>JAJJWW010011135.1:0-188110 GCA_023531295.1 Papaver armeniacum
ACCATTCTCCTCCATTACTCAAAACGTTCCCACCTTTACGAGACCAGAATACATTTTGTTACGACTTGTATAAATAGGTCTCACCTATTTCCACCAAAAACAAGTTTTGGTCGGCAACACACAATATCTAGAAATCACCTGGTAGCTTTCCATCCTGCTTACCAGTTCTACTTTCCGATACAAGTCATAAAATGCCCATACTTCCGAGTCAACTACTCCGGGGTCTCAACACTTTCTTCGCTTCCCTCCCTAAGACTAACCCTTCTCCCTTCACTTTGTGACCGAAGCAAGCATGAAACGACCATTTCTTGGTTTAGGACAGGGATTGTGGAGCATTGATCTCGAATCAAAAGTACTCCCGTGCAAAGACATTGTTTAGGGATTAGATTTGTTTCTCACCCACACACCCAAAATTACCAAAATCAGCAGAAATGATTTTCACCCATAAACAATTGGAGACCACGGTGGGAGATTAATCTCTCGGTTACAATATCAATTTCCAATTCCAAATTTCATTTTTTAACCCCGATCTCAAGATGGTAGAACTTAGGTCCGGATCAGCAACAAACCCTAAGAACACTGGCACTGAAATTATTCGTGTTAACGTTCCTTCCAGTGGTGTTAATACGCCACCTGTCAACACCAGTGGAGCGGAAAACGTTCCTTCAGATGTTACACCGCCGATCACCAGAGCCAGAACCGTTGTCGCCACTCCCAACGTTTCTTCAAGTGTGGCAGCTCTTACCGTCACCAGAGCCGCTGCTAGTCCATCATCAGGACGAGAGACAGGAGGAGCCAGAAGAATCCGATCTCCTCTTACCACGTTGATTTGATAGGAAGACAAAAGGTTCTCGTAAGGCCTGCAGGAGACATGGCTACAACTCAGAAAGAGATACCTATTTTCCTCAAGAAACTAACTTGGCTACCACAAGAGTCACGTCAACCCCAGATGGAGTGACAAGGAATACTTTTAACATCCGGCGCAAGCAATTCAAGAGACACGCCTTTATAGATGAAGAGGCTCGCATTGCTCCTAAATGCCTTGATGAAAATAATCAACAATCAATTTCATCGCTCGTGAAGATCAGGAACGACTTCTCCAAAATCGAGGCAAAGAAAATCAACAACCCTCCTGAGTTCACAGAGACCTTCTTCCCATCATGAGTTGCATAATTTCTGGGGACTCCATCCACAAAATCGTACACTCTATGATGAAACATTTGTGTGAGTTTCTGTATTTCTCCAAGGCTCATCGTCAAGACATACTTGCAGCCCTCAACCGCACTGTATCAGGAAAACAACTGTTTCCGGCTGGTGGAAGCGTTCCCAAACCCCAACCCTCATGGAAAGAAAATTGATAGATGGAACTCGGGGACTCTTTAACCGCTGTTCACTTAAAGGATGTCGAGTTTGACAACACCCGACCTCCGACTTCAACATTGTAACCTTCAAGACTCGAGAGTTGCAAAGGAAAATCAAACGGAAAGAAGCGTATTCTTTCCTATGAGGAGAAAAATACGACTTTGCTGGCCAGCACTATTTGTGTGCCCCGTCTTCCCATATGCCATGCTCGTATCAATTCTTTTCGAAGTCAAGGGTTAATGGGCGCCCTCACGTGGAGTTCTCTCAAGGAGCCGCTTGATGTGTTTCTCTTTGGAAACCGCATCAACATTGTCTCGGAAAGCCGCTCCGCTTCCAGATCCAAGCCGTTCCGCTTCAGGGTTTCTCTGGAAACTGCTTCAACATTCTCTCGGGAAGCCGCTCCACTTCAGAGCCAGAAGACGCCCGCTTCAACATTCTCTCTTTGAAGCCGCTCCACTTCCCGAGCAACCACGCTCGATTCAATGTTTCGCTCTGAAACCGCTTTGACCTTTCGCTCTAGAAGTCGATTCAACATTCTCTCGAAAGCCGCTCCGCTTCCAGGCGTAAAACCGCAGCAAGCGTTTCGCTCCGTGCCGATTCAACATTCTCTCGGCTCGCTCCGCTCGTAGCTGGCCGCTCGCTCAATGTTTCGCTCAGAAACCTCTTCAACATTCTCTCGAGAAGCCACTCCGCTTCGAGCCAGAAGCCTCTCCGCTTAAACATTCTCTCGGGAATTGATGTGACTCAATAATGTTGTAGAAAATGGTAGTAAGGTTGTCGTTCACTCGGACTTGACGAGATTGATTTTAAGTTTTAATAAAAGAAAATACTAAATATAAAGAAAATATATACATATATTGTCACAAGATGGAGAGAGTTATTGGGACTGGATTCCAATTCTTACATTCATGCGGTTCATCTATTAATTAGGACAATTAAGGCTCATAAAGTAACAAACATCGACTCTAATTCTTTGCCAAGGTAGATTTTTATAAAGAATTATATGTAACTCACAAGCATGGCGCATCTAAAAGTACCTAAGACTAAGCATGAGACATCTAACGAATTCACAAATAATCAATAAAAAATCATAAATCAATTATAATAGTGCAAATAGTCATAAAGGAATTAAATAGAATTACCACATGTGTGCAAAATGGCTTCCTCCGTCATCCCAGTGATGGGGTTCTAGCTCATCATGGTGTAAACACGCTCAAAAATCATTATTAATGCTCAAAAATGGTTTACAAATGATGAACAAAGGAGAAAAGATGAAAAGCCGATTTGTAACAGATTTAATTGTTACAAAACTGGATCTGAGAACGATACATTTAAAGTGTTGTTTGTTGCTATTGATTTAAGTCCGCCCCAAAACTACGACCCACAAATGCAAGTCTTAAACACTTGTTTAAGAACGACTGCTCTGGTCTGTCTGTTCTTCGTGTTCTTCAGCTCATGCAGCAGCAGAAAACAATTCTCTGCAACTTCGATTTTTGGATCTTCTAGCGTTCTAAAACCTCCCAAACTCTCCGTAACTTCTCTACTCGACCCCAACACCTATTTATAGCCCACAACGACAAGAATCTTCCCTCATAATCACCAAATATCTCCTCATTAAAACATATATTTTACACGGGATTATTTCCTGTTATTTCTTTTTCACGCGTCAACTTGCTTCAAATCTCGATATTTATCTTCTACACGTTCCTTCCGCAAAGACAAAGACACTCCAACACGAGAAAACTCGTACAAATCCCGTGATTATCTCAACAAAGACACGTACTGCTTTGTTTTCTTCGTTGGATTTTCCAACAAAACTAATCGAACAAAGGCCTATACCCGACCTTGTTATGCTCCAACAAAGCTTCCCAACCAATTTCACCATTGAATCTCCCTATAACACGTCCAAAAATCCAAACAAAATCACGAGTGAAGTGAATATTTTCCCGCCAAAACCAAATTTGAAATGGAGAGGATGAAGTGCCCAGATCCAAAACATGGGCGCCTTTATCGCCTTGGGTGCCTCGGGGTGCCCTTATCCAAATTGAGGGTGCCTTTATCACTTTTCTCCCCGGGGTGCAAATAACACTTTTGAGCAACTTTTTTCCGCACAAGTGTATTTCTCCAAAACACCCACACACACATAAAAACACCAAAATTAGTATAGAAATCGAGACCAACAATAGAGACAATGAGGGACAATTTGACACAAAAATGTGTCTATCGAGAATCCACCCGTCCGGAGCTGGGAAGTCGCCCTTCAAGCATTCTATCCATAAGCTGCTCCAGGATCCAAGCTTCAGGTGTTTTGCTACATAAGCTTCAATGTCATATCCAAGAGCCGAGGCCGCCAACGCGCTCCCTTCTTTCCAAGGTTCTGGCCCCGTATCCACCACACTCTTCCCTGTCAAGGATCGTGATCACAGCCAGCCAAGGATCGCATTTTTGGCCACTTTTTGATCCATCTCGCCAAACCTCGTGGTCGTGGATGGGTTTACTTCGCTTACGCATCCAGTAGATCCCTTTGCTTCCATGGATGCCTATGCAATTCTCCAGCTCAACCTATTTTGGTTCCCACGCGACGTAGTCTCTTCGATCACATCTCGCTGCCAAGAACTGACCTTACTCATTTTTTCAATACCAGCCCAGCTTCACCATAGCAACAACCGCTACAAGGATATAAATATGTAAACCACACTTGGGGACTAAGGCTCTACACGGGATCCCTTCACTATCAAATCTAAGAAGACACGGTCAACCAAAAGTCATAACCACGACAAGGTAATCTAACCTTCAAGGGTGTAGCATAAGAATATCATCACCTCTCTGTCTAGAAGGCGCTTCAACACTTTACGAGGTCACACGGATCCCAAGCCTACTTAGAGAAAACAACGTAACCAAAGAAAAGTGCTGATGGGGACTGCTCATCATGGTCCATCCCCGAAAACAATCAAGCATTCATGAGATAACTCCAGAGACGCGGCTGGAAAATTTTTCTTGAAGAAACGAAGGGAGCCACGATTAATGGCATGACTCTCTCACTTCTACTTCTTCGTTATCCAATGTTTCGTCCATGTGATATTCCAAGCATCTCAAAGCATCACATCCGAGAGTATGATAAGATTGTATCAAATCCCATAGGCATGGATTCAAGGAGATGCAATTAAAGTAGGCTACACTTGGGACTGAAGCCTCCTTCATGATTAGAAGCTTAAACGTAAATCACCACCTTACCAAGAATACAACAAGAAGACATCTTCCACGAGAAAATGGGTTAGGGATAATTACACATGGGGACTACGTAATGGGATGCCTTCACTTTCCTCAACCGGGTTATTTCCGATTTCAACATCATCACTGTTGAAGTTTGCAAGAATTTATCAACATGAAGCCGTACACGCGCATCAAAAACCCCAAAAGTACGCCACAGAGATACATTCACATATCTGGCCACACCATCAGATCTAATAAAAGTATAACTGGGGACTGCTCACCGCATCCCATTCCATACGATAGTCCAAGATTCGGGAAGGCCGGTTCGAAGGATGTCTCTTGGAACAAAGTCCTTGAAGACTTAATAGCATCACATCGGCAACAAAATGTCTCCCAACTCATCTATTTCATCATGTGTCTCGGAATATTTCGACCATACAAGCATCCACAACATATCAATCATCGCAATCGAAGGTCCAGACAACTTCGAACAACCTAAAGTCAAGGATGGACGAAAACGCCACAACAATCTCCAAGATTATCCGACATGATCGTTGCAAGCATATATTTCATCCATCCATCCCAAGAATAAAGTGGAGTTTTGGCAAATTTTGGAATCCCTTTGGAGAGACACCGCAGACGAAAGAATGATCTAGAAGAGCAACGAAGAGGGTTGATACCTCTTTTCATGCAGACGAGAGTTTCTAAAGTTTTGAACAGAATGAAGATTCCTTCTTGCCTCCATGAACGGGAATAGGTTATCGGGCGCGACTATGCCACCTCGTGCCCGCAACATTCCTCCCGAATTTTCTGTCGATCTATTTTCACCTCCCGAACGAGCTCAAAACCTAAATATTCTCTCAGGGAGATGGGAAATTCTTTTCCGTTCGCGAGTGAGGCGGACCGTCAAAATCCGAACCGCATGAGAATTCTGAGTGAGATTCTAGTAAAGGGCGCTAATTAGGTTTCGGCATGCCAAACCCTAATTTAGACAAAGTTGCCATCATTCCAGCGGAACTAAAGATGGTCGCTCATCCTTCCATGGATTGGCAGTCGTCATCCTTTCGAGGAACTCAAGATAACTCCATTCCAAGCCGGCCAATGCCGTGGCTCCCATTCCAAGCCGACCAATGCTGACGGCTCCCTTCCAAACCGATACCAACATTCTGTGATCCATCCAGTAAGCCTTCCAAGTGCAATTTCCACCATCACCATTTAGTAGCCAAAGTTCCAGCACCATATTTTCACCATTTCACATGATTTGAGCGGTTCCCATTTTAAACGAGTTTACACCAACATGAAGAGCAGGAAAAAAGAAGGAACGTCGGAATACATACCGTGGAATGCGCCCACCGCTTCTGTTACTCCTTTGTCGCCGACACCAAGGCGTGGATGTGAGACCAATAGAACAAGATGGAGAAGATGTGTAGCGCCTTTTATAAGCACAACACTTTTGGAATTAGAGTGGAGGAAGGTTTCTCAATTAAGCTATGCACGGAAAAAAGAAAGTCGGGCCCGCGAAGCCAACGCTCCATGACGCCACCAGTCCGCGGCCAAGAAAACGCCAACAATCCGCGTTCAAGCCCCAAGAGTCCGCTCCTAGCCAGCATCATCTTCACGTTACAGCCGAGCCCTAACCAGCGCCATCCTCTCCGCGTCCCAAGCCAACGCTCCGTGGCTCCACCTTCACCGGTCCATTGGCCTTCCAAGCAATCTAGCGCTCCATTGGCCTTCCAAGCAAGCCATCACTCCATTGGCCTTCCCAAGAAAGCGCTTCATCGGTCTTTCCAAGCTAGTCGCGCTATTCTCCATTCAGTAGCTTCATATCCGCTCGGTCGAGATTGAAGCACCATCTTCGCCGTTCAAAGCAACGCAATCTCCACCGTTCAAAGCCGCATCCATCCGCCACTCCAAGCTATCTACGTCCATCCTCCATGCCAAGCTAGCTGCGCCATCCGCTACTCCAAGTCAGCCGAACCATCGGCCTTTCCAAGCTAGTCGCGTTATTCTCCATTCAGCATCTTCATCTCCGCTTGGTCAAGATTGAAGCACCATCTTCGCCATTCAAAGAAACGTAATCTCCACCGTTCAAAGCCGCACCGTCCTCCATTCCCAAGCCGGAAGCGCCATCTTCACCACCAATTAGCACCAATGTTCCGGGAAGCAAGACTCTACGTCGACACCCCCTGGTTGAGCCGGAAATACACCAAGTCGTCAATACAAGATCACGGATTCATCATGCCTTCCACTAAAGGTTAGTTGAATTTCCCTGGAAAACTCTTCACGTCTTGCCACCTTCGATTTTTCTCTTGACAGTCACCATCTCATGCTTACCCCGCAACAACGCCACTGTTACGTGTTAAACAGGGGACTTAATGTTGATGGTGGTTTTTATCTTAGGGTTAAAATCTTAAAACCTTGCATCCGATGTGACGTCACTCTACAAGGACACAGATCCACGTGTGCTAACCTCTCCACTGGCAAATTTATTGAGCCGCTCAATATACTTACATGAAATTTATCATTGTGAACCCAAGATGTTTTGTAAATTTCAGCGCCAAGATATTCACTTAATATAAGTTCCTCTGGATTCCTTCTATGCTATGTTCTCCTGCTGAACTCTTAATGTTGATATGGCATGACGATTCGTGTTCACTCGCAGTGAGTAGCACGAATCTCCAAGTATCAAGAATAAGATCTCTCGCATAAGTTATTCAATCAGAAAAGCATGCTACTCTCCGACAATGAACTTAAAAGAGCTCTGTGTCGACATATAGAATTCAATCAACCTTACTAACTTGCAGAAGTCAGGGTTTCGCGCCTCGCGCAACATACTAGACCTTGCTTGTCAAAAATTAAGCCTAGGCAAACTAGGTAGTTAATCCACCATGGATTAGCAGGTGAAAAACCTCGCCAAGAATCGAAAAAAAAAACTGGGAGCCGCAACACCAAAGGGAGGCGTGTCCTTGCCATTGGCCACGCCCCATCCTAAACCGGCCATATTTCCCTCGAATAATCAGGTCGCTTTAAATCCGCCGCAGCGTACCGAAAGTGTGGCCACGCTCCATCTTGCCGGCCCCACTTCCCATCGACCAATCAGGTCACCCTGAATGCGCCACACGCATTCCGAATGAGTCCGGCCCCATTTTTCTTACCTCCCCCCAATTATTCTAAGGAGAATTCTTCCACGACGCCTTGGCCACGCCAAGCCCTAATTCTTCCAAGGAGAATTCTTCCACGGCGCCTTGGCCACGCCAATCCCTAATTCTTCCAAGGAGAATTCTTCCACGATGCCTTGGCCACGCCAAGACCTAATTCTTCCAAGGAGAATCCTTCCAAGGGCGCCCGAAATTTGGCCACGCCAAATCTTTCCAAACGGCGCCAAATCCTAACTTTGGCTGCGGAGCCAATTTTTGGCCATGCCATGCCACGTCTCCATGCCACCGCTGCCAAACTAATATTGCAGCAGTCAATGGCTACCTTTCCTCTCAAGATGCAAAATCTCGACCGTCGAAAGTCACCACCGAGCTGGAAAGCCTCCCAAGCTCAAGTTTCCAAACAATAGCTACACGCTACACAAAAACACTCGAGACATCAAAACATGGCACAAACTGGGGGATTCTCATCAGGGTATTGGTCTGGCGGTTTACAACGTGCAACGTGTGCAAACGCCGTTATAAGCATCATAAAAGTGAGGCGGTTAGTAATGGCAAGAAATAATGGTGAGACGTATCCTTCATTATGGAAACATCAATTCCAGGCGTTACCCATTACCATTCTCCTCCATTACTCAAACCGTTCCCACCTTTACGAGACCAGAATACATTTTGTTATGACTTGTATAAATAGGTCTCACCTATTTCCACCAAAAACAAGTTTTGGTCGGCAACACACAATATCTAAATCACTTTTTGGTAGCTTTCGATCCAGCTACACAGTTCTACTTTCTAATACAAGTCATAAAACTCCCATACTTCCAGAATTAACTATTCTGGTCTCAACAGTTTCTTCGCTTCCCTCCCTAAGACTAACGCTTCTCCTTCACTTTATGACCAAAGAAATCCTGGAACGACCATTTCTTGGTTTAGGCCAGGATTGTACAGATTGATCTCTCGAATCAAAAGTACTCCCGTGCAGTACATTGTTTAGGGTTTAGATTTGTTTCTCACCCACATACCCAAAATTACCAAAATCAGCAGAAACTATTTTCACCCATAAACATAAAGTATTCTGATATCTATTTAAAAAAAAATTAACTTGTAAAAAGGTATGCACATTCTCCCTCAAATTATAATTGTTAAAGTTTGTGCAAAACTATTTTATTTTTTTGCTTTGAGTCAAGGGATTCTCAGGAGCGGCTCTGAATAGATCGATAGGACTTCGTACCTTAATCTCATAGTACTGTTATTATTTTTCATTGAAATTTCTAGACATGGGCACTTGAAATTAAGGGTTCTCTGTTTTTGATATATGTTATTTCACCTAGAGACCACTCTTTCACCTCTTCTTTTATTTGAGAGCTTATTTGAGTTAGATCATTTTCCGCTCAGTTCCATATTCGGTCCTCTCAGCATTCGGTTTGGTTAATGTTAGTCCTGGTTCTGCATTTCTTTCCTTTTTATATCCGGTGTACGTTATCCGGTTTCCAATTATGCTTATAAATAGAAGCAGACAAAATTAGAATTTCCGGGTTCTAGAGATCTTTAAAGAAGAAAAGAGGTAGTTTCTTCTTTCAGTACTTAGGGTTTAGTGATTGTTCTCTCTGTAAGGTCCGATTTAATGGGAGCTTTAAATTTATAGGAACTGCTGAATTGGTAACGATCCCAGTTAACAACATCGATACTTTTCAAAATTCTACATTCGATTCACAGGTAATCGATTTCGTTTATTCTTTGATTTTCGTTTAATATTTTTCAATGATGGATTATTGAGTGCTTATTTGGTTATAGGTACAGCCAAGTTCTTAAAGATCTTCTCAGAATCTCTCAATCTTAGATCGTAATCTTTACACATGTATAATCTCAAATATCGAACCATTTTCAAGTATTAAATTCCATCTTCTTCTCTTAATTCTTTTATTTGATATATGTTCTTCAGTCTCTGTTTTAGATATATGTTCTTCACTTCTAGACCACTATTTCACCTCTTATCTTCCTCCTCTTAACTTATTTGATATATGTTGTTCACTCCTATAATACTCTTCAGTCTGCTTATCTTATGAAGTGGGATTCTGGATGATTAATTGCTCTTGTTAAGTCATGTACTTAAACAAAAGATTTACAGGAAAAAAGCAACCTCAGAGACACATACATAAGTGGGGTGTCATATTAATTCGTCAAAAAAAAATTAGCTAAAAAAAGGACAGGTAAAATTAAACAACGTTAACCGCACAATGTTGTCTAATTTGTGAGGTTAATGATTTTTCAACTCCAGTTCAGTGGTTAATGGTCAATTGCGATTTCTACTATGAATATTGAGCTTTGAGAATGAGAATATGGAGGTTGGTATACCCGTGACGAGTTTCTAAAAGACTTTGAAACTAGTATGTACATTGATATATGCTTTGGAATCAAATAAACCATTTGTATGTACATTGATATATGCTTTTGTAATTAAACTTAACATACTAATCATCTAAAATACTGAAAATACTTGGGGTACCAAAATACATCACCAAATTTTTCTTAGAAACTTGTATGGACAACACTCAATACAATTCCGAGAGTTCAACTTGATGAATCTCAATCAAAGAATTATATGAGGATTTATCTCTTTAACTCACACAGTTAGAACCTTTACTTTAACCAAGTTCGTGAACCTAATTATTGTGGGATTACTTGGATGTCCAAGAATCAATCAAGTCGTATCCAACAAACAAGGTTGGATGTATCTACTATGATTGATATACGTACAACCTGTGACAAAACTATCAATACATATGGATAAAAGAAAATAATATTAAAAAAACTCCTCAAATCCATCATGCTTGATTTCCTTGGTTTCTTCAACTCCTTGAATTCTTCTTTACTTCAAGTTGCAATGATTATGAACGTGTTCAACTCAACATCGTTGTTGTTTAAGACCCGTATCCATAACTATAACAACTTTTGAAAACAAATATTCTCAATTGTCGGTATACAAAAACATAATATTATTATCTTCTCCAAAGTTCAATTGTATCACAACTTTGAAGTAATACTACAATACTATGTCTCTCCCCCATCAATACTTACATATTTTGCATAATAGGTGAAACCTATAGATTATCGATTCACCCCCTTACATAATGATTTGTAAACCATATGTATTTAGTGCGAAACTACTAATTAATTCTCCCTATTTTTGTCAATAAAAATTGGCAAAGGTATGAAAATCATGGGATCGTAATGAATACAACCAAAAGATATTTCAAGATCGAAAAGGATACATATCAACTTTAATTTAGACGTAAAACACGGAGTATAAAATACTTAGCGTTTCATCTAGGAGATTTAAGATACAAGCATCCCCCGTAAATTTCATCCACGCTCCCCACAAAGATATATGATTAAGCGCAAATTCATTTAAGAACTCTCCCCATTGGATGTACATGTCATTCTCTGAGAACAACATAGAGTGACTTTACTTTAATGAAAAAAAAAGGATTTTGTCGGACATTAACAAATCACATGGATTTGTATCCTAAAAATCAACATAAATTAATCTCAGCGCCAGTTACGAACAAAGAGGCAATTTTAATCGAATTGACTCAACATAAAAATATCTTACAGAGTATATAATGCAGTAATAACGCGAAAGTGTGATCACAAGTTAGATCCATACTGCGAGACAATCTCTATAAAAGTTTGTTCTATTTTTAGTTTATAGAAAACATAGTCGATTTAACTTCAGATCGTATATGATTAATTCAATTTACATAAAGTAAATGACACATATCTTCTTTTTAATATATGAGACTTCAGTTTGTTCTATTTTCTGCCCCCATTTTTTTGGACATAATCTACTAAAAGGTTTTTTTTGTTGCTGCTGACATCTTCCGATTATTTGGAATCTTCTTTGTAAGAATTGGATGATAAAAGTATTAATTTAAAATTCCATTTTTGAGGAAGAGGCAAAAGAAAAGGATCAAAAAAGGAAGAAGAAAGGGAGGAAAATGATCGACTAGCGAAAAGCTGGGATACTGTTCTATTTGCTCAATCAATAAGGGGTAGCTTGTTATTCGCCCACTCGATTTTTAGAAAATATATTGGATTTCCTTCATTGATAATAGCTAAAAACATCAGCTGTAAGGAGTCAAGCAATACACACGAATATCCATGAAGATCAAGTGTTGCAATCATCTTATCTAAGATACATACTTGTAAAGCATATAAGATTTGATTTACTCTTAGAAGTAAGAACCAATCTTTTCGCTAGGATTTACACCTAGATTGGCTACCAAAAGCATATAAAAATATTTTAATGACAAAAAATAAGATGCACATATATATAAAAATATATAACCCATAAAGAATCGTGCATCATTCAAGCAATAACCGTGTTCAATAACACTCAAGACTTGAACTATGAAACATAGTCACAAGTGATTTAATGATCAAAGTTGTCTTAAAAATGTTTGAGAGTGTTTTTCTAATGCCAAACACTATGATACATAGTGTTTTTCGGCTGGGATAGTATGCATACCGCACGTATACCGTCCCCTCATTCAAAGATTTCAAGTAATAGTTCATAGACCCTCTTTAATCGATTTGAAACATCCCCAAATGGAATCCATGATGAATATCATTGCTCGTGCTATTTTCAAATGATTAATCTTGACTCAAAACCTAGTTTATAAACAATAAATTGTTCTTCACTATATTTGTCTAGAATATGAACAACAATTGCTAATATTTCAAGAGTTTAAACAAGATAAGCTTGAACTCAAATTTCTTCTTTGCAATTCGTCAAAACATCAAGTCATCTAAGGCGTTGTTTGTTTCTTCAAACCCGATCATTTAAGAATCTTAAACACAAATCAAGTTAGGTAAACATGAACGATACACAAGGTACATGGATCATTAGCCGCATTGGTTTGTCTATAATTAATACTTCACCTACGAACTATTAACTCTTAGCTAATTAAAAAAAATTAGAGTATAAAAACAATTTTTTTTTATATCAATAGATCATAACATCAAGCATATAATAATGAAATCATAAAACTTTCTCAAGTTTATAGACATACCTTTTGGATGAATCCACTCATGAATCCTACGGCTTTACCAAATATTTAATATCTTACCTAAAGTGTAATATGTGCGCCCAATTGTTAGCCCCTCACCGAATTCATAATAGGTATTTCGGTGAGGATGCATTTTCAACACAATGAAGTTGTGATGGGGTGAACAATATCTTGCTCACTACTGTGATCGAAACAAACTTTTCCGCATCATGGATTTTTCACCATTTATAGGTTTTGGCTTATTTCGTTTCTTCTTCCACCAATTCTTGTGTTTTACTTTTGGATTATCACGAGGACACTTTTAGACACGTTCATATCTAAATCCATTTTCCCCAAGAACTTTTAAATTCTTCGTTACTTCCCTAGCATGGCAGATGCTCTAAAACGACTTGACGACACACCCGTTTCTCTACCCCACCTTTTCCCCTCTATGTGGCACCTAGTAGGCTCTAGCTCTGGGAATGTTTTGGAAAGGGCCTGTAGCATTTTTGCTACTAAAGTTGTTGGGCCACACTGAAAGATATTGGGCTACCAACACACCCTGTCCCTGTTATAAACCTCCTCATCAGTCACAAAGAAATTTGGGGATTTTTCATTTTCTAGGGATTTTGCTGGTCTCAGCGGTTTGGCGATGATTTCTTCAACTGGGTTAACGGATGATATCTTGATTGAGATCTTTACTTATCTTCCTCTAAACTCAATCTATAAATTCAAATGTCTATCCAAGGTATGGTTATCTAACCTATCACACCCTAATTTCTTCATTAGATGGTTCAAAATTAACAGCAAATCTCTGCCATGGATTCAGTATCATCCAAATACTGATCACGATTCTGATGAAAACCCTTTGAAATTTAAGATGGCATATCCTAATTTATATTCACAGTTTATGTCTAGAAATGAACATCTATTCTCTTTTAGGTTCCTTATGAATGCACAACCATTTGGAACTAAGTTGTTCCTATTAGGTTCTAGTAGTGGTTTGGTACTCTGTTATACATTAAATTCAGATAATCAGAGGAGGTATCATGTCTGTAATCCACTTACTCAGAAATGGGTTTCACTTCCTTCACCACCGCAGGTTAGTTCACTTGACATTAATGGTATATTTTTTGAGTATCCATGTACCAGTTGTTATAAGGCTCTACTTATCCCAAAATTTCAGACGCCTTTGGAGAAATTTAATGTTCATATTTTTTCTTCTGATTTGGGGGTATGGGAAAGTTTTCAAGTTTCCTGTGATGAAAATGTTGTGTGCGACTGGATTAATTATGATAATTTTGTTATCCTTAATGGCGTTTTGTTTTGGATTCAAGAGGGAAGAAAATGTTAGTTTACCATCTCAATCAGAACAATGGAAGTGATGGACATCAATGTAGTTTGATTGATTTGCCAGATGAGGAATTTGATGATGGCAGTTTTCGTCACTGCAATAATCGTATTGGGAAATCAGAAGGTAA
Source organism: Papaver armeniacum (assembly GCA_023531295.1). Classification (NCBI taxonomy): domain Eukaryota; kingdom Viridiplantae; phylum Streptophyta; class Magnoliopsida; order Ranunculales; family Papaveraceae; genus Papaver; species Papaver armeniacum. The sequence goes on from JAJJWW010011135.1 coordinate 14,260, forward strand.
GGTCTGTTATACTAAAACTAAAAGGACAGGAAGGGAAACGACTATGAGTGTTTGGGTGCTGGATGAGGTCAACTGGCAAATATTGCACAAGGATATTCCAATAGAAGATCTCTTAGCAGATTTGCGTTCTCGGATAGTTGGACGTGTAAAGATCCAAGTTATAGGTTTCAGTCCAGTAGACCGTAATGTTGTTTTGCTCAGTTGGAAGCACATGGTTTGGGGGTTCAATTTCTTAACCAGAAGTTATGAAAAGCTTTGGGGTTCAATATTCACTACAGAACTGTTGAAGAGATTTGCTTCGGTACCAGAAATGTACATTCATCTGAGAGATTCTCACCATTTTGGCTAAAGCCAATGCCAACCGTACTTCCACCACCTTCTTGGATAGACACTTAAATCCTCCTTTGCGTAAACAAGAACTCAAAGACGAACTATACCCTTGGATGCACTAGATTTTCTCTCGAATCCAAAGATATTAAGATGATATTTTGTTATTTTTGCTTAATGTTCTTACTTTTGTGTGTTTAGGTAGTTACTCTGCAACTTACTTTCAAGAAAGTTTCAGTCAGTCTATTCAATTAAAATTTCTGTACACACTGTTTCTCTACTCTCTGTATTTTCTGATCAGTTTCCTTTCGAGCTATCTTTAGTTGACATTCATTTCCAAACAGATGAAGATACAACTGTGGGTGAGTAGGTAGGAGGTTGGACTAGTCATCCATACCTACTACCCAAGTCTAGATACATCAGTTTATTAGACAATTTTTGGCTGCTGGGTTTGAGATAGGTCTCTTTACTGGTACACCAATAGTGGTGTTCTAATCTATCGCCTGACAAAGAATACTATTTTTGTTTGTTATGTTCCAGAAAGTACAACGCTGAATACCTTCAACAGGTCTGGTGCATTCTTTTGGTTGAAAGAATAAGTGGAGTCTGAATCAATCCCCTCCTAGTAATATTCATGCCCAATTACTAGAAGATATAAACCATGCATGTAACAACTCTTGATTTTCTTAATTCTATATCTTCTGTCACAAAAAAAAAAAAAAAAAAAAGTCTGGTGCGTCATTCTCAGGCACAGGTTCATCTGGTACACTTCAAGTGCTCACTCAACTGCAAACAGAGCTTCAAGATGATGGAGATAGTAATACACAGAAGGTCTCCAGTTCATACTAGGCAAAGCCATTTATAGCGCTTTTACTTTGTCATACTGCTATTTTTTTTTCCATTCCACCATGTATACATCAGTTCGTTGTTTAATGAGATTCACATTGTATGTTCAATCATATCATTTTTACAACCATATGGTTGTTGTTTTCCTTGCCAGGAAGATCAGTTGCTAGTCTTTGAAGGAAAGCGTGAGTTATCTCTATGTAGAATTGTTCTTATTATTGTTGCAGCTAAAATTATTTTGCAAATGAAGCTCAAACTGGCTTCCATATGCGGAACTTTAGAAAAGCAAGTTGGCTACACTGATACCTTCAACAGGCCTCATGCACCATTATCAGGCACAGGGTAATATGGTACACAGTTAGTGGCTAATGCAGTTCAGTTTTGACACTGCTTTTTCTGAAACAAAATATGACTGGAGAGCTTCTTTAAACTTCGTGTTTGACCATATACATCGATAGAGTACTTATGGTACTTAGGGGACAAGTCCAATAACCAACATTGTATCAATGTGCTGAGTTGAAATTACAGTTTGCCAAGGTATCGTCCAGCAGAACGACTAAAGTTGCTTATGATCCAGATTCTGATAACCAATTCAGTGGCACTTCCTATAACGAGTTTGCTAATTTTCCGACAACAAAATCAAGCAACAAGATGTATACAGATATCATCTGGTAATCCAAATTTCATTTTTGCATTTAGTGAAACATACAAATAGCATAAGAAAATAGATAGTAGAAAGCAAATCATTATACTAAGCTCAGCCGGTTCACTTCTTAAAAACGCAACAGAAAATTTAAAGTTCTGCCAAATTCCACATTCCAATCTACAGATAATGATGAAGCAAAGCTTTACTGTTTAAAACAACCCTCGAGCAGTAAATTTTCGCCTATATCTAGATACATTTCCGAATCTGATTCTGAAAGCAATCCAGATATATTATCTTTCAAGTAATCCTTCGCTACCATCAGCTGAACTTCTGCCTTTTTCAACTCATCCCCTGCTGCCTTCATCCTTGCTTTTGCAGCACGTAAAGGCTGGCCATGCTCCAACAATTCAGTCTTAACTTTCTGCATCCCACCCATACCTTTCTTTACACTCTCTAATCTTCCTCGAAGCCATCCAATGTTGAATTCATTCTTCTCAGCCACCGTAATCATCTCTTCCCAATCCTCAATCATTTTAGAAGACAATTCCACGTAATGACACTGATGCATATCTAAGATACAATTCATCAAGTCTTTGATCACCATAACTAGGATAGGATACAACGAGATTGGCATAACCTTAGTAGAAGGGATATGACCATATTTCAGCCATATTCATCAAGGCGCTTGTGCTTTTAAAATACTGAATCCTCCAACATCATCAAAATCATTGTCCTCCCCAAAACCAACTTTGTTATTGTGTCTTCCTTCACAAAACAGCTGGCCAGCCTCTGGATACCCTCCTAATTCTGAACTAGTCTTATCATATTTTTCATTGCTTTGTTTCTCATCTTCTGTACTTGCAACCTTGTTCAGGACGATGTCATTCACAGTGTCGTCCTCATGTTTTGATCCCTCATTTATCTTACAACTAACTTCAACCTCGATAATACAAGTATCATTCACGAGATATCATTTGAAACTACCAACAGAGAAAACATCAGAGTAAGCTCCAACCTCAGCGTTCAACTTTGAAAAGTTTTCAACCGTCCAACTGAATTTAGAAGATGAAGAAAGCTCTGTAAATGTTAGTTACCATATTTCACTATTGAAGGAAAAATTAGAATTGTAGTATTGTACAATGGGTATTTGAGAATTTGTTTCTACTAGATGGTTAGTATTCTAGAGATAGAGTTATCGAGTCATGGAAAACATTAATGAACACATTCTACAAGGCTTCAACATTAATAACCCATGCAGCAATTCCTAGGAAAGGAGGTTCATTCACGATTGATGGATGGGGTAGAAAACGAAGCTCTCTAAAGAAGTCTCGCCTTGTTTCGTGGGTGATAAGGCATGATTGGACTAGGGCTGCCCATGGTCTGATTTTCTACCAGGACCAATCGGTCCAAACCGATAAAAAAACTTAAAACCGAGACCAAATAAACCAAAACCCGAGAAACCCAAAACCGAAAAAAAAACCCATTCTAAGTGGTTGGTTTTGGTTTGATTTTATAAAATAACTAAAAATCCAAAAAAACCAAACCAAAAAAAAACCCAAGAGTTAGAACCAGAAAAACCGATAAAACTATAATAATCTGTAGCAAACTTTCCATCGTAATATAATATATATACACTTCAATATAATATAATATATATACTTCAATATAAAATATAATTAAAAATATATCTAATATTGTTTTTCCTTTTTTTCTATTTTTGAAAATATAATTAAAAATATATCTAATATAAAATTATATAAGCATAATATATACAAATTTTTACCCGTATATCCATAAATAAAGAAACTTTAGGTAAAAATATACATAATATTGAAATATTTATGTACAATATATATAAATTTTAATGAGTGTATCCATAAATAATGAAACTAAAATTAAAGTCAAACCTAATTTTTCCTATAATTTTTCTTAATTTTGGGATTTCAGTCGCAAAGAAATTTGGGGATTTTTTCTTTTCTATGGTTTTTTTGCTCTGATCTCAGCTGTTTGGCGGCGATGGTTTCTTCAACTATGTTAACAGACGATATATTGATTGAGATCTTTACTTATCTGCCTCTAAACTCAATCTATAAGTTCAAATGTTTATCCAAGGTATGGTTATCTAACCTCTCACACCCTAATTTCTTCATTAGATGGTTCAAAATTAACACCAAATCTCTCCCATGGATTCAATATCATCCGAATATTTATCACGATTCTGACGAAAACCTTTTGAAATTTAAGATGGCATATCCTGATTTACATACACAGTTTATGTCTAGAAATGAACATTTATTCTTTTAAGTTTCTTTTGAATCAGAAACCATTTGGATCTAAGTTGTTCTTGTTAGGTTCTAGTGATGATGGTTTGGTGCTTTGCTCAGTTAATTCACAGTATCATGTTTGTAATCCACTTACTCAGAATTGGGTTTCAATCCCTTCACCACCGAGGTCCCCGTCCACAGAATTTGTTATTAGTGGTATATTTCATGAGTATTCATACACAAGCTGTTATAAGATTCTACTTATCCGTAAATTTCATCCGCCATTGAAGAAATTTAATGTTGATGTTTTTTCTTCTGATTTGGGGGTATGGGAAAGTATTCAAGTTTCGTGTGATGAAAATGTTGTGTGCCACCGGTCTGAATATAAATTTTTTGTTATCCTTAATGGGGTTTTATTTTGGATTCAAGTGGGGAAGAAAATATTAGTTTACCATCTCAATCAGAACAATGGAAGTGATGGACATCAATGTAGTTTGATTGATTTGCCAGATGTGGAGTTTGATGATGGTAGTTTACGTCACTGTCACTGGAATAATCGTATTGGGAAATCAGAAGGCAGGGTTTGTTACTATAAAACTAAAAGGACAGGAAGGGAAACGACTATGAGTGTCTGGGTGCTGGATGAGGTCAACTGGCAAATATTGCACAAGGATATTCCAATAGACGATATCGTAGCAGATCGGCCGTCTCAGTTTGGTAGACTTGTAAGTATCGAAGTTTTAGGTTTCAGTCCAGTAGACTGCAATGTTGTTTTGCTCAGTTGGAAGCACCTGGTTTGGGCGTTCAATTTCCTAACCAGAAGCGTTGAAGAGCTTTGGGGGTTCAATATTCACAACAGAAGCGTTGAAGAGATTTGCATGGATAGAAGAAATTTATATCTAACTGGGGTGTTCTCACCGTTTGCGCTAAAGCCAACGTCAACCGTACTTCCATCCCCTTGTTGGATAGACACTTAAAAGTGATCTTTGCATCTCAAACTGAGGATCTCATATTGTCTCGCTTAAGCTATTCTAAATCTTCCTTTGCGTATTCAAGAACTCAATGCATGTTTTGTTATTTTTCCTTAATGTTCTTTATTTTGTGTGTTTAGGGTAGTAACTCTCCAACTTAATTTCAAGAAAGTTTCAGTCAGTCTATTCAGTTACAGCAAACTATTGGATTGGATTTCTGTTAACTTTCCAGTACACACTGTTTCTCTACTTTCTGTATGTTGTGATCAGTTTCTTTTAACACTCAATTCCATATAGAGACTTTCATGGCACATTTTCCGAATATGATGAAGATAAAGCTTCAGGTGAGCAGGGAGGAGGCTGGACTAACAGGTCTCCTAACAGGTACACCTTAAAATTCATGGCTTATCAGTTTATTAGACTAATTTTGGCTGCTGGGATTGAGGCTTTGAGCCAGGTCTCCTAACAGGCGTACCTTCAAATTTTGTTATCTTTAGTGGTGTTTTCTTTCAGATTGAAGAGTCGAATATTAGTTTCAACCAGAACAACAGAAGTGATTGACATCGATGTAGTTTGATAATTTGCCAGATGAGGAGTTTGATGGTGCTGGAGCACAGTAACTGTATTATTCTTATTGGGAGAGTCAGAAGGCTGGGAATGTTGCTTGTGAGTGTTTGTGTGGTCAATGAGATCAATTGGAAAATATTGCATAAGATTATATCACAATAGACGATATCTTAGCAGAACTGTGTTCTAGGTTAGGTAGAGATGTAGGTATCCAACTTTTAGGTTTCAGTCCAGTAGGGTTTAGGAGTTCAATTGAAGCGAAGAGCTCTGCTTGGATAAGAGACATGGATATGATGGAGTTAGGATATTCTTGCCGTTTGTGTTAAAGCCAATGCCAACAGTACTTCCACCACCCTCTTGGATAAACACTAAAAGTGATATCTGACTCTTTGCCTTGGATATTAAGATGAAATTTTGTGCTCTTTGCTTAAAGTTTTGATAAATAATTTAGTGTGTTTAGTGAAGTAACTCTGCGACCTTTATCTCGGAACTTTCAGTCTATTCAATCTCAGCAAACTATTGCATTTGCTGTGTGTATAACTGTGAACTTTCGCACTACAAATTGTTTCTCTAGTTTTTTTAAATTTTGTGATCAGTTTCTATCGTAATAGCTATCCTTCATCTAACACTCAACTGCGAACAGAGATTTTCAAGGCTTATTCTTGAAGATTATGAAGATAGGACCGAATGTTGGTGAACAGGAGTAGGAGTTTGAACTCTTGATGTCTAGATACATCAGTTAGTGTTCTATTAGAAATTTAGAATATATATTTGTGGCTGGTGGTGGAATTGGAGCCCAAGTCTCCTAACAGGTACACCAGTAATGGTGATCCTAAATTCTAATGGGTGCCCCAACAAAAAGAAACTCTATCAACCAGCTAAAGTAGACTTTGGAAAGAGTTGACAGCATCATCCAAATACAAGTGCCAGATTTACGATACTGTTTTTGTATATAAAGCTTTGTCTATGCTACATTCCTTAGTTAGTTATCACGTCAGTCTAACACACAAAAGGTCACCAGTTCATACCACACAAAAGGTCTGCAGTTCATACTTGGGCGAAGCCATTTATACCGCTTTTACTTTTGTCATACTGCTTTTGTTTTTGGTTACACCATGTATACACCATTTCTTGGTCTAAGGAGATCATATTGTATGTTCAAATCATATAATTGTTACAACCATGGCTGTTGTTTTTCCTTGCCAGGAAGATGAGTTGCTAGTTTTTGAAGAAAAGTGCGGTTTATGTAGGCTTATTATTTTGCCAAGTGAAGCTCACATTGGCTTTCATGTGGAACAGAAGTAATGCAAATTGGCTACTTGCAAAGCCAATTTGGTCGGATTTGGTTTGCTATATTCCAGAATGTATAACATTTGATAATACCTTCAACAGGCCTGATGCATCATTCTCAAGAAGAGTTTCATCTGGTACACAGTTAGTAAGCTAATGCAGTTCAGTTTTGAGACAGCCTTTTGAACCAAAAATATGGCTGGAGAACTTCTTCAATCTAGGTTCTGGTTAGCAATTCAGTGGCAATTCCTATAACGAGTTTGCTAATTTTCTGACCATAAAATCAAGCAACAAGATGTACACACTACACAGATATCTGGAAATCCAAATTGCATTCACTGAAGCATACAAACAGCATTTGACAATAGATAGTAGAAAACAAATCTCTTTATGATAAGCTATCAGGATATGTCCTCAGAAAGGAATTACATGCGTTTGCTGAAAGTACATGTATACTTGTTAGTTATAACGTGACAAAAATAGTGAACACCTATTTTAATATGTTAGGTAGTATAATACTCTTCTGTTCCAAGTAAAACATGTTAATTTGTGAAAGGGCACTTATGAATAGTGGGTCAAGATGGTTGCACTCGGATGTTATAGTTTGCCTATTCCCACCATTGGCTAAATCATGTGATAATTATGATCAATGGAGGATTAGTTTGATTATTTTTTTTTGGATTACTCGAATTCTTGTAATGATTTTTTTTTTTTTTTTTTTTTTTTTTACATATTTAGGTCTGTCTTTATGAAGAAGGAACTTAGTTTCTTAGTTATTCGTTGTTTCTTGCGATTATTCTTGTAAAAGAAGATGGTTTAAAGTTCATAAACCATGAACCACTAATTCAAAAAGAAAAAAGATTCATATGAATTTGTAAAAGCTAATTTTAAACATGTTTCTAAGGCTAGCCCCAATCGTGGTCCAAGATTCAAGCAGAATGTTGGATCCACGTCACCAAAACACCTCGCCCGAGAGCAATGGGAACCCAAGATCCCCAGATGAAACGCAGTTCGAACCTACGTGCAACGCAGTTTGAAACTGCGTCGCATAGGGAAACTCACAAAACGCAGTTTCAACATGCGTATTGACCTTGTTGACCCGTCAACACGCAGTTTGAACTTGCGTTTCATAGAGAACCCTAAAACTTACGAGTTTCACCTTGACCTTCTTCTCTTTTCTTTCTTCCTCTCTTGTTCTTCAACCTCACCTCCTTCTCATGGTTTGATTGAAAAAAATTGTGTTTAAGGCGCGGAAAATTTACAAGGGTTTGTTCTAGAAGCCGAGGGGAATCGATTGGTGGTATTTTTGTGAGATTTCATCATCAAAATCCACACTAGGTAAGTAATTTTATTTTTTTGGTTTAGTTGTTTTATGATTCTTGATTTTAGTTATAAATGGATTGATTTAGGTGTTATTGGATGCATAATCTTCACTTTAGGTGTTTGCTTGCAGTTGTATTTATAATTTTTGTATTGATTTCAAAAAATTAAAATGTGAGTTAGGTTTTTGCTATTTGTGGTTAATTTTGGTGAAACATAAAACAATGATTGATTCTTAATTTGATGGATTGAATTAGTTGTGTTTATGGTTGGTATAATGTATTTGAAATTTGTAATTTGATTAGGGTGAAATGGATGTTGTTAATATGATTTTGTTAATTTAATGTTGTTAATATGAAATGGATGTTGTTAATATAATGGATGGTTTTAATATGTTGTAGTTTAGGTTGAGATGAATATATGGGTGAAATTGATGTTGTTAATATGATTTTGTTGGAAATTGAGGTTGTTAATATGATGTGGTTGAGGTTGAGATGAACATATGGGTGAAATTGATGTTGTTAGTATGATTTTTATGGAAATTGATGTTGTTAATTTGATGTAGTTAATATGACTTTGTTGTTAATATGATTTTGTTGTAAATATTATTTTGTTGGAAATTGATTTTGTGGTTTATAGCATTTTGCAATGTGTTTTTATGATTAAGTCATGTATTCTTTTGAGTTGATGTTTAGAAGATTCAAGTGGTGGAATTGATGTTGTTAGTATCACTTTGACTAAGATTTTTATTTGAGCAACGTGCATCCCTCCATGTGATGTGAATGTGAACGTGTGAATTCATATGTTGATTGTGCATAACATTAACATAGGCGTTTGATAATTGTTATTCACATGTTGATTGTGCTTCCCTTGGTCTTTTCCCTTTTAGATTATGGAGGATATCGATTGGTCTAGGTATGAGAAGTTATCCCAACTATCTCAACGTGCCGACGAGATACAACATAAGGCCGACAACTTAGTAGATAAGCGAGACGGAACATTTAGGAGCATTTGGACCAACCTAAATAAATTTTATAAGATAGTGGTCCGAAACAACCCCCGTGCATTATTAATTCTTCAATGCTGTGGTTTAGAGTCTATATTCCAATTTAATTTTAAGTATGGGGATAAGGGTTTAACCAGAAGCTATATGTGAGAGGTGGTGGAAGAAGACAATAACTTTTCACTTCAAAGAGTTTGAAATAGGTTTGACTCCTCTAGATTTCCATCGGTTGACTGGTATTCCAATTGGAGGAGGTAAGCCAATCCCGGAATTACCAAAGGGAACAATGACGGCGCAAGAAGTAGAAGCTCTGGATGCTAGGTATTTCCGGGGTGTGTTAGATGTTATGGAACAGAGAAGACTACATGATGAGAGAACTGGAGATTATGATTCCAAGGCATGCACCTTGCGAGTTTCTCACTTGATTAATTTCATTTTAAGTAGGGCCAATATTGACAACAGCGGCATTGCCGACGAACTGACTAGAATGTTCTTGCTCTGGTGTATCGGTTCTTTTTTGTTTGCAGACTGTAGTGTTAGAGTAGATAAACGATGGTGTATAGTGTTGGATAATTTGGATGCAGTTGGGTCTTATGATTGGGGTACTCAGCTGGGCGTTTCTGCACAAACACTTGGATGACGGAGTTCGTGCAAACGGAAGGATATGGGTGGCATGTCGATGATCTTAGAGTTCGGTATTATTTTTATTTCCGTAATTGTCAACCTGTTTTGAAGGCAGACACGAGAGATGATGAACTGGATCCACACCCGGCTATTAGTCTATTTAATGCGTCGAACCTTGGGAGTAAGGGACAAAAAGATCTTCACAAACACTCTCGTCGGATGCACGCGCTCGGATAGATATTAGGATGGGTGATGCGGTTATCCGGGGACCCCTGGTTTGGGGATAGTGAACACCAACACACCGATGCATTCCAAACGGCACTAGAGATGTCTAAGAGGAGATGTGTCTTTAAGGACAAGGATGGTGCGAGAGCTTCGGTTTATCCGGCCGAGAGGTGTATGAGGAGGGTGTTTGGTGCGATTGTTATCCCATGCAACCCACCTAGATTGGAGGACGTAGTAGATGGTATGGAGGTAGAGGTTATTGATCACTTCACTCCCTGTCGATGATGAAGTGTATTCCAAATTTTGGAAAACTCATAGCGTGGGGCCCTTAGGAAAAAAACAACTCACATAGACACACATGATGATATCGGAGTTGGTCACGGCGGTATACCCCGTAGTTTGATGCCCCAAGGCCCACCCCTAGCATGGCATCCCAGGACATACACATACGACCAAGCGGGACAGTCCATGAGCCAACTCCCAAACCTACAATGGGACTTGCCCTTCTACAAAGATTCGTTCGAGGAGCTAGTTCCAGTCCCCATGGAAGGAGAGAACCCATACAATTTTTCGACGTCAACGTCTCGGAGGTTAGTCATATTATATCTCATTTTCATTTCATTTGGAGTTCCTTCATTGTTGAACATAATTGTTTAAAAAAACTTTATTTTGTTTTTTTAGGAAGAGTTACGCAGGTTTGCGGGGGAGGCATACTGGCTGATTCAGAGTAGCAGACAGGTGGCATATGATGAGAGTCGTCGTCGAGCGGTGTATAACACCCCCACTACCCATCGTAGTTCCGGAACATCTGAAGGCCAATTCTATTCAAGTCAGGAAGAACAGACATTTCCCACCACATATTGCGCTGGAGTATCCTTGAAGAAAACCCAACACCGTCGCAAGCGTCCTACTGGAGACCCTTCCCCTTCGAATGCTTATTATGTCCCTCACCATCATGATAGTAACCCCCTCCGAGCATAACCCGTTATTGGAGCATGCCTCCCAGGTGATTAGTGACTTACCCACCTCAAGTGATTTTCTAGGGCTTAGCTTGGGTGGTAGTTGGCCGTGGTAGTGTGCATGGTAGTGGTCATAGAGGTGATGATGGAGCCGATATGGATGTTGTGCCGGATAGTCGGTTTTTTAGGTGACTCCATTATAACCTAGCTAAAATTTCGTTGATTAGATAGGGCGTAGTACATGTTTGCTATTTAGTTCTTGTATGATATATTAAGTTTTTCAAAGCATGTATGTTGGTCCTCGTCTTATCCCTTTTTATGTTGTTCATATCCCATGTTTAAGTGCGTTATTTGTTATTTTCTTAGTTCCGCTTACAAAACAATACCCCTTTTTAAATCCGTTGCCATGATGATTTAAATTGTTATTTAGCTGAAAAATGGAGTCGCACATCGTTAGATATATGCGCCCGACGGAGAGAGGCGACATACCCGAAATGGTACCACGATGATAGCCATGGAGATTTCGTCGTGATGCATCGCAAACAAATTTTGCGGGAGGCGCATGACTTGCACCAACCCGAACCGCACAGGTCTTGACTAGAAGAACCGTACACCGATGTCGTGTGGAGGCGGATGCCAGGATGATGCGGGACTAGTTTAACCCCGGATGCGGTTTGGACCTCGGCGTTTTAAGGGACGTCATGGTTTGCCCCGAGAAGTTTTTCTTAGAATACCGCTCAAATATGCGCTAGAGATCCCGATTTTTGCAGCGAAGAGATGCGTGTAACATCCCGGGTCACACTCCTCATATGAAAATGCTTGCCGTCATGAAACACCTGGCAAAGGGGGTGGCGGCGGATACCTTAGACGATTACACTGCGATGGCTGTTACAACGATATACATGTATGCTAAGAAGTTTATGGATGCACTACTTTGGGAATTTAACGACCGTTACATGAGGTTGCCAACAACCGAAGATACTAAGAGGTTATTGGCTCAAAACGCAGCTCGTGGTTTTCCTGGAATGCTAGGAAGCCTCGATTGCACGCATTGGGAGTGGAGGTTATGTCCTACTGAAGAAGCAGGGCGGCACGTGGGACACCATAAGAAACCAAACCTTGTTCTCCAGGCAGTGGCATCGTACGATAGATGGTTCTGGCACTGTTTTTTTGGCGAGCCCGGGTCTAACAACGACTTGAATGTGTTGGCGCAGTCGGGATTATTTGACAGAGACAATGACGCGTTAGCCCCCCCTTGCAATTTCCGTATCATGGGAAACGAGTACAAACATGGATACTATCTGGTGGACGGCATCTACAACCAAATGCCTGGGGTGGTCCATAGCTATAAGAAACGTGATGTTATGCCGCCCATCCAGAAGAAATTTAATGAATACCACCACGCAAAGAGGAAGGATGTGGAGCGTGCTTTTGGTGGTCTAAAGTCGAAATGGGGTATAATAAGGAATCCTTGTCGTTACTGGTCTCATCGTGACATACACACTATTATGAGAGCGTGTTTAATTATGCATAACATGTGTGTGGAACATGAGTACCGTGATACGGAATGGGCAACTTTGGATGAACGAGAAGATACACCTCTGGTACAAGGTAACGTGGCAGAAGCCCGCGCGTATTATCTGAGCCATGCCCGCTGGAGATTCTTGCAAGCCGATATCACGGAGCACATTTGGTAGCGTCACCTCCTGGGATTGCGAGACGGTGATTTGGGCCCGGGTGAGGAGGATGATGCCATCCTCACATCCGATGCGGGTACTACCAATGTGGATGAAAACGCTGATGTTTACCCATTGGGTGATGATAACTTTTATGAGAACGGAGAGTAGGAGGAACAGGCACTTACTTTGGTAAGTGAGGATCCCGACATTGTTTCGTTTTATAAGACTACTACTGCCCTTGTTTCTTAAGACTGGTTATGTTTTTATAATTTCAATTAATAATTATGATATTTTAAGATCTAATTTTTCTTAACAAAATTCGCTTTCTTATTTGTCTTACTAATATTCATTTTAGATTACTTCAGTATTTTTCCGATAAATGCGAGCCCTCATTCGCCAAATCCAACTGTTATGATTGAGCCTATGTATCGCCAGTTACCGACATACACTTAAATAGCAAACGACCTATACTTTTTTGGAAAGAGCATGTTAACTATTCACAAATGACCCATTTCTGTTGCACTTGTAAACGTCCTTTGCTATTCACAAGATTACCTTTTCCATCAGACTACCACTATAAAACCGTCGATAAGGTTGCCTTTCAATATCATCCCACCACTATGCGCTTCACCGGTGATGAAGATTTAGGGGTAGTAAGAGCATGGATTGCGGGAACAAATCATGGAACACCACAGGGGATTTTAGAAGATCCAAAAGTTTTTTGGAACCGTGTTTTTCAAAACTTTGAAGATCTTACCGAAAACGACAACAACCGCACTAAAGCCTCGGTAAAAAAAAGATTTGGTCTGATAACCGCGGATGTTGATGCTTTTGTTGCATGTCTGCTGCATGTAAACATAAGCCATCCTACGCTATCGCATTGAAGCTCGGGTTAGTAAGCATACCCTTCAATATATACGGAGTAATAACCTCCATTATTATAAATACGAACGCATAATTAATTTTTTGTAACTACCTTTTACGTAAAACAATAGCCCGGGTCGATTTCCGTGCGGAATTAGCTAAGCCTTTCATGTATGATCATCTGTACGAGCTACTAAAGGACGTTATGCCCGCATACAATGTGGAATGATTACATACTATAGATGTATTCCTAATAATAATATGTAGTAATGTTTCAACTAAGTTGAAGGTGGTCTCATTCGAATCGAAAAGTCTAAATAACATTAAGAGGCACAACATATAAAGAAACTGCGACATTGCAAATTAAATACCACAACGACAACCTAGGGGAATAAAAAAACAAGAAGGATGTAAGGAAAAACCAAACTACATAATGCGACATGATTAAGTAAATTAAGTAAATACTTAAGTTCCGCGAATCATAATCTCATTTTTGAGATCGACAATACTTAAATGCAACTCAACTCGGGTCACTTATTTGTGTGTTCAAGATATGTTGTTTGTGTTGGCGTACTAACACATCTTATAAATTTATATCCTTTTAAGATGAGGAGGGTAGAATGGCTTACGAAGAACAAGGACAATTCTCCCAAAGATGGCGTCGACATGCAGTATTTGAAGTGATTAAATCACATTTTCCAGCTGAGTATGATCCTGAGATCTATGTACAACCAGTTCGGATTCCTCCCCCTCAGGATGCTATGCATGATTAAAGACAGCGACACATTGTGGGTAAACCTTTATGAAAACCCTCACGAGACAAAACTCGTCCAGTAGGGCCGCCTAGTGCTTGAAAGGCTTGTTACACGAGCTAAGTGTAATCGCGTGTCACACGACAATGACATATATTTAAAAGTTTTATGTAATTTTGGTTTGTTTGGTAAATTCAGGGGGAATTTGTATTTCGGGCCAAATACATTCTTGCTAGTTATAGAGTGTGGTCTACATGGTATAAATAAAAATTTCATTTCATATGGACAATCGGTTCTTAACATTTAAGGGGACCAAAAAGGTGTACCACACTAATTTTGTGGACAGACATGTACCACCTTTTCTTCAACGCCATCAATGAATGACATTGAAAGCACGGGCTAAAATTGTATCCCAGGACTCCTACAGTGTGAGATTTCCCTTTAAATGGATGCAGTTGAACCAAGATGGAAGACCCAATCTTTAACACATCATTAAAATTTTCCCTCTACTATTTAATTCTATTAATTTTATATGGCTGCCGAATTCACCGTTGAGGAGGACGTTGCAGTTGTTGCCGCATGGATTGCTGTATTGGCAGCGCCGGTGCCTGAAGGTGTGGATATCCCCACCCGGAGCATTTGGCATCAGGTACATACTAAGTTTGTCGAAATATTTGGAGATCCAATACGTAGATCGAGCCAAGCATTAAGATACCGGATTGGGAGCATAAAAAGAGATGTAAAATTGTATGTTTCCCTGCAAGGTAGACTAATGATATGCGTTCCACCGCGGTCCTTACGGAGGATATGGATATTGCGAGTTTTTCGTCATAAAATACCCAATTTTAACAAACATAATATAGCATATGTTAATTTGAATGGTTCATGCAAGAAACGATGACCAAAGCATATTTTCTTGAAAGAAACGGACGTCACATGACACCACACCCTTTCTTATCATGAACGAGTACAATCCGACGAGGAGATTTTCTTTTGTAGAGCGTAAAGCGTTTTATCGTAATGTTTATGGGGACTCATCCATTAATATCCCATAAAAGAAGTCCTCTCAAAGTATAGATAATTATTGACCACAACTCCCCACATCCAATTTAATCTCTAAATCCAATCTTGAAAATTAAAGTATGTTTATAGATAATTATGACATTTAATTCTTACTTGAAAATTAAAGTATGTTTCGATGTCATTATATCCAAAATAAATGTTTTTGGAATACAATGAAGTACTATAATATTTAATATTCCTATTATTTTACCATCCGCTAAGGGCAAATAACTAAAGTGTCGACAGTTGTGTGTCTATTCATCGCTACATGAAAGGATTTGTTACTGTGTCCTCTATAAAAAAACTTTTTCGGGCATCAGGATGAAGGTGCAAAACATAAGGTATTCAAATCCATCTAGTTACAGCTTCTCCTGTAACATTGTTTCACCTCGTCTCTTTCATCCAAAACATACAACAATAGTATTATGGCTAGGTATACCGTCGAAGAGGATGTTGCTATCACTAATGCGTGGGCAAGTGTTGTTACCCTTCCCGAGGTGGACCATCACCGAGTTCCGCTAATACGGTTTGGAACAAATGTATTTGAAAATTACACACAACTATTCCCAAATATTCATCAAAGAACAGCGATTCTTTGTAAAGGCTAGGCTTGGAGTAATTAAAAAGGGGGTGAGGGTTTACGTCCGATACCAGAAAGAAATTTACATGACACATAACCAATCTCCTCTATGGACAGTTCAGAGACTGGTACGTAGTTTATCTTTTTACTAATACCACTTTTTTTTTAATCTTTAACATGAACACTAAATGTGTTTATGAACCATTTGTCTAAAGGAGCGATATGCAAATTGGAAATACGCTCGTGATACAGGCAAAGATTTCATGTTTTACCAATGCTACTTAATCATGAAGGCTAACATCCCCCAACTAAATACGATTCAACCGCGACCGAATCCTCCGCAACAAGGGGACGAAGATTAACAATACCGCATCAACACCATGATATCAATTTAATGGTTTTGTGGGCAAACCTCTCTGTAAACCCTCACGAAACAAAACTCGTCCGTTATGGCCACATAACGGTTTAAATGGTAGATGTCTTTGGTAAAAGTTATCTAAGTTTACTTTTGAAATTTTTTTAGCGATCTAATGTTCATCCAATCAATGTATCAAAGCATCAATTTATTACGAATGGTATTTTCTCCTTTCAATTTATTCATAATGATATTTTCCGTAATAAATATCGTCATGGGTCCCCCTTGGTTTGGTTTCACCACGCAAAACCTTTTTCATTGACAGATATTTGATTCTTTGGGAAGACAAGAATTTGGTTCGATGCAATGTAGGGGTTATCGATAAATAGTAAGGGTCGCTATATAAACGAGTATGTGTCCCTTGGTAACGAGAAACGACTTTTGGATAAAGATACGTGGGTGGTTACTAATTTGAGTACTGTTTTTTTTAATATCGCTGGATTCATTTCCACCATGAATTGTCATTGGTGTTGATGCATTATTTTGAGTCATCAAATCATGATTCACAGTCTTGTTCTGTTTCCAACCCTATACTATGACACCATATGTACAAGTTGATTTAACCCCAACAATGGTCATTGTACCATCTCCTTGCCCGAGATAGGTCTTTCCTTGTCCCCCAAAAGGTGTTTTAAACAGTAAAGGGCGTATGTGAACATCTAAAGTGTGTTTTAAAGTGAGAAGGCTTGTCGGTGGAAAGCGATCTGTGCGTGCAAACAGTTTTTCATTTACTACGAGTGAATTGGATGTGTTTTAACAATATCCGCGCAGATTTTTAATTTGGATCCTATAAATATCCAAGTTTACCCAAAGGTACTTCTCACCCACCGAGTAATTGGAAATCGGATTATCTTCCTCGAAACAACATAGACCTGGGAAATCTTCTCACGGCTTTCTACCCCTAAATTTACTCATTGTACGTACACAACAATGGGATCGTTTGATTCGTTTGAAGATTTGCAAATCACAAAAACATGGTACAAAGAATCTCGAGTAGCAGATCGCTCACGAGTAAAGCCGGAGCCCGAAACCTTTTGGGCAAATATATACAACCAATATATAAGGGAATATGGGAATCCAAACGGAAGAAGTCTTCAACAGATTCATGATAGGTACCAGATTATACAAAAAGCCATTTGCGATTTTATAGATATTCAGCAACGACTCACCAAACACGGCCGTATTAGAATGTCATCTGGACAATTTGTAAGTGTTGTTTAATTTATTCCGTCCATTGTTCAATTGATGGGTTCTAAATTTGATGAGTATATTTTCACTGTGTTTTTGTAGCACGAATTGGTTAAAGCCGGGTATTTAGAGGAAAAAGGAGAGGCATTCACATTCGATGAATGCTATAATTTCATGGTATCCAAAATCCCAGAGTATGGATCACCGGGCAATTCATCGACTTCATCGAGTGAAGTCTAAAACTGGAATCTATGTTTGTAACTACTTTGTGGGTTAGTCCATTATTTAACCCTCACGAGACTAATCTCGTCCGTTAGGGTCACCTAAGGGTTTAAAGGCTTGTTACACGTGCTAAGTATAACCGTGACTCCTACGAAAGTGAGTTAGGTTATTAATTACGTTGTTCTAATGTAATACGATGTTAAACATGAAAGTCGTTATTTAAAAAGTTGTCATTACGTCATTGCAATCCGTAAGAAAACACATTACATCATAAAAACCCAACGATTCCAACCGAACAATATTAACCACTCATAAACATCTCACGAGAACAACATTCAATTTTCCCTTTTGAATTATTATCATACACGTGGACTGGAATACTTGAGATTGGGATCTGGTGGTTGGGGAGATTACCGACTTATGTTGAAATATTCACGAATGGGAGTTTGCCAGGAAGTTTGTCCCTAACTTGAGGTCCTAAAATAGTCATACATAAACAAACCCAAATAAACGTTAACATACATAAACAACATAAAAAATACAGAATACATAAAAAAAAAAACATTACATCAGACCGCGCCTCATTGACCAGAATTAAACACATGATTAAACATTACATCATAAACACATAACATAACACAACATATTAAAGAGCAACAGAAAATTTAATTATTCGGCCCATTCCACCAAATTACACCCAGGACATTGCCAGAATTGTTTACCATAGGTGTTGTTATCTT
This sequence comes from Papaver armeniacum, assembly GCA_023531295.1. NCBI lineage: Eukaryota > Viridiplantae > Streptophyta > Magnoliopsida > Ranunculales > Papaveraceae > Papaver > Papaver armeniacum. The sequence continues at coordinate 32,804 of JAJJWW010011135.1, forward strand.
TAGAACGATGTAGTTTCATAAAAACCTACATCCGGCACCGGCATGACGCCCCCTTTTCATGTTCAACCTTAATCATACCTTTCTCTTTGAAGTTTTTGCGAGTACGTTAATATTTTTATCATCTTTGGACTTGATTGCATCTTCTAACCATTGAGCTTCTTCACGGCAATTATCGAGGCGGCATCGAAGGTACCTACTCTTTCCGTGTTCCGCTTCTAATAACAATTTTATTCCCGGACAACCTCTCTACGGGCACTTGGAATACATCCAAGGGCATTGCATGGCTGAATGGTCTTCAAGGAAACATAGCGGACAAATTTTGTTAGCTTCTACACACACAATTTGTTTTCCCTTGCGATTGGAATTCATTTTAATCCGGCTAAATTTGAAGTAGCGTTTTATGTTCGATGGTGTGTTTGTTTGAGTGTATTTATAGGAAAAAATTAATATTATTTAGAAAGGAAATCCCCCTTAAAAAATCTTGTCGTTACAGTGTGTTGATAAGGATAACAAGATTTCTATCAGAAGTATCGTTATCCAAAACAGTGTCGGGATGACTTACTGGCAACTGCATAAGCTAAGTAGTACGAGTGTTTTTATCTACATAACTGGGCTATGTTCAACCAGAGTTCTATTTTAGATTGTATACTTGAATTTAACATTACAATGTAAACCGGGTGTAGAAAAAAGGTCAAACAAATATAAAACAGACCACTGCATTTGTAATCTGCGTTCATGTGGTCTGCAGATTCAATATGCGTGCGACGCAGTTCAAAATGCGTCGAGAAGAATATTCCGTGGATTTTTTTTTCAATACGCAGTTTGTAAGCTCGCGTTTTGTGCTTTTTCAATACGCAGATTTGAAATGCGATTTGGGTACATCCAACTTGGATCCAAGTGAATGCAAGACTCGCTCGGGAATTGAGGAACTGTTCATCAATAAACGACGGTTGAACAGTGATTAAAGTGGGATCTTGGATCCCATTGGGGCTAGCCTAAGGCCGAAAACAAATAATGTCGATTATAACTTATGAAATTTTAGAGGATTGAGATAACATATCTACGCTATACGAGATAATGCTACTTGTGCTATATATTCTTTGGGATATTTTTCTTTTTTCTTTTAAGCACTTGAAAAACTTCATGGAAGAAATTATCCACACCAGAGACCTTGTCTAATTGCCAAGTTAATCCACATGCTTAGCGGTTGCACATGCGAATCTGTGATAGAGGCTGGTGCAACTACGATGTGGTCGGGTTACATATGTGGCCCTTCTTTGAATGCTGACACGTCGAATAAGGTAAGAAAAAAATTTGAAAAGTAGTTTCATTACCTAACCGTTTTTCTTTTTTCTTTTTTTAACTTCATATTTTTTTTTTCAAAAAGTAGAACTTTTAAGGGGATTTGGACGGGGCGGATTTTTTAGTTGAATAATTGTCAAAAAATAAAAAAAAAGGGTCACATACAAAATGTATGTGGCCCGATTACATAATAGCCGGGGCGGATAGAGGCGACTTGTATCAAAAAGTCCAAAGTTCGTATGATTACTTAAATCGAAATTGAAAGATTCTTTATTTTTTAGCCTCGCTATTTAGACTTTTTTTTTTTTTTTTTTTTTTTTATTTTTATTTTATCATCATCTAAAATTTGTTGGTGTTGAGCTCAAATAAGAAGAAAATAACTGAGATGAAGTATTAATCCTAGCTACCAAGGGTTACCATTTACTAATTTTATTTGGGAATGTACCAATCCGGTGCTCAAGGCTATTTTAATTTGTAAGGATACACCCAAGCAATCTTGGTACGTAACCCCCTGTACGAAACTTGAAAAAGTTAATCAAGGTAAGATGCTTAGCTTTATCCTTTGTGGATTGTGCTCCTTATGTCCATACAACAAAGAGAGATCATAGAAATCTCATTAACATAAAGTATTCTGATATCTATTTTAAAAAAAAATTAACTTGTAAAAAGGTATGCACATTCTCCCTCAAATTATAATTGTTAAAGTTTGTGCAAAACTATTTTATTTTTTTGCTTTGAGTCAAGGGATTCTCAGGAGCGGCTCTGGATAGATCGATAGGACTTCGTACCTTAATCTCATAGTACTGTTATTGTTTTTCATTGAAATTTCTAGACATGGGCACTTGAAATTAAGGGTTCTCTGTTTTTGATATATGTTATTTCACCTAGAGACCACTCTTTCACCTCTTCTTTTATTTGAGAGCTTATTTGAGTTAGATCATTTTCCGCTCAGTTCCATATTCGGTCCTCTCAGCATTCGGTTTGGTTAATGTTAGTCCTGGTTCTGCATTTCTTTCCTTTTTATATCCGGTGTACGTTATCCGGTTTCCAATTATGCTTATAAATAGAAGCAGACAAAATTAGAATTTCCGGGTTCTAGAGATCTTTAAAGAAGAAAAGAGGTAGTTTCTTCTTTCAGTACTTAGGGTTTAGTGATTGTTCTCTCTGTAAGGTCCGATTTAATGGGAGCTTTAAATTTATAGGAACTGCTGAATTGGTAACGATCCCAGTTAACAACATCGATACTTTTCAAAATTCTACATTCGATTCACAGGTAATCGATTTCGTTTATTCTTTGATTTTCGTTTAATATTTTTCAATGATGGATTATTGAGTGCTTATTTGGTTATAGGTACAGCCAAGTTCTTAAAGATCTTCTCAGAATCTCTCAATCTTAGATCGTAATCTTTACACATGTATAATCTCAAATATCGAACCATTTTCAAGTCTTAAATTCCATCTTCTTCTCTTAATTCTTTTATTTGATATATGTTCTTCAGTCTCTGTTTTAGATATATGTTCTTCACTTCTAGACCACTATTTCACCTCTTATCTTCCCTCCTCTTAACTTATTTGATATATGTTGTTCACTCCTATAATACTCTTCAGTCTGCTTATCTTATGAAGTGGGATTCTGGATGATTAATTGCTCTTGTTAAGTCATGTACTTAAACAAAAAGATTTTACAGGAAAAAAGCAACCTCAGAGACACATACATAAGTGGGGTGTCATATTAATTCGTCAAAAAAAAAAATAGCTAAAAAAAGGGACAGGTAAAATTAAACAACGTTAACCGCACAATGTTGTCTAATTTGTGAGGTTAATGATTTTTCAACTCCAGTTCAGTGGTTAATGGTCAATTGCGATTTCTACTATGAATATTGAGCTTTGAGAATGAGAATATGGAGGTTGGTATACCCGTGACGAGTTTCTAAAAGACTTTGAAACTAGTATGTACATTGATATATGCTTTTGGAATCAAATAAACCATTTGTATGTACATTGATATATGCTTTTGTAATTAAACTTAACATACTAATCATCTAGAATACTGAAAATACTTGGGGTACCAAAATACATCACCAAATTTTTCTTAGAAACTTGTATGGACAACACTCAATACAATTCCGAGAGTTCAACTTGATGAATCTCAATCAAAGAATTATATGAGGATTTATCTCTTTAACTCACACAGTTAGAACCTTTACGGAACCAAGTTCGTGAACCTAATTATTGTGGGATTACTTGGATGTCCAAGAATCAATCAAGTCGTATCCAACAAACAAGGTTGGATGTATCTACTATGATTGATATACGTACAACCTGTGACAAAACTATCAATACATATGGATAAAAGAAAATAATATTAAAAAAACTCCTCAAATCCATCATGCTTGATTTCCTTGGTTTCTTCAACTCCTTGAATTCTTCTTTACTTCAAGTTGCAATGATTATGAACGTGTTCAACTCAACATCGTTGTTGTTTAAGACCCGTATCCATAACTATAACAACTTTTGAAAACAAATATTCTCAATTGTCAGATATCGTAAACATAATATTATTATCTTCTCCAAAGTTCAATTGTATCACAACTTTGAAGTAATACTACAATACTATGTCTCTCCCCCATCAATACTTACATATTTTGCATAATAGGTGAAACCTATAGATTATCGATTCACCCCCCCTTACATAATGATTTGTAAACCATATGTATTTAGTGCGAAACTACTAATTAATTCTCCCTATTTTTGTCAATAAAAATTGGCAAAGGTATGAAAATCATGGGATCGTAATGAATACAACCAAAAGATATTTCAAGATCGAAAAGGATACATATCAACTTTAATTTAGACGAAAACACGGAGTATAAAATACTTAGCGTTTCATCTAGGAGATTTAAGATACAAGCATCCCCTGTAAATTTCACATCCACGCTCCCCACAAAGATATATGATTAAGCGCAAATTCATTTAAGAACTCTCCCCATTGGATGTACATGTCATTCTCAGGAGAACAACATAGAGTGACTTTACTTTAATGAAAAAAAAAGGATTTTGTCGGACATTAACAAATCACATGGATTTGTATCCTAAAAATCAACATAAATTAATCTCAGCGCCAGTTACGAACAAAGAGGCAATTTTAATCGAATTGACTCAACATAAAAATATCTTCTGAGTATATAATGCAAGAATAACGCGAAAGTGTGATCACAAGTTAGATCCAAATCATGAGACAATCTCTATAAAAGTTTGTTCTATTTTTAGTTTATAGAAAACATAGTCGATTTAACTTCAGATCGTATATGATTAATTCAATTTACATAAAGTAAATGACACATATCTTCTTTTAATATATGAGACTTCAGTTTGTTCTATTTTCTCGCCCCCATTTTTTTGGACATAATCTACTAAAAGGTTTTTTTGTTGTCACGACATCTTCCGATTATTTGGAATCTTCTTTGTAAGAATTGATGATAAAAAGTACAGAATTTAAAATTCCATTTTTGAGGAAGAGGCAAAAGAAAAGGATCAAAAAGGAAGAAGAAAGGGAGGAAAATGATCGACTAGCGAAAAGTCTGGGATCTTGTTTCTATTTGCTCAATCAATAAGGGGTAGCTTGTTATTCGCCCACTCGATTTTTAGAAAATATATTGGATTTCCTTCATTGATAATAGCTAAAAACATCAGCTGTAAGGAGTCAAGCAATACACACGAATATCCATGAAGATCAAGTGTTGCAATCATCTTATCTAAGATACATACTTGTAAAGCATACAAGATTTGATTTACTCTTAGAAGTAAGAACCAATCTTTTCGCTAGGATTTACACCTAGATTGGCTACCAAAAGCATATAAAAATATTTTAATGACAAAAAATAAGATGCACATATATATAAAAATATATAACCCATAAAGAATCGTGCATCATTCAAGCAATAACCGTGTTCAATAACACTCAAGACTTGAACTATGAAACATAGTCACAAGTGATTTAATGATCAAAGTTGTCTTAAAAATGTTTGAGAGTGTTTTTCTAATGCCAAACACTATGATACATAGTGTTTTTCGGCTGGGATAGTATGCATACTGGTACGTATACTGTCCCTGTTCCAGTATTTCAGTAATAGTTCATAGACCCTCTTTAATCGATTTGAAACATCCCCAAATGGAATCCATGATGAATATCATTGCTCGTGCTATTTTCAAATGATTAATCTTGACTCAAAACCTAGTTTATAAACAATAAATTGTTCTTCACTATATTTGTCTAGAATATGAACAACAATTGCTAATATTTCAAGAGTTTAAACAAGATAAGCTTGAACTCGAAATTTCTTCTTTGCAATTCGTCAAAAACATCAAGTCATCGGCGTTGTTTGTTTCTTCAAACCCGATCATTTAAGAATCTTAAACACAAATCAAGTTAGGTAAACATGAACGATACACAAGGTACATGGATCATTAGCCGCATTGGTTTGTCTATAATTAATACTTCACCTACGAACTATTAACTCTTAGCTAATGGCGAAAAAATTAGAGTATAAAAACAATTTTTTTTTATATCAATAGATCATAACATCAAGCATATAATAATGAAATCATAAAACTTTCTCAAGTTTATAGACATACCTTTTGGATGAATCCACTCATGAATCCTACGGCTTTACCAAATATTTAATATCTTACCTAGTGTAATATGTGCGCCCCAATTCTGTTGCTTCCCTCACCGAATTCATAATAGGTATTTCTCGGTGAGGATGCATTTTCAACACAATGAAGTTGTGATGGGGTGAACAATATCTTGCTCACTACAGGTGATCGAAACAAACTTTTCCGCATCATGGATTTTTCACCATTTATAGGTTTTGGCTTATTTCGTTTCTTCTTCCACCAATTCTTGTGTTTTACTTTTGGATTATCACGAGGACACTTTTAGACACGTTCATATCTAAATCCATTTTCCCCAAGAACTTTTAAATTCTTCGTTACTTCCCTAGCATGGCAGATGCTCTAAAACGACTTGACGACACACCCGTTTCTCTACCCCACCTTTTCCCCTCTATGTGGCACCTAGTAGGCTCTAGCTCTGGGAATGTTTTGGAAAGGGCCTGTAGCATTTTTGCTACTAAAGTTGTTGGGCCACACTGAAAGATATTGGGCTACCAACACACCCTGTCCCTGTTATAAACCTCCTCATCAGTCACAAAGAAATTTGGGGATTTTTCATTTTCTAGGGATTTTGCTGGTCTCAGCGGTTTGGCGATGATTTCTTCAACTGGGTTAACGGATGATATCTTGATTGAGATCTTTACTTATCTTCCTCTAAACTCAATCTACAAGTTCAAATGTCTATCCAAGGTATGGTTATCTAACCTATCACACCCTAATTTCTTCATTAGATGGTTCAAAATTAACAGCAAATCTCTCCCATGGATTCAATATCATCCGAATACTGATCACGATTCTGATGAAAACCCTTTGAAATTCAAGATGGCATATCCTAATTTATATTCACAGTTTATGTCTAGAAATGAACATCTATTCTCTTTTAGGTTCCTTATGAATGCACAACCATTTGGAACTAAGTTGTTCCTATTAGGTTCTAGTAGTGGTTTGGTACTCTGTTATACATTAAATTCAGATAATCAGAGGAGGTATCATGTCTGTAATCCACTTACTCAGAAATGGGTTTCACTTCCTTCACCACCGCAGGTTAGTTCACTTGACATTAATGGTATATTTTTTGAGTATCCATGTACCAGTTGTTATAAGGCTCTACTTATCCCAAAATTTCAGACGCCTTTGAAGAAATTTAATGTTCATATTTTTTCTTCTGATTTGGGGGTATGGGAAAGTTTTCAAGTTTCCTGTGATGAAAATGTTGTGTGCGACTGGATTAATTATGATAATTTTGTTATCCTTAATGGCGTTTTGTTTTGGATTCAAGAGGGGAAGAAAATGTTAGTTTACCATCTCAATCAGAACAATGGAAGTGATGGACATCAATGTAGTTTGATTGATTTGCCAGATGAGGAATTTGATGATGGCAGTTTTCGTCACTGCAATAATCGTATTGGGAAATCAGAAGGTAAGGTCTGTTATACTAAAACTAAAAGGACAGGAAGGGAAACGACTATGAGTGTTTGGGTGCTGGATGAGGTCAACTGGCAAATATTGCACAAGGATATTCCAATAGAAGATCTCTTAGCAGATTTGCGTTCTCGGATAGTTGGACGTGTAAAGATCCAAGTTATAGGTTTCAGTCCAGTAGACCGTAATGTTGTTTTGCTCAGTTGGAAGCACATGGTTTGGGGGTTCAATTTCTTAACCAGAAGTTATGAAAAGCTTTGGGGGTTCAATATTCACTACAGAACTGTTGAAGAGATTTGCTTCGGTACCAGAAATGTACATTCATCTGAGAGATTCTCACCATTTTGGCTAAAGCCAATGCCAACCGTACTTCCACCACCTTCTTGGATAGACACTTAAATCCTCCTTTGCGTAAACAAGAACTCAAAGACGAACTATACCCCTTGGATGCACTAGATTTTCTCTCGAATCCAAAGATATTAAGATGATATTTTGTTATTTTTGCTTAATGTTCTTACTTTTGTGTGTTTAGGGTAGTTACTCTGCAACTTACTTTCAAGAAAGTTTCAGTCAGTCTATTCAATTAAAATTTCTGTACACACTGTTTCTCTACTCTCTGTATTTTCTGATCAGTTTCCTTTCGAGCTATCTTTAGTTGACATTCATTTCCAAACAGATGAAGATACAACTGTGGGTGAGTAGGTAGGAGGTTGGACTAGTCATCCATACCTACTACCCAAGTCTAGATACATCAGTTTATTAGACAATTTTTGGCTGCTGGGTTTGAGATAGGTCTCTTTACTGGTACACCAATAGTGGTGTTCCTAATCTATCGCCTGACAAAGAATACTATTTTTGTTTGTTATGTTCCAGAAAGTACAACGCTGAATACCTTCAACAGGTCTGGTGCATTCTTTTGGTTGAAAGAATAAGTGGAGTCTGGAATCAATCCCCTCCTAGTAATATTCATGCCCAATTACTAGAAGATATAAACCATGCATGTAACAACTCTTGATTTTCTTAATTCTATATCTTCTGTCACAAAAAAAAAAAAAAAAAAAAAGTCTGGTGCGTCATTCTCAGGCACAGGTTCATCTGGTACACTTCAAGTGCTCACTCAACTGCAAACAGAGCTTCGAAGATGATGGAGATAGTAATACACAGAAGGTCTCCAGTTCATACTAGGCAAAGCCATTTATAGCGCTTTTACTTTTGTCATACTGCTATTTTTTTTTCCATTCCACCATGTATACATCAGTTCGTTGTTTAATGAGATTCACATTGTATGTTCAATCATATCATTTTTACAACCATATGGTTGTTGTTTTCCTTGCCAGGAAGATCAGTTGCTAGTCTTTGAAGGAAAGCGTGAGTTATCTCTATGTAGAATTGTTCTTATTATTGTTGCAGCTAAAATTATTTTGCAAATGAAGCTCAAACTGGCTTCCATATGCGGAACTTTAGAAAAGCAAGTTGGCTACACTGATACCTTCAACAGGCCTCATGCACCATTATCAGGCACAGGGTAATATGGTACACAGTTAGTGGCTAATGCAGTTCAGTTTTGACACTGCTTTTTCGAAACAAAATATGACTGGAGAGCTTCTTTAAACTTCGTGTTTGACCATATACATCGATAGAGTACTTATGGTACTTAGGGGACAAGTCCAATAACCAACATTGTATCAATGTGCTGAGTTGAAATTACAGTTTGCCAAGGTATCGTCCAGCAGAACGACTAAAGTTGCTTATGATCCAGATTCTGATAACCAATTCAGTGGCACTTCCTATAACGAGTTTGCTAATTTTCCGACAACAAAATCAAGCAACAAGATGTATACAGATATCATCTGGTAATCCAAATTTCATTTTGCATTTAGTGAAACATACAAATAGCATAAGAAAATAGATAGTAGAAAGCAAATCATTATACTAAGCTCAGCCGGTTCACTTCTTAAAACGCAACAGAAAATTTAAAGTTCTGCCAAATTCCACATTCCAATCTACAGATAATGATGAAGCAAAGCTTTACTGTTTAAAACAACCCCTCGAGCAGTAAATTTTCGCCTATATCTAGATACATTTCCGAATCTGATTCTGAAAGCAATCCAGATATATTATCTTTCAAGTAATCCTTCGCTACCATCAGCTGAACTTCTGCCTTTTTCAACTCATCCCCTGCTGCCTTCATCCTTGCTTTTGCAGCACGTAAAGGCTGGCCATGCTCCAACAATTCAGTCTTAACTTTCTGCATCCCACCCATACCTTTCTTTACACTCTCTAATCTTCCTCGAAGCCATCCAATGTTGAATTCATTCTTCTCAGCCACCGTAATCATCTCTTCCCAATCCTCAATCATTTTAGAAGACAATTCCACGTAATGACACTGATGCATATCTAAGATACAATTCATCAAGTCTTTGATCACCATAACTAGGATAGGATACAACGAGATTGGCATAACCTTAGTAGAAGGGATATGACCATATTTCAGCCATATCTGTCTATATAGTGGCGCTTGTGCTTTTAAAATACTGAAGCCTCCAACATCATCAAAATCATTGTCCTCCCCAAAACCAACTTTGTTATTGGATCTTCCTTCACAAAACAGCTGGCCAGCCTCTGGATACCCTCCTAATTCTGAACTAGTCTTATCATATTTTTCATTGCTTTGTTTCTCATCTTCTGTACTTGCAACCTTGTTCAGGACGATGTCATTCACAGTGTCGTCCTCATGTTTTGATCCCTCATTTATCTTACAACTAACTTCAACCTCGATAATACAAGTATCATTCACGAGATATCATTTGAAACTACCAACAGAGAAAACATCAGAGTAAGCTCCAACCTCAGCGTTCAACTTTGAAAAGTTTTCAACCGTCCAACTGAATTTAGAAGATGAAGAAAGCTCTGCAATGTTAGTTACCATATTTCACTATTGAAGGAAAAATTAGAATTGTAGTATTGTACAATGGGTATTTGAGAATTTGTTTCTACTAGATGGTTAGTATTCTAGAGATAGAGTTATCGAGTCATGGAAAAACATTAATGAACACATTCTACAAGGCTTCAACATTAATAACCCATGCAGCAATTCCTAGGAAAGGAGGTTCATTCACGATTGATGGATGGGGTAGAAAACGAAGCTCTCTAAAGAAGTCTCGCCTTGTTTCGTGGGTGATAAGGAATGATTGGACTAGGGCTGCCCATGGTCTGATTTTCTACCCGGACCGAACTGGTCCAAACCGATAAAAAAACCCAGAAAACCAGAGACCAAATAAACCAAAACCTGAGAAACCCAAAAACCGAAAAAACCCATTCTAAGTGGTTGGTTTTGGTTTGATTTTATAAAATAACTAAAAATCCAAAAAAACCAAACCAAAAAAAAACCCAAGAGTTAGAACAAGAGAAAAACCGATAAAACTATAATAATCAGAAAGCAAACTTTCCATCGTAATATAATATATATACACTTCAATATAATATAATATATATACTTCAATATAAAATATAATTAAAAATATATCTAATATTGTTTTTCCTTTTTTTCTATTTTTGAAAATATAATTAAAAATATATCTAATATAAAATTATATAAGCATAATATATACAAATTTTTACCCGTATATCCATAAATAAAGAAACTTTAGGTAAAAATATACATAATATTGAAATATTTATGTACAATATATATAAACTTTAATGAGTGTATCCATAAATAATGAAACTAAAATTAAAGTCAAACCTAATTTTTCCTATAATTTTTCTTAATTTTGGGATTTCAGTCGCAAAGAAATTTGGGGATTTTTCTTTTTCTATGGTTTTTTTGCTCTGATCTCAGCTGTTTGGCGGCGATGGTTTCTTCAACTATGTTAACAGACGATATATTGATTGAGATCTTTACTTATCTGCCTCTAAACTCAATCTATAAGTTCAAATGTTTATCCAAGGTATGGTTATCTAACCTCTCACACCCTAATTTCTTCATTAGATGGTTCAAAATTAACACCAAATCTCTCCCATGGATTCAATATCATCCGAATATTTATCACGATTCTGACGAAAACCTTTTGAAATTTAAGATGGCATATCCTGATTTACATACACAGTTTATGTCTAGAAATGAACATTTATTCTCTTTTAAGTTTCTTTTGAATCAGAAACCATTTGGATCTAAGTTGTTCTTGTTAGGTTCTAGTGATGATGGTTTGGTGCTTTGCTCAGTTAATTCACAGTATCATGTTTGTAATCCACTTACTCAGAATTGGGTTTCAATCCCTTCACCACCGAGGTCCCCGTCCACAGAATTTGTTATTAGTGGTATATTTCATGAGTATTCATACACAAGCTGTTATAAGATTCTACTTATCCGTAAATTTCATCCGCCATTGAAGAAATTTAATGTTGATGTTTTTTCTTCTGATTTGGGGTATGGGAAAGTATTCAAGTTTCGTGTGATGAAAATGTTGTGTGCCACCGGTCTGAATATAAATTTTTTGTTATCCTTAATGGGGTTTTATTTTGGATTCAAGTGGGGAAGAAAATATTAGTTTACCATCTCAATCAGAACAATGGAAGTGATGGACATCAATGTAGTTTGATTGATTTGCCAGATGTGGAGTTTGATGATGGTAGTTTACGTCACTGTCACTGGAATAATCGTATTGGGAAATCAGAAGGCAGGGTTTGTTACTATAAAACTAAAAGGACAGGAAGGGAAACGACTATGAGTGTCTGGGTGCTGGATGAGGTCAACTGGCAAATATTGCACAAGGATATTCCAATAGACGATATCGTAGCAGATCGGCCGTCTCAGTTTGGTAGACTTGTAAGTATCGAAGTTTTAGGTTTCAGTCCAGTAGACTGCAATGTTGTTTTGCTCAGTTGGAAGCACCTGGTTTGGGCGTTCAATTTCCTAACCAGAAGCGTTGAAGAGCTTTGGGGTTCAATATTCACAACAGAAGCGTTGAAGAGATTTGCATGGATAGAAGAAATTTATATCTAACTGGGGTGTTCTCACCGTTTGCGCTAAAGCCAACGTCAACCGTACTTCCATCCCCTTGTTGGATAGACACTTAAAAGTGATCTTTGCATCTCAAACTGAGGATCTCATATTGTCTCGCTTAAGCTATTCTAAATCTTCCTTTGCGTATTCAAGAACTCAATGCATGTTTTGTTATTTTTCCTTAATGTTCTTTATTTTGTGTGTTTAGGGGTAGTAACTCTCCAACTTAATTTCAAGAAAGTTTCAGTCAGTCTATTCAGTTACAGCAAACTATTGGATTGGATTTCTGTTAACTTTCCAGTACACACTGTTTCTCTACTTTCTGTATGTTGTGATCAGTTTCTTTTAACACTCAATTCCATATAGAGACTTTCATGGCACATTTTCCGAATATGATGAAGATAAAGCTTCAGGTGAGCAGGGAGGAGGCTGGACTAACAGGTCTCCTAACAGGTACACCTTAAAATTCATGGCTTATCAGTTTATTAGACTAATTTTGGCTGCTGGGATTGAGGCTTTGAGCCAGGTCTCCTAACAGGCGTACCTTCAAATTTTGTTATCTTTAGTGGTGTTTTCTTTCAGATTGAAGAGTCGAATATTAGTTTCAACCAGAACAACAGAAGTGATTGACATCGATGTAGTTTGATAATTTGCCAGATGAGGAGTTTGATGGTGCTGGAGCACAGTAACTGTATTATTCTTATTGGGAGAGTCAGAAGGCTGGGAATGTTGCTTGTGAGTGTTTGTGTGGTCAATGAGATCAATTGGAAAATATTGCATAAGATTATATCACAATAGACGATATCTTAGCAGAACTGTGTTCTAGGTTAGGTAGAGATGTAGGTATCCAACTTTTAGGTTTCAGTCCAGTAGGGTTTAGGAGTTCAATTGAAGCGAAGAGCTCTGCTTGGATAAGAGACATGGATATGATGGAGTTAGGATATTCTTGCCGTTTGTGTTAAAGCCAATGCCAACAGTACTTCCACCACCCTCTTGGATAAACACTAAAAGTGATATCTGACTCTTTGCCTTGGATATTAAGATGAAATTTTGTGCTCTTTGCTTAAAGTTTTTGATAAATAATTTAGTGTGTTTAGTGAAGTAACTCTGCGACCTTTTATCTCGGAACTTTCAGTCTATTCAATCTCAGCAAACTATTGCATTTGCTGTGTGTATAACTGTGAACTTTCGCACTACAAATTGTTTCTCTAGTTTTTTTAAATTTTGTGATCAGTTTCTATCGTAATAGCTATCCTTCATCTAACACTCAACTGCGAACAGAGATTTTCAAGGCTTATTCTTCGAAGATTATGAAGATAGGACCGAATGTTGGTGAACAGGAGTAGGAGTTTGAACTCTTGATGTCTAGATACATCAGTTAGTGTTCTATTAGAAATTTAGAATATATATTTGTGGCTGGTGGTGGAATTGGAGCCCAAGTCTCCTAACAGGTACACCAGTAATGGTGATCCTAAATTCTAATGGGTGCCCCAACAAAAAAGAAACTCTATCAACCAGCTAAAGTAGACTTTGGAAAGAGTTGACAGCATCATCCAAATACAAGTGCCAGATTTACGATACTGTTTTTTGTATATAAAGCTTTGTCTATGCTACATTCCTTAGTTAGTTATCACGTCAGTCTAACACACAAAAGGTCACCAGTTCATACCACACAAAAGGTCTGCAGTTCATACTTGGGCGAAGCCATTTATACCGCTTTTACTTTTGTCATACTGCTTTTGTTTTTGGTTACACCATGTATACACCATTTCTTGGTCTAAGGAGATCATATTGTATGTTCAAATCATATAATTGTTACAACCATGGCTGTTGTTTTCCTTGCCAGGAAGATGAGTTGCTAGTTTTTGAAGAAAAGTGCGGTTTATGTAGGCTTATTATTTTGCCAAGTGAAGCTCACATTGGCTTTCATGTGTGGAACCTTAGAAGTAATGCAAATTGGCTACTTGCAAAAGCCAATTTGGTCGGATTTGGTTTGCTATATTCCAGAATGTATAACATTTGATAATACCTTCAACAGGCCTGATGCATCATTCTCAAGAAGAGTTTCATCTGGTACACAGTTAGTGGCTAATGCAGTTCAGTTTTGAGACAGCCTTTTCGAACCAAAAATATGGCTGGAGAACTTCTTCAATCTAGGTTCTGGTTAGCAATTCAGTGGCAATTCCTATAACGAGTTTGCTAATTTTCTGACCATAAAATCAAGCAACAAGATGTACACACTACACAGATATCTGGAAATCCAAATTGCATTCACTGAAGCATACAAACAGCATTTGACAATAGATAGTAGAAAACAAATCAATAGAGACTAAACTCAGTCGGTTCACTTCTTAAAACGCAATAGCAAATTCAAAGTTCTAACAGAATTCGCATTCCAAACTACAGTTAATGATGGAGCAAAGCTTTATTGTCTAAAACAATCCATCGAGCAGTAAATTTTCTCCTATATCTAGATACATTTCAGAATCTGATTCTGGGAGCAATCCAGATACATTATCTCGCAAGTAGTCCTTAGCTGCCATCAGCTGAACTTCTGCCTTCTTCAACTCATCCCCTGCTGCCTTCATCCTTGATTTTGCAGCACGTAAAGGCTGGCCATGCTCCAACAATTCAGTCTTAACATTCTGCATCCCACCCATCCCTTTTTTGACAGTCTCTAATCTTTCTCGAAGCCATCCGATGTTAAATTCATTGTGTCACTCTATTATTGCGATCAGTTTGACTAGTGACTGCAAAGCTAAACTCCGTGATCAACGATCTTGTTAAGTCAACAGGGCATAGGAACAGTGATAACTGATCATACACTCTGCTGTCTCCTTTGGGATAGAGCAGTGCTTTCCTATTTGTGAAATTACGGAGGATTATATTAATTAATCGTAAACATATATATAAAACTGAAAAAATAAAAGTAGAGGTATGCACCATTTGAAACAACCAACAGAGAAAACATCAGATTAAGCTCCAACATGAGCGTTCAAATTTGAAAAGTTTTCAATCGTCCAATTGAATTTAGAAGATGAAGAAAGCTCTGCAATGTTAGTTACCATATCTTACTATTGAAGGAAAATGAATAAAAATATATTTTTCTGAGAACTTGAATCGTACAATGGGTATTTCTAAGAAGCTTAAAAGGCTTAAGGTGGTAACCCTGTTTCTTAGGTAATGCGGCCTGATTGGAATCTGAAGAGTTTCAAGTACAGCAGCAGAAGAAACTTGAGACAAAGTTTGGGTTGGTTATCACGTCAGCCTAACTCTAACACACTTAGGTGAGACAAAGTTTGGGTCACACAATAATTTTCAACACACTTGGCAAGTTTGCATCACACGGAGTATTCTATTCCAGGTCACATATAATTTCGGTTTGGGTAAAGAGTCCATATATAGAGTTTATAGACACGAAGTGTACTACGCTCCCCTGCCCCAATATAAAACGGGACTAATCATCAGTCACGGCGAAAAAAAATATTAATCGGAGACTTTTCCAGGGTTTTTCTATATAACTCGCCATGGTTTATTCAACTTGGTTAACTGATGATACCTTGATGGAGATCTTTACTCATCTTCCTCTGGATTCAATCCATAAATTCAAATGTCTATCAAAGGTATGGTTATCTATTCTCTCAGGCCGTAATTTCATTATCAAATGGTTCCAAATTAATTATGGATTAGCAATGCATATCCCGATTCACATTCGCAGTTTATATCTAGAAATAATTATGGATTTTCTTTTGAGTTTCTTAGGAATGCGAATCAAGGAGCTGAGCTATTCCCGTTAGTTGAAACTAGGGTTTATTATGTTTAGAACTAGAAGAAGAGAAGAGTTGTGAAGAGAAACAACTATGTTTTATTAAGAGAATTCTCTGTGTATTACATCACGACCAAACTGTGTATATATATACAACTAAATTTCCTAAGATACAAGAAACCTATTAAAAGGAAACTCTACAAGTTATACATAACAATTACTTGTATATTACGTTAACTCAATACCCTCCCGCAAGCGTAACGGGTCATCACGAACCGTGAGCTTGGATCGTAACAGAGCAAAACGATCTTTAGGAAGTGGTTTGGTGAAGATATCTGCAATTTGATCTTTGGAAGAAATGAACCGAACGTCCAGTTGTTTAGAAGCAACTTGATCACGAACAAAATGATAATCGATTTCGATATGCTTAGTACGTGCATGGAAAATTGGATTCACTGTAAGATAAGTGGCACCAAGATTATCACACCACAAAATGGGTGGAAATGTAGTGGAGATTTGAAGTTCCGAAAGAAGAGATTTAATCCACATAATTTCAGCAGTAGCAATAGCAAGACCCCGATACTCAGCTTCAGTACTAGAGCGAGAGACTGTTCTTTGCTTTCGAGCACTCCATGATATAATGTTACCACCTAAATAAACACAATAGCCACTTGTGGAACGACGATCTTCTAAAGAACCAGCCCAATCAGAATCCGTGTAGCGTAAAAGGATAATTGCAAAGCATTACTGTTGAAGAAAGATTCCATATGTAGAAGTTTGCTTAAGATATCGTAGTATGCGTTTAACCAAAGTCCAATGAAATTCAGTCGGAGCATGCATAAACCGACAAACTTTATTCACAAAGATAAGCTAAATCCGGACGAGTAAACGTCAAATATTGTAAGGCTCCTACAATACTACGATATTCTCAGTAGCATCCTTTAGGAATGTACTACGATCGATGACATATCACCACTAGTACTCAATGGAGTCTGGATTGGTTTAACACCATCCATTTTAGCTCGAATAAGAAGATCATGAGCATATCGTTTTTGGGTTAGAAACATACCGGATGAAGTGCGAGTAGCTTCAATCCCAGTAAAATAAGATAACGAACCAAGATCCTTAATAGCAAATTCCCGTTGCAAAGAAGTTCGAATGAACTCCAAACTTGTAGTATTAGAACCAAGTGAGAATGATATCATCAACATAAACAAGTAAGAAAATAATTCCTTGTGCATCTCGACGAATAAACAACGAAGAATCACATTTGGAAGTAACGAACCCCAATCGTATCAAAAAGTGCTGAGCCTATTATACCACGCCCGTGGTGCCCGTTTAAGTCCATAGAGAGACTTTTGAAGTTTACTGAGACATGATTGGGAAAATTAGGATCAGTGTATCCTGGGTGGTTGTTTCATATAAACTTCTTCCTCAAGGTTGCCATGCAAAAACGCATTTTGGACGTCTAATCGATTTATTTCCCAATTATGGGACAAGGCTATAGTAAGAATTATACGAATGGTGCATGGCTTTACAACCGGGTTGTATGTTTCACTATAATCCACACCTTCTTGTTGGTTATACCCTTTGCTACTAGACGAGCCTTGTATCGTACAATCTTACCATTAGCATCACGTTTGATTCGATAAACCCATTTACAACCAACCAAATTCATAGAAGGATCATAAGGAACATAAATCCACGTACCATTTTGAAGTAAGGCATTATACTCCTCATCGATGCTTGACGCCAATTGGGATCTCGCTTGAGCTTGAGAAAAACATGTTGGTTCAATGAGAGAATCACAAATAAGAGAATACTTAGAAGTATTGGGCTTAAAAATGCCATCTTTAGCTCGAGTAACCATGGGGTGAGTAGGAAGAGATGAGGTCTTGGAGGACCTGATCGGCAAAGGGGCAGAGACGTCACAGACCGTGTCAGTAGAGAGATATCGCTGGATGAATGGGAAAGGAACTACATCGATGTATGTGGCACAACAGTAGTGTAAGAGACAAGGGTACATCTTGCTGTGGAGAAGATGTAGGTTGGAGGTCCAGAGTAGTATCTCCGTGGGATGTAGTTGACGCTTGGGATGGTGCCGGTGGGAAAGTAACATCAACAGGAACAGTAGAGATGATATGCATAGGAGAAGATGTTACCTTGTCAGTGGAAGGAGATACTGAAGATGACATCCGTGCCGCAAAGGGAAAAGTGGTCTCGTCGAAAACTACGTGCTCGCTTACATATATGCGACCAAAGTGGGAACATGAAGACATTTGTAACCCTTATGTTGTGGACTATAGCCAATAAAGACACAAGGAGAAGAAGAAGAATCCATCTTGTGAGATCGATAAGGCCAAGATAAGGAAAACAAAGACATCCGAAAACCCAAAGGAAGTATAATCGGTGAGGATCCGAATAAAACTTCATACAGAGATTGTTTTGCAAGAGCAGATGAAGGTACTCGATTCATTAAATAACATGTTTGTAAAAACGCATCATACCAAAAGGAAGATGGTACAGAGGCCATAGACAATAGAGTTTGACCAGTTTCAGTATATGACGATGCCTACGTTCAACTAAGCCATTTTGTTGGATGTGTGTGGGCAAGAAAACGATGAAAGATTCCATGTTGTTGAAGATATGGAGTTAATTTACGATACTCCTTTGCATTATTCGACTGAAAAATTTTGATTTTTCAATCAAAAGATTTTCAACATGTTTCTGAAAAACAAGAAAAATAGAGTAGACATCTGATTTATGAGAAATAGGAAACATCCATGTAAATCGAGAATATGCATCAATAAAAATTATATAATACCGATAACCATCATTAGAAACTATATGAGATGGACCCCAAACATCCGAGATAATCAAATCAAGAGGATTCAGATAAATAGTTGTACTAGAAGAAAAAGGCAACTTATGACTTCGATGTTCATGACACTAAGAGCAAAAACTAATTGTACGACTAGAAACAGGAAGAGAAAACTTAGATATAACATGACGCACAATTCGCATCATGGGATGTCCTAATCTAGAGTGCCGGGTCTTGGACACTAGCACGTTCACCAATAAGAGCACGTTCACCATTAAGACTTGTCGCAGAATCGAGAACGTACATGACCACCAACCCTATTGCCGCTGCGAGAAGCACCTTCCCGTGCATCGATCCTTCACAAGACAAAACTCGGGATGAAACTCAAATAATACATCATTATCGGTAGTAAGACGGAAACTGATAACAGATTATGAGATATCTGAGGAGCAAACAAGGTGTTTTTAAGGTACAACTTACGAGTTGGAGTACCTAAGATAGAGGTACCAACATGAGAGATTGTAATGGAGGAGCCATTACCCATTTTTATCCGATCCGGTCCTGTGTACTCCGAGTAGGGATGGAGCCCGGCAAGGTCATGTGTGATGTGATCGGTAGCACCACTATCCCGGGTATCCAAGGGCTCGAGGAGGAACGCGAGCTTCACCGACTGCATAGGCACGAGGAACAGTCGAGTATTGTGATGGTTGTCGACGAGGAGGTTGAGGGCGCCGATTGCGATCAAAACGCTTCCAACGAGAGAGGAGCGAGGTGACCGGACTTGTCACACAGTTGACAGGTCACAGACTTGTCGACTACCGGAGCAAGGCGTTGGTAATATTCCAGCGGTTGAAGAAGATCTCGAAGAGGCAAGAAAGAATTGGTTGGGAGTTCTGGAGCTTAGTTTGTTGGTCCATTCTCAACTCAAAGGTGAGTAAGTAGGTGATGAAGTCTTCAAGCTTCATGGTTCCCATGGAAGTTGTAAGGGATGTAACGATAGCATCATAGGAAGTATCAAGACCAGCGAGAATGCAATGTCGAAGTTCAGAGGGGGTGACAGTGGCATCAGCAGCAGCAAGGCTGTCAGCGAGATCTCTAGCACGATCAATATAGGCTCTCATGGAGAGAGATCCCTTCTTTAATGCGCGAAGTTCACACTGAAGGTGGTGAATATGAGCGTCAGACTTTGAAGCATAAAGAGATTCAAGAGAAGACCAGACTTCTGCAGAGGTTTTGATACGGTGAACATGACGCAGGACAGCAGGGTTAAGAGAAGAAAAGATCCATCCAAGGAGAATCTTGTCCTGTTTGACCCATGAAGCAAAAGCAGGATTAGGGTTTTCATCGGCAAGAGTAGCAGCAGGGCATGGTTTATCGCCATTGACATAACTATCAAGATCATAGCCTTGAAGATAGGGTAAAAACTGAGCACGCCATAGGGAATAGTTTGTGTCATCAAGTTTAACCGTGATAATATGATGAGGTTGAGAAAAAAGAGAAGAAGCCATCATGGATTGAGAAGAGTTAATAACTGATGTAACGACAGAGGTAGAAGAGGCTGCGGAAGACATGAGGATGACGACCAGGATGATACCAAGTTGAAACTAGGGTTTATTATGTTTAGAACTAGAAGAAGAGAAGAGTTGTGAAGAGAAACAACTATGTTTTATTAAGAGAATTCTCTCAGTGTATTACATCACGACCAAACTGTGTATATATATACAACTAGATTTCCTAAGATACAAGAAACCTATTAAAAGGAAACTCTACAAGTTATACATAACAATTACTTGTATATTACGTTAACTCAATACCGTTAGGTTCTAGTAATGGTTTGGTGCTTTGTTATTCATTTAGCTCAGATGATCAGAGAAGGTATCATGTTTGTAATCCACTTACTCGAAATGGGTCTCACTCCCTTCGCCACCGCGTTCCAGCCACGAGTGAACCGAGTGTTACTTGGTATATTTTGTGACTATCCATTGGCATACGCAAGTTGTTATAAAGTTATAAGTATCCTTAGGTTTGTTATGCCTTTGAAGGAATTTAATGTTAATATTTTTTTCTTCCGATTGGTGTATGGGAATGTTTTGAAGTTTCGTGTGATGAAGTTGTTGTGTGGGGACACTTAAATTTTGATAAAGTTGTTATACTTAATGGTGTTTTGTTTTGGATTGAAGGGGGCATAGAATGCTAGTCTACAATCTCAATCGTAACAACGGAAGTGATGGACGCCTATGTAGTTTGATTAATTTTCGGATGATGAGTTTGATGATTATGAGTCTGCTATCTTTGATAGTCGTATTGGGAACTCGAAGGCGTGGTCTGCGTTACGTTAAAACCAGAATTACAGACTACGGAAATGACTATGAGTGTTTGGACTTTCGATGAGGGCAACTGGAAAATATTGCACAAGGATATTTCATGAGACGATATCTTGGCCGAATGGGTTTGGGGGATGTTTTGCACCAAGGGTTCTCAAGCGGTGAAGTTGCACCAATCCAAGTTTTAGGTTTCAGTCGGAGGCGGTAATGTAGTTTTTCTCTGGTGGAAGCGCAGGGTTTGGGGGTTTAATCTCCAAAGAAGAAGCGCTTGGATAACAGACATGTAGTTGATGCAGGTGTGAAGTTCCTGCCATCAAAAATTTTGGTAACATTGGCACCATCCCAACACTTGGACTAAGAAAAACTAATGAATCTATTCTACACAGTACTTCCAATATTTCAATTTAAGACAATATTGCAATCACCGATTAAGCCAAAGTTATCAATTTAGCAAATCGAAGAAAAATTTCAAACGGAACGAGATACGGTTGTTGATTTTATACACTTACACCGATGTCGCGATTAATTGTTTAATTTCAACCACGGTATGGAGAGATAAATTATGCAGATCAATCGACATGAACAATATAGTCATGCTCAATTTGTAGGTTCTCTTCTAATATCATATCCGGTGATGAAAAATAAAGTAGTTTATTTTAAAACATCAGATCTACTTTTGTATTTTGGCTACTTAATTCTCTCCAATATCTCAAATCAGTATTTTGGCTACTTAATTCTCTCCAATATCTCAAATCATACTTTGATAACAAAAGTTTAAGGACAGGTAACGAAATGAGTTTTTAAAACTAATAACAGCAACATGATCAATCAACTATATATCCTTTCTCTTTTTCCATCTCTATAAATAACCCTCTCAATTTTCTAGTAAAAACAATGATTCGGTGGAGGATATAATGAAACATGACATCTTTGCATAAATGAAATACTTGTTTATAGTAATCGAAATTCACAAGCTCAAAAAGTGTGACCCGGAAAAGGGTGAATCAATACAACATGGCTTCAAAAATCCCCACAAGAGAACGAAATTAGGTTGCTCAATTGTGATTGTTGCGGACACCATTCATTTTCTTTGGTCGAGCGGAAGCGAATACTGAATTTTTTTCATTGGGTCTCTCTGCGTGGGCTTAATCACCAATCTTGTATGGGCCCATATTAACTATGGGCTAAAAATGTACATATGTAGTGGGCTAAACACCAAAATATGGAACATTATTTCCAGGTGTACAAAATGATTACCCTAACTAATGTGGGTTGATATGTGTTGTCTAAACTCTAAAGCTAGTTAAAATACTTAAGAGCATCTCCAATGCTAGGGGTCAAGGTCTTAAATTGATATGATACATAGGATTTAGGATTTAAGATAATAAGAACCCAGGTGTTTATGGGTAAAAATTGTTTCTGCCGATTTCGGTAAATTCGGTAGGTGAGTGAGAAACTGGTTCAAACCCTAAACAAATGTGCTGCACGTGAGCACTTTATAGATTCGGAGATCAATCTGTACAAGTCCGGCCTAAACCAAGAAATGGCCGTTCCAGACTTGCTTCGGTCACAAAGTGGAGGAGAAGGGTTGATTTGGGGAGGGAAGCAAAGAAAGGTGTTGAGACCTGAATAATTCTAGGAGAGTAGCGTCTCGACTTGTATCAGAAAGTGAAAGCTTCGGAAGCTTGCAAGAGGTGGAAGCTTTTGGGAGAGCTTGCAAAGTTGCCTTTCTGAGAGTGTAGTATTTTCTCCTGACCGAGACTTGTTGTCTGGTGGAAATAGGTAAGACCTATTTATACAAGTCGAGATTGAAACGTACCTCGGCCTCATGAAGGAAGAGAGTAAAGGGTGAAATAATGGGAGGAGGTGGTAACCGCATGGTGTTAATGGGTGAAAACGTTTTCACCATTATTTCCTCTTTTATTTGACCGCTTTATTCCTTTTCACGCGTTCTTAATGTGAGCGTAGTGTACGCTGCATGCTGTGACCGCCAAACCAAAACCCTAGAAAGCATCCCCAGTTTGTGTTGATGTCTCGAGTGTTGGTTGCATCTTGAGTGCAAGTGGTGCTGCTAGGGATGCATGTGGCATGTGCCAATGGCATGTGCGGAATGCCTTCATTGCGAGTTGCACCTCGAGCGTAAGTGGTAATGCCAGAGCTGCTAGTGGCGTGTGTGGCATGTGCCAATGTCGTGTGTGGAATGCCTTGGTGGTAGGTTGCACGGTTTGCAAGTTAGGCTACGAGGCGTGTGTGTTTGGCATGTGCCAACGGCATGTGCGAATGCCTTGGTGGTAGGTTGCACGGTTTGCAAGTTAGGCAACCGGCGTGTGTGTTTAGCATGTGCCAATGGCATGTGCGAAATGCCTTGGTGGTAGGTTGCACGATTCGCAAGTTAGGCTACCAAAGCATGTGTGTTTGGCATGTGCCAATGGCATGCGTGGTCGTTATTGGCCGTGGCCTTGGTAGAAAAAGCTACCAGCGAGCATGTTGGCATGTGCCAATGGCATGTGTGGCCGACTTGGCCTAGGTTGTATGATTTGCGAGCCTAGGGCGCTATATTTGGCGTGTGCCAATGGCATAGCGGCTTGGAAATATGGCTTGCGGTACGTGTTGGCATGTGCCAATGGCACGTACGGCCATGTTGACCTAGTTGCAAGTCTTGCAAGCCTAGGGCGCTATATTTGGCGTGTGCCAATGGCATAGCGGCTTGGAAATATGGCCTGTGGACGTGTTGGCATGTGCCAATGGCACGTACGGCCATGTTAACCTAGTTGCAAGTCTTGCTAGCCTAGGGCGCTATATTTGGCATGTGCCAATGGCATAGCGGCTTGGAAATATGGCTTGCGGCACGTGTTGGCATGTGCCAATGGCACGCACGGCCATGTTAACCTAGTTGCAAGTCTTGCAAGCCTAGGGCGCTATATTTGGCGTGTGCCAATGGCATAGCGGCTTGGAAATATGGCTTGCGGTACGTGTTGGCATGTGCCAATGGCACGTACGGCCATGTTAACCTAGTTGCAAGTCTTGCAAGCCTAGGGCGCTATATTTGGCGTGTGCCAATGGCATAGCGGCTTGGAAATATGGCTTGCGGTACGTGTTGGCATGTGCCAATGGCACGTCACGGCCATGTTGACCTAGTTGCAAGTCTTGCAAGCCAAGGGCGCAATATTTGGCATGTGCCAATGGCATAGCGGCTTGGAAATATGGCTTGCGGACGTGTTGGTATGTGCCAATGGCACGTACGGCCATTTTAACCTAGTTGCAAGTCTTGCAAGCCTAGGGCGCTATATTTGGCGTGTGCCAATGGCATAGCGGCTTGGAAATATGGCTTGCATGACGTGTTGACATGTGCCAATGGCACGTACGGCCATGTTGACCTAGTTGCAAGTCTTGCAAGCCTAGGGCGCTATATTTGGCGTGTGCCAAAGGCATAGCGGCTTGGAAATATGGCTTGCGAGACGTGTTGGCATGTGCCAATGGCACGTACGGCCATGTTGACCTAGTTGCAAGTCTTGCAAGCCTAGGGCGCTATATTTGGCGTGTGCCAATGGCATAGCGGCTTGGAAATATGGCTTGCGGTACGTGTTGTCATGTGCCAATGGCACGTACGGCCATGTTCACCTAGTTGCAAGTCTTGCAAGCCTAGGGCGCTATATTTGGCGTGTGCCAAAGGCATAGCGGCTTGGTTTTGGCGTTGTTGCCATGGTGCGCAGTGTGCGGCTTGGTTTGGCATTGTTGCCATGGTGCGCAGTATGCGGCTTGGTTTGGTATTGTTGCCATGGTGCGCAAAGATGCGGCTTGATTTGGCATTGTTGCCATGGTGCGTGATGTGCGGCTTGGTTTGGCATTGTTGCCATGGTGCGCGCAGTGTGCGGCTTGATTTGGCATTGTTGCCATGGTGCGCGATATGCGGCTTGGTTTGGCATTGTTGCCATGGTGCGCAAAGATGCGGCTTGATTTGGCATTGTTGCCATGGTGCGGTGGGCGCTTGGTTTGGCATTGTTGCCATGGTGCCATGTCGCGCGCTTTGATTTGGCATTGTTGCCATGGTGCGTGACATGCGGCTTGATTTGGCATTGTTGCCATGGTGCGCAAGTGTGTGGCTTGATTTGGCATTCTTTGCCATGGTGCGAAAAGATGCGCGCTTGGTTTGGCATTGTTGCCATGGTGCGCAGCAGTGGCGGCTTGATTTGGCATTCTTTGCCATGGTGCGGTGCGTGCGGCTTGGTTTTGGAATTAGGGTGCGTGTCGAAAACCCTAATGGGTATTTTGAAAAAATACCCCTATTAATTATTTACACCCGAGTTAAATGCTCTTAATTAATGTGTTGCGGGTAACACTAGGTCATGGGGTTTTACGATTTTACCCCTTGTTTAAAAACCACCATCAACATTAAGTCCCCCGCTTAGCTCGGAACAGGGCTTTGTTGCGAGGTAAGCATAAGATGGTGACAAACTATCAACAAAGACACCGTAAAGAGAATTGAGGAGGCTTGTCTGACCTTTATAAATAGGATTTGGAATCCTTGCCTCTGGTAGTTTTGCACAAATCGGGAGGCTGACATAATTGGTTGGGCCGGTGCAGCTTGGGCGACGTTGGGAAGTTGGCGTGAGTTGGGAAACTGAGTGTGCTAGCTGGTGGGACCGGCGCAAGGTGTGGAAGTTGTGCGTGCTTGCAGGCGTAACTTGGGCGGCCATTGGGAAGTCGGTGCAATTGGTGGGGCCGGTGCAACTTGGGCGACGTTGGGAAGTTGGCGTGCTAGCTGGTGGGACCGGCGCAAGGTTGGGAAGCTGTGCGTGCTTGCTGACGTGACTTGGTGGGATCGGTGTGAACAAGGAGGGAGTAGGTGTTTCTACAGATAGCAAAGTTTCCTTATTTTGCATTTCCTTCATGCGCGGCTTCGATTAGGGCATCGTTCATGCCAAAAAATCCGGGAAGCGTTATGTCCCTCATTGCTTCCTTTCCTTTTTAAAGGTTCTCAGTATTCAAACCCAATGCAACCGCATCATCTCCCTCGTTTGAGAAAAGGTTCTTCTTGTTGAATTTCTCTCTTTGTCATGTCACGCAGATTCGAATCATCTTCTAACCATCAGGTTCTCCTAGGATGAAGGCGCGAGGTCCGACTCTTGCATGAGCATCCCAACAAAGGTTATTCGGGTTAAGAAAATCATACCGGCAGTAGATTTTTCTTCTTCTTTGGAGGATTGTCGTACACTTTACCACCGCTTGTTGTATAAATGGAAAATTTCCCTTTTGTGCGAGAGATATCCTGTTGGAGCATGCGTCACCGTTATCGACGAGGATGACCTAGTCGTTCCCCTTCCTTAGAATCCGTCCTTGTTGACCGGCTGCAGACTTGGAGGACGCCGATTTAGGGCTCTATCTTACGAAATGGGATGCAAATGAGAAGTCCCTGGTCATACTTCGGTTTGATATGATGGAATGGATGAATACGTGAATGTAACCTTCTGGCGTGCTTTTGGAGTTTTCGGTGCACATGTACGGATTCATGTTGAGAAATTCCCGCGGCTCGTAAAACCTCGATAGTGATGATGTTGAAATTAATAATAACCTGGTTGAGGGGAGTGAAAGCATCTCACGCTGGTAGTCCCCATGCATGACCTACTTTCATTATATCGCCTTGAACCCCCCTCCACGGGATTTGATATAAGCCTATCGTACTCTTCTCGGATGTGACACCGGGATGCTCGAAATTACATGATGACATATTCGGATAAGTGCAGCTCCTGGATCCTCCGCGCCTCGTAAAGTGTTGAAGGCGTCTTCTAGACAAAAGAGGTGATGATGTTCTTGCGCCGCACCCTTGAAGAGTAGAGGACCTTGTTGTGGGTACGGATTTTTGGTGGACTGTTCTTCGTAGCTTTGATGGTGAAGGGATCCCGTGTATATCTTCCGTTCTCAAGTATGGTTTACGCGTTTCCATCTTTGTAGTAATTCTTCTTTGCGGTGAAGCTCTCGCTGGTATCAACGAATGAGGGGCAACAGTTCTTGGTAGGAGATGTAATCGGGGAGAAACTATATTGTCGTGGTAACAAAGTAGGTTGGCTGATATTCTATGGGCTTCCGTGGACGTAAAAGGATTGGCTGGATGCGTAAGCGAGCAAACGTCCATGATCACGAGTTTTGGCAAGATGGATTAAAAGGTGTCCATGACTACGAAGATTGGCTGGCATTGTGACTATGTTCCTTGATATGGGGAGTGTGGCGGCACGACCCTTTGCAGAAGGAGTGGCATTGAAGCGAACGTTGAAGCGAAGCCGCCGGGGCGGAGAACGTTGATGCGTAGCTACTTGGAGAGAACGTTGATGCGGAGCTACTGGAGAGAACGTTGAAACGACATCTTGCAACTCTCGAGAGCCTTGACGGCTACCATTTTGAAGTCGGAGGTCGCGTCACGTTCACAAACTCAACATCCCTCAAGAGAAAAGAGGTTAGGAGTCCCTAGTTACAGACGTCGATCGTGCTTTCTAGAGAGGTTGGGGTTTGGGAACGACTTTCCTGGCCGGGAAACGCCGCTTTCCCCGATGCAAGGTGCGGTTGAGAGATGCAAATATGTCTTGATGCTATGCCTTAGAGAATGTAATTTTTTTTTCAAAGTTTTAGCAGAATCGTGAATTCCACATTGGAAAGTACAGTTAATAACAAAGCATATCCTAACATCCTAAAACAAAAACAATCCATCAAGTAGTAAATTTCCTTCTATATCTAGACACATTTCTAGTTTTAAATCTGATTCTGAGAGTAATCCAGATAAGTTATCTCGCAAGTAATTCTTTGCTGCCATCAACTGAGCTTCCGCATCCTTCAACTCATCTTCTGCTACCTTCACCCTTAATCTTGCAGCACGTAAAGGCTGGCCATACTCCAGCATTTCAGATTTGACTTTCTGCATCCCACTCTTAAGTTTTTTAACATTCTCTAATCTTTCTCGAAGCCAACCGATGCTAAATTTATTTGTTTCAGCCATCTTTATCTTCTGTTCCCAACCCTTGATCATTTCAGAAGACAAATCCGCATATTGGCACTACTGCATATCTATTATAGAATTCATCAAATCATTGACCATCATAACAACGATTGGATACGATGAGATTGGCATAACTTCAATTGAAGGAATATGTCCATATTTCAACCATATCCGCATGTAAAGAGGCGCTTGATTTTATGATGTGTATGTATGACAGTTACTGCGTTGGTAACTAATAACGCACCACTATTATGCATTTCGAATATAAGTTTGCGATGCACTATCTTGTCCATCATCTACGAAGGGCCTATTTCCTGTGCATACTACGTTTTACTTGTCATTGTCCCTACAAAATGAGTTGTCTTTAGGTACTAGCCCAACACGGGTGAAATAAGGTCAATAATTGATCCTTTCAAGTGAAGGAGTAGGGTACGTAGGCATGGGCAATGTGTTGCAGTATTTGTGGTCCTCACTTTGTCTATCATGTCATCTAATTTGGAGGTGTATGCGGTATTATGATAAACTCATATTATCTGGATTGTAAATATGAAACAAGAGATGATTGTTTTCATACCTGATGAGGCAGTGTTAATCAATTCTTTGGATATACTTCATATCAAGCTACACGAGGTAGGCATCCCCTACTGCGTATTGGTCATGAGTAAGAAAGGAAGTTGTGCAAGTTAGGGGAGCTTGCATAAGCCACTTGCATCACATGAATGATGTAAGGCAAGAATGACATGATCCTGACGAATGTACCACTCTCTTTTGAATCCACTTTTTTTTTTTCTTGATCAGTAAATAAAATGGTATTAATGAATAAGTAAGTACAAGTACAAACCACCTTTTACTTCAGATAACCTTCTTACTTTAGATTGTAAAAGTCTCGATACATAGAATGACATGAGTCGAAGAATGTACCACTCTCACTAATCAGTTGTGAGAGTCCAAAAATAACCCAATACATAGAAGAACCCAAAGCCAACTGAATAAAAGAAAATCCACTTGAAATCGGCTTTCTCTCTAGTGAAAATGATATTTCCCGTTATTATAATGATAAATTTCTGGTTGTAGTATATTGGGCTACTAGAACGACTTTTTTTTTTTGATCGAAAAGGAAGATTAATTAAAGAAGCGGGAATGTACAAGAAGTTCTACCAGGGGGTAAAGGAATTAGGAAAAACAAAAAGCCGAAAACCAGAGATTACATGAAGATAGCATCCCAATTAGACAACAGAATCCGAGAAGTTCAAGTGAACTCGTGTTCCGCAACATTGTCTGCCCACAACGGAATCGAAGATTTGATATCATAGATAAGGTCATCATCGGTTTTGAAAAGATAGTTCTCTTCAAATCTTCTACGGTTTCGTTCTCTCCAAATCGAGTTAAAAATTGCCGCAGAGGTTAATTTCCATATGTAATTACCTGACAGGGAGAATTGATGTGAATTCCAAGTCTCTGCCAAGGTCCTCATTGAACCCGGTAACACCCAACTCCAACCTGAAGTTGGTGTTACATTATACCAAATTTTATAAGCTATTTTACAATGCAGGAAGAGATGGTCCTGTGACTCCTCCCCTCCACCACACAAAGCGCAATTGCTATCAAGGTTCATACCTTTCCGTTGAAGAGTATCAATCGTATTCAATTTGCCGTGTACCAAACACCACATCAAGACACAGATTTTTGGAGGAACTGCTGGTTGGCCAAATGAATTGAGAAGGGAAGTTTGAAACGCCATGTTCCGCCACCAACTGCGTATACAATGATTTGACAGTAAACACTCCCGAGGGATTCAATTTCCACCTCCTTGTATCTGACAGGCCATCACGAACAGGGGGAATGTCTCCAATGGCAGTAATGAGGATAGCATAATCTTGAGCTTCATCATTAGTAAGCACACGCCTGAAATCAAACTTCCAGTTTCCTTCCAGTTCCTCATTACTAAAACGACTTTGTGACACATCCGCTTCTCTTCCTCACCTCCCCCTCTAGAATCAATTATCTCGACCCTCCCGGCTGAACAACCCGATCAATCAGTGGGAAAGGGACACATGGTTTTTAAAAACGTACGCTTCGCTTCAATTGAATTTTTCAGAAACGCTCCGAAGCATACCTATGAAGCGTTCTGGTTGTGAAGCGTGTAGTCAATGATTTTAACCAAAGACAGAACCGTAAAATGGTCAAACTTCAAGAAACAATGTTCTGAAAATTAAAAAAAGATGATGGGATTCAAAACCTACCACCTCGTGTTTGGTATGTGAATGCTCAACCACTGTTCTACATTGTTATTTAGGATAATATTTGACTATATTATATTTATAAATATTTTCATACCTATTTATAATACATCAAATTTTATAGTTTACAAATTCACCATCAACCATGAATGGCAGCTTCACGCTTCACCTACGCATAATCAGGCTCCGCTCCACGCTTTCACTACATAATGAGAAAACTTTTGGGGGCCTGTAACATTTTCGCTAATAAAGTTGTTGGGCCTCACTGAAAGATATTGGGCTATTGACACACCTCTGTCCCTGTTATAAAACCTCATCAGTCGCAAAGAAATTTGGGGATTTTCTCTTTCCAAGGGTTTTTCTTCGATCTCAGCTGTTGGCGATGGTTTCTTCAACTACGTTAACAGACGATATCTTGATTGAGATCTTTACTTATCTTCCTCTAAACTCAATCTATAAGTTCAAATGTTTATCCAAGGTATGGTTATCTAACCTCTCACACCCTAATTTCTTCATTAGATGGTTCAAAATTAACACCAAATCTCTCCCATGGATTCAGTATCATCCGAATATTTATCACGATTCCGACGAAAACCCTTTGAAATTCAAGATGGCATATCCTGATTTACATACACAGTTTATGTCTAGAAATGAACATTTATTCTCTTTTAAGTTTCTTTTGAATCAGAAACCATTTGGATCTAAGTTGTTCTTGTTAGGTTCTAGTGATGATGGTTTGGTGCTTTGCTCAGTTAATTCACAGTATCATGTTTGTAATCCACTTACTCAGAAATGGGTTTCAATCCCTTCACCACCGAGGTCCCCGTCCACAGAATTTGTTATTAGTGGTATATTTCATGAGTATTCATACACAAGCTGTTATAAGATTCTACTTATCCGTAAATTTCATCCGCCATTGAAGAAATTTAATGTTGATGTTTTTTCTTCTGATTTGGGGGTATGGGAAAGTATTCAAGTTTCGTGTGATGAAAATGTTGTGTGCCACCGGTCTGAATATAAAAATTTTGTTATCCTTAATGGGGTTTTCTTTTGGATTCAAGTGGGGAAGAAAATGTTAGTTTACCATCTCAATCAGAATAATGGAAGTGATGGACATCAATGTAGTTTGATTGATTTGCCAGATGTGGAGTTTGATGATGGTAGTTTACGTCACTGTCACTGGAATAATCGTATTGGGAAATCAGAAGGCAGGGTTTGTTACACTAAAACTAAAAGGACAGGAAGGGAAATGACTATGAGTGTTTGGGTGCTGGATGAGGTCAACTGGCAAATATTGCACAAGGATATTCCAATGGGCGATATCTTAGCAGTTCTGCCTTCTCAGTCTGGTAGACTTGTAAGTATCGAAGTTTTAGGTTACAGTCCAGTAGACTGCAATGTTGTTTTGCTCAGTTGGAAGCACCTGGTTTGGGCGTTCAATTTCCTAACCAGAAGCGTTGAAGAGCTTTGGGGTTCAATATTCACAACAGAAGCGTTGACGAGATTTGCATGGATAGAAGAAATTTATATCTAACTGGGGTGTTCTCACCGTTTGCGCTAAAGCCAACGTCAACCGTACTTCCTTCCCCTTGTTGGATAGACACTTAAAAGTGATCCTTGCATCTCAAACTGAGGATCTCATTTTGTCTCGCTCTAGCTATTCTAAATCTTCCTTTGCGTATTAAAGAACTCAATGACGAACTATATGCCTTGGATGCATGTTTTGTTATTTTTGCTTAATGTTCTTCATTTTGTGTGTTTAGGGTAGTAACTCTCCAACTTAATTTCAAGAAAGTTTCAGTCAGTCTATTCAGTTACAGCAAACTATTGGATTTGATTTCTGTTAACTTTCCAGTACACACTGTTTCTCTACTTTCTGTATGTTGTGATCAGTTTCTTTTAACACTCAATTCCATATAGAGACTTTCATGGCTTATTTTTCGAGTATGATGAAGATACAGCTTCAGGTGAGCAGGGAGGAGGCTGGACTAAAAGTACACCTTAAAATTCATGGCTTATCAGTTTACTAGACTAATTTTGGCTGGTGGGTTTGAGGCTTTGAGCCAGGTCTCCTAACAGGTATACCTTAAAATTTTGTTATCTTTAGTGGTGTTTTCTTTCGGATTGAAGATTTGAATATTAGTTTCAACCAGAACAACAGAAGTGATGGACATCTTAGTTTGATTAATTTGCCAGATGAGGAGTTTGATGGTGCTGGAGCACAGTAACTGTATTATTCTTATTTGGATTGTCAGAAGGCTGGGAATGTTGCTTGTTAGTGTTTGTGTGGGCAATGAGATCAATTGCGTAAGGATATCACAATAGACGATATCTTAGCAGAACTGTGTTCTAGGATAGGTAGAGATGTAGGTATCCGACTTTTAGGTTTCAGTCCAGTAGGGTTTAGGAGTTCAATTGAAGCGAACAGCTCTGCTTGGATAAGAGACATGGATATGATGTAGGTAGGATCTCTGACTCTTTGCCTTAGATGCACTAGATTTTCTTTTGAATCCAAGATATTAAGATGAAATTTTGTGCTCTTTTGCATAATGTTCTTGATAATTTAGTGTGTTTAGTGAATTAACTCTGCTACTTTTTATCACGGAACTTTCAGTCTATTCAATCTCAGCAAACTATTGCATTTGATGTGTGTATAACTGTTAACTTTCGCACAGCACATTGTTTCTCTAGTTTTTAAAATTTTGTGATCAGTTTCTATTGTAATAGCTATCTTTAATCTAACACTCAACTGCGAACAGGGCTTTTCAAGGCTTATTTTTGAAGATGATGAAGATAGGACCGAATGTTGGTGAACAGGTGCCAGATTTACAATACCTGTTCTTTTTAATTTGTTCAATGGGTATTTGTAAAAAATCTTTGTCCATGCTACAAAGCTTTAATCAACAAAGGTTCCATGGTGTAGTTGGTTATCAGGTCAGTCTAACACACAAAAGGTCACCAGTTCATACCACACCCACACAAAAGGTCTGCAGTTCATGGTGTATTTTTTTTTTTTTTTTTTTCTTCTGGCGTTACACCATTTCTTGGTCTAAGGAGATCATATTGTATGTTCAAATAATATAATTGTTATAACCATGACTGTTGTTTTATTACTTGCAGCTAAAATTATTTTGCCAAGTGAAGCTCAAACTGGCTTTCATGTGGAACCTTGAAGTAATGCAGATTGGCTACTTGCAAAAGCCAATTTGGTCGGATTTGGTTTGCTATATTCCAGAATGTATAACATTCGATAATACCTTCAACAGGCCTGATGCATCATTCTCAAGAAGAGTTTCATATGGTACACAGTTAGTGGCTAATGCAGTTCAGTTTTGAGACCACCTTTTCGAACCAAAATATGACTGGAGAACTTCTTTAAAATTCGGGTTTGACCATATACATGGATAGACCGGTAGAGTACTAATTGTCAATTAAGTTCTCAGAAAAATATCTTGACAATTTATTCTTTTTCTAAGAAGCTTTGTCAGTACACCTTCTCTAGTATTGTGGACTATATAGAAATCTCTTGGAGAATTTGTAACTACTTGACAATTAATATTCTAGGGACTAGGGAGAAGAGTTATTGGGTATAATTACCAACAAAGGTTTCGTTGTGTAGTTGGTTATCACGTCAGTCTAACTCTAACACACTTGGGTGAGAGAAAGTTAGCATCACAGGGAGTATTCTATTCCAGGTCACATATAATTTCGATTTGAGTCCATATATAGAGTTTATAGACACGAACTGTACTACGCTCCTTTGCCCTAATATAAAACGGGACTAATCATCAGTCACGGCGAAAAAAAATATTAATTGGAGATTTTTCCAGGGTTTTTCTATATACCTCGCGATGGTTTATTCAACTTGGTTAACTGATGATACCTTGATGGAGATCTTTACTCATCTTCCTCTAAATTCAATCTATAAATTCAGATGTCTCTCCAAGGTATGGTTATCTATTCTCTCGGGCCGTAATTTCATTATCAAATGGTTCCAAATTAATAACAAGTCTCTCCCATGGATACTATATATTATTACCGGTCATGATTCTGACGAAAACCCTTTGAAATTTAGCAATGCATATCACGATTCACATTCGCAGTTTATATCTAGAAATAATTATGGATTTTCTTTTGAGTTTCTTAGGAATGCGAATCAAGGATCTGAGCTATTCCCGTTAGGTTCTAGTAATGGTTTGGTGCTTTGTTATTCATTTGGCTCAGATGATCAGAGAAGGTATCATGTTTGTAATCCACTTACTCAGAAATGGGTCTCACTCCCTTCGCCACCGCGTTCCCAGGCCACAGGAACTGATGTTACTGGTATATTTTTTGAGTATCCGTTGGCATGCACAAGTTGTTATAAAGTTGTAAGTATCCTTAGGTTTGTTATGCCTTTGAAGAAATTTAATGTTAATATTTTTTCTTCTGATTCGGGTGTATGGGAAAGTTTTGAAGTTTCGTGTGATGAAATTGTTGTGTGGGGACACTTAAATTTTGATAAAGTTGTTATACTTAATGGTGTTTTGTTTTGGATTGAAGGGGGGCATAGAATGCTAGTCTACAATCTCAATCAGAACAACGGAAGTGATGGACGCCTATGTAGTTTGATTAATTTTCCAGATGATGAGTTTGATGATTATGAGTCTGCTATCTTTGATAGTCGTATTGGGAACTCAGAAGGCAGGGTCTGTTACGTTAAAACCAGAATTACAGCTACGGAAATGACTATGAGTGTTTGGACTTTCGATGAGGGCAACTGGAAAATATTGCACAAGGATATTTCAGTAGACGATATCTTGGCCGAACTGGGTTTGGGGGATGTTTTGCACCAACCCAAGTCCTGGGGTTCTCCGACAGGTGAAGTTGCACCAATCCAAGTTTTAGGTTTCAGTCCGGTAGACGGTAATGTAGTTTTTCTCTGGTGGAAGCGCAGGGTTTGGGGGTTTAATCTCCAAAGAAGAAGCGCTTGGATAACAGACATGTAGTTGATGCAGGTGTGAAGTTCCTGCCATTTGCGCTAAATCCAATGCCAACAGCACTTCCACCGCCCTCTTGGAGAGATACTTACAAGTGACTTTGGGTTTCAAACTGACCAACTCGTTTGTCTCATTTAAATTTAGTAAAACACAACAGCAACCAGGAGAGATGGACAATTGAATATTGATACAAGTTCAACAATGTCATGATGGTGCTCCATTGCGTCCATGCTTCTAAACTTGAAAGACAAAAGCTGGTTGCATGCTCTTTTATGCATCGCCTGATGATTTTGAACCTGTTGCACTATCGACACCTGCAAGTTGGAGTGTCGTAATTGGGAATAAGTGATCCTACACATTCCCTTCTCCCTTCGCGATTTTTTTTGCTTTCCTACAGGTGAGAACTTTCCAGGAATCCGGCCAAGCTAAAGGAAGGCAAGAAACTAATAAAATCTTCCTGTGGCCACTTTATCAAACAACGGTTTCGTGGTGTAGTTGGTTATCACGTCAGTCTAACACACTGAAGGTCTCCAGTTCAAACCTGGGCGAAGCCATATTTTTTTTTATTTTTTTTTATATATATATATTTTTTTTTTTGTGTTATACAGCTGATATACACCAGTTCGAAGTTAATTTGTTGACGATTAATATTGTTTCATTCGACTCCAACTCCAAGTGAGCAGGACTCGGCAACCAAGTATTACACCTTGGAAACTCGTAGAAACTTTCTCACCAAGTTTTATCCTTGACCTCCAAGTATTTATCAAGTATAAAAAGGGGTGAGCTCGTTTGCAGGAAGGCATCGAATTAACAATGAGGTTGTGAGGGTTTCCATCACACTTCTAATAATTCTATTTTGTGCAAGAGTGGTTTTTGGGAAAATTTATCTTCTATAGCCTATCCTAGCCCCATCAGAAGTGCATGCTGCGTCACCGAAGATCCGTGGTAAAATAATTATATTGAAGGATCTAGGGTTCTATATCAGGTCGACGTTTTTAGATCAATGAGATTAAATGGCGTCGTTTTAGATCAAGTTTTGGGCTAATTTTTTCATGCAACAAAACCGAAGGTTTGTCTTCTGTTTTATACAAGACGTATTTATTCAAAACTTGATCCAAAACCACCCCATTTAATCCCACTGATCTAAAAACAGCATATAACCAAATAAATGTTAGATCCTTTAATTCAATTATTATTTTACCAAAGTTCTTGCGTGACGCATCTGTGTTGAATTGTTGCATGAATGGATGCAATTCTGATGGGCCTAGAACATGCTATAAAAGATAAATTAGTCCCAAACCTCCTCTTCCACAAAAGAGAACTATCTACTGATATTCTAGGAGTGAATTCTCATTTCAGTGCGGATTGCAGCACTAACTTAATTAAAGACTCAAAAATGCAGAATGAAATAAACTGGTAGGGTACGCACCATTTAAAACT
Source organism: Papaver armeniacum (assembly GCA_023531295.1). Classification (NCBI taxonomy): domain Eukaryota; kingdom Viridiplantae; phylum Streptophyta; class Magnoliopsida; order Ranunculales; family Papaveraceae; genus Papaver; species Papaver armeniacum. Next base: position 69,765 of record JAJJWW010011135.1, read on the forward strand.
ACCAACAAAGAAAACATCAGAGAAAGTTCGTTCATTCAACTTTGAAAAGTTTACAATCGTCCAACTGAATTTGGAAGATGAAGAAATCTTTGCAATATGTTTTACCAAATTTTACTAAAAATGCTCCTTGGAACCAGGCTATAGGGCGTCCTTGATTTTAGGTTTTTAGCCCAAAATGTTTTTAGGCCTTGAAAATTCATCACGGCTTGAACAGTTCTTCGCATAAAATGTTCTTAGGCCAGCCAATTTAATCTTCATGATTAGTCATGTGTTGCTAGAATTTTACTTGTGTTGTATTTTGGAAGGGTTATTAGAAGTTCAAGTCCATATGACTAGGCGTTTACACACTAACTTCTCAATTATGCCAAAAGAGTTTGTCCCATTTCGGAAAAAAAAAAGAGAGTGCTGCAGGTAGTTCTAGAAGTAGTGAGGAATATATTCATTTGCTGCATTATAATTTATAAAGTTTCTACCATCTACACCTAACAAACAAATTACTTTTCCTGTTACTTGTTTTGGGGTATGGGTATGTCGCTTGAATCCCGGTATGTAAATTTGTCTTCTGAATACCTGGGAAGAGATGATTAAAATGGCTGAAAACCTTGAATTTAACTTCGAGATCGATCGGTATGGGTGTGATGCAGAATGTTAAGTCTCAACTTCTTGTTTTATTTATGTTATGTATAGAAATTTCATTGAATGCAGTTTGGGTAGTTGTGAGCATCTTATTGTTAATCAGAACTACAGCATGGCTACAATGTTGGTTGTGGGATTCGTCTCCAAAGTGCAATGTTGGTTGGATTTTGGAGCAAAATCACTCAATAAACAAAAAGCATTTTAAGTTATCATTTACTTTTTAGAAAAAGATAGTGATGTGAGTGGGTGTGGAGTTGAAATTCCTGCCAAGAACTTACAGCCAAATATGGGTTTTGAATATCATATATTAGTCTGACAGTTCAAATCTGTTCTCTGTGGCGGAACTAAAGCTATTTCCTGCTAACACGACTGTTCTTTACTCTGCAAAATCTTTAAGAAGATGTTCTTAGGTGATTTGATGTGGCATGTCTTGCAAACAAGAAGCTGTTCGATGAATGTTGTACGGATTTACGTACAATCTGTGTAGCAAGTCCATAGAAGTTGGACTATAAATCCAACAATAATATATTTCCTTCCAAGAAAACATTTGACCTTGAGCGCATTTGAATCTTAAAATGCTTTCGGTTTCTTGCGTGATATTTGCTGCGAAAACGAAGGAAATTATGATCTACTTTCTGAGATATATTAGTGTACAAAAATTCCGAACATAAAAATCTCTAGAAGATTTGGTGGCAATGGCATATGCATAAACCATGAACTTGGTGCTTTCATTGCACACCTGGATGGTTTTGAGTGTTGGCCATCTTACATTGTTTTCACAGGTTCTATGCAGTTCTCCATACGCAAATTAGATGAATTTAAAAGCCAACAGATCGAAAAATTAACTAGCTCACAATTCCTTAATACTAACATAAAGAAAACCATAAAACATACGCATGAAGTTCTAACACCATCATGTCAACGCAGTGCAATCTACTTTACTAATGAAATCGAGTTTAATTGCTAAAACAATCCATCAAGCAGCAAATTTTCGCCTATATCAAGATACATTTCCATATCTGATTCAGTGAGTAATCCACGTGTGTTCTCTCTCGCATTAGCTTTCGCCGCAACCAGCTCAATCTCTACCATTTTCATCTGAACCTCTACCCTTTTTATTACATCTTTGAGTACCTTCATTTTTTCTTTCGCAGCTCGTAAAGTCTGTCCATGCTCCAGTAGTTCAGTCTTAGCATTCTGCATTCCACCCATCCCTTTTTTCACAGTCTCTAATCTTTCTCGAAGCCATCCTACGTTAAATTTATTTGTTTCAGCCATTATTATCATCTCTTCCCATTGTTCAATCATTTTAGAAGACAATTCTACGTAATGACACTGATGCATATCTGAGATACAATTCATCAAGTCTTTGACCACCATGACTAGGATAGGATACATCGAGATTGGCATTACCTTGGTTGAAGGAATATGGCCATATTTCAGCCATATCTGCCTATATAGTGCCGCTTGTGCTTTCACAATACTGAAGCCTCCTACATCTTCAAATTCTCCTTCATTGCCAAACCCAACATTATTGTTATGTCTTCCTTCACCGAAGGGTTGGCCGGCCCCTGGATATCCTCCTGATTCTAAACCACTCTTATCATCTTTTTCTTTGGTTTGTTTCTCACTTCCTGTCTTCGCAACCTTGCCCTTGTTTGGGTAGTCCCGACTCAGGTCCTTCGTCGTACAAGTAACCTCAACTGTTATGACACAAGTATCGTTCACGATGTATCCTTTCGTATGGTCGTGCAGTTCGCTTAGACTCATAAATTCTGGCCAGCCCCAGCCGTTTAAACCTCCAATAGGAAATTCTTTTGTTAAATCTGCAGCATATCTAACGATTAGTAAGATAATATCTATATATATATATATTTTTAATGATCAATAGTAGTGTAAGATAATCCAGATTTTACCCCACACTGTCCTTGTGTATGGATCAGATTGACTAGTAACTGCAAAGGTGAACTTCGTGTCCACCGGTATTTTCAAGTCGACAGGGTATAGGAACAGTGACAAGTACTGGTCATACAGTGAAAGATTATACACGCCCTTTGGATAGATGCCTGCTCTCCTATTTGTTCAAAATTTGAGGATAGTTTAAAAAAGATATATAAAACAAAGAAACATGAATAACTCATCTAAAATAAACAGAGAAAAGTTTGCTGCTACCATTTGAAGCTACCAACAGAGAAAACATCAGAGTAAGTACGTTCGTGAGGTTTCAACTTTGAAAAGTTTTTTAATCTCCCAATTGAATTTAGTCGATGATGACAAGTTTTCAGCCATATTTTACTAAAGACGGGAAGAACTTTTTTTTTCTTTTTTCTTATATCTAAGAACTTATAGGGTATTTATTTATGAGAAGCTGTCTTTCCTAGACAGATTAGGATTTTTCTACGAGCCTCTGAGAGCGGGCTAAACCTGGATTGATTTGTTAAGCCCATCAATAAGACTATTCAGACTTTAGCCGGTTCTTGATTTTAGCTCAAAATGTGTTTAAGCCATGAAAATTCAACATGGATAGCACAATTTTCTTGTCAAATATTCTTAGGCCAGCAAATTTAATCTTAAAAAAATTTGTTGGTCATTTGTTGGCATGAATTACTATACTTGTGTTAAATTTCGGAAGGTTAATTAAAAGTTCAAGTTAAGATAACTAGTCTTAGGCCTAGGGCTAGATGGTCGACCGCTCTAGGCCCAAATTTTGAAGGAGCCCAAAAAATAGGGGAACAACCCACTTAAATCGACGGACTATTATCGAATGAAAAATATAGGACGTCCCTTCAAATAAGTGTTAAATATTCATACTGATTTGCATGTAGTGGTTTGATTTATGCAAATTATTTTGGGAAAAATTAACTTACTGATTCTAGGTTCTTTTTCAACTATTAACTTGCAAGAATTTTGAGATGTTATATTGGTTTAACTCTCTGATCTCTATAAGTTGTTTTGAGCTTTTTTGTTGAAACCTATGGTATTCGATGTGTTCAAAACTAAGAGCCAGTCAACATCCACAGCTCAAGCAAATCGTCGAATCCGCATGGACACAACAAAGCGACTCAGATTCTGCCCTGGATCTTCAACTCAGGTTAATCACAACAGGACAAATACTAATGGAATGGAACAAAGACACCTTTGGACATCTTCCAAAGTTAATACGCAATTCAACAACACAAATTAAGATGGCTCAACATCAATGTCCTATTCACATCGGAGAAGAATTAAATTTCTGGATAAATCGCGAGAAGGAGCTGCGAAATCATCACCTAATTTTACTTCAATGCCATGCAACATACTGGCAACAAAGGTCCACAATACAATGGCTCCAATCAGGAGACAATAATACAATCTTCTTTCATACCAAGGCAACCATACACCGAAGCCGCAACAACATAAAGCAACTACAGGATCATCAAAACAACTGGGTCAGTGATAAGGATCAAGTCATCCAGCTCATCCTCGATCATTTCACCACTCAATATTCAGCCCCAAGCACAACTCTGGACGAAGAAGTCTTTGAAGATGTAGCTCCACGATTGACACCTTCACAATGTGACCAGCTCTCGGCAACCATAACAGTAAAGGAAATCAAGCAAGCGTTCTCCAGCAACTCTAAAAGTGCTCCTGGTCCAGATGGATACACCAGTAAGTTTTTTTAAGTTTTTTGGGACAACACCCATATTCAATTAATTTCTATGGTTCGAAGTTTTTTCGATGATTTAAACATCCACCCTCTCATGAACCATACAAACATTACACTAATTCCGAAAGTTGACAACACAACAAAACCATCCCAATTCAGACCTATAAGCCTCTGCAATGTCAGCTACAAAATCATTTCAAAAATCCTAGTCAACCGTTCTTCCATTCTTAATAAGTCCATATCAAAGTGCCTTCGTCCCTAAGAGATCCATACATGATAACATCACAATTGCCAGTGAGATATTTCATCACATCAAAACATCTTCAACCACAAAACACCCCAAAATAGCTCTTAAACTTAACATCCAAAAAGCTTATGATAGCCTGGACTGGGGATTCATCAAAAAAGCTTTTACAAAACTAGGCTTTCCATCAATATTTGTGGAATATATCATGCTATGTATCAAATCGGTAACTTACTCAATCAACATCAATGGTACACCGTATAGATTCATTACTCCTACCAGAGGCATTAGACAAGGTGATCCCATATCTTCCTACATATTCATTATATGCGCGGAAATTCTATCAACAAATCTTGCCAAACTGGAGGCAAAAAAATTGGTTCAAGGAATCCGGATATCAAAAAAGGCACCCCCGATCATACACCTAATGTATGCTGATGATTTACTCATCACATACACAGCTACCCAGGAAAGTAGCAACCACCTTCAGAGAATTCTTCAATCATACGAATCTTCAGCTGGTCAAATTATCAACGCAGCAAAATCAACCATCATTCACCGACCAAGACTACAACAACACCACATAGATACTCTTCAACAATTCTTCGGCATGCCAACTACATCAATTCCATCCATATGTTTAGGAGTTAAATTCAAACACGGGAGGACCTCAAGTCACATCTTCGAACCACTACCCGTGATTGGCACGCAAAGCTCAAGGATGGATCACAAAATGCCTTACCTATAGGAAGACTAGTCCTAATAAAACCTCATTAACACCAACCTCAAATCACCTCATGCAAACACAGATTTTCCCAATCCATGTTCACAAACAAATTGATCGAATCACTAGAAATTTTTTTCTGGGGTCATGATTCTTCGGTCCGAAAACTTCACCCATTAGGATGGAACAAGCTAAACAAGCCAATATCGGAGGGAGGGTTGGGCATCAGGAAGAGTAGTCATCACAATAAAGCTCTTTTCATGAAAAAAATTTGGAACATTCAAGACCAGCCACATTCCATTTGCTCAAGCCTCTTCAACGAGAAATACCTCCACCATCATCCTATATTGCAAAGTAAAATTTCAATACCTAGTACCGCAAGCCCGCAATGGAAACAAATAACATCTCTCATACCAACTATCAAAAAGCATATATTTCACCTAATAGGAAATGGTTTAGATACCCTTATCCAATCTAATTGGATACCTCACTTTCAAAACCATGATCCAATCCAATGCGCTCCTATTCAATATGTCGCAGAATTAATCGACCCCATATATCATAACTGGAATCAGGATCAGCTAAACATCCTACCCAACACTGCTACCCAACATATTATAAATATTCACCTTCCCCTTAACAATATCAGACAAAATTATTTGGCCCCACTCTAAACTGTAAGTACACCACAATGTCCGGTACAACCTGTCTAATCCAGTAAGAAAACAACTCTCTCCCACAACCTCACCCTCAACCCTTTCCAAACAAGAAATTCTTATGGACCTTACCGTGTCCGCCAAAAATACAGCTTTTCTTGTGGAAAGCTATAAATGAAGGTTTGCCAACCTTCTCTCTACTCCATCACATCAATCTCTCCACTTCCAACCTCTGCCCCCGTTGCAACTCTGAGCCTGAAACAACCAATCACATGCAAATTCATTGTCCAATGGCTCTATCCTGCTGGAACACCCTCTCTAACCGCATATCAACAACCCAACCCCAAGGTAACCACCAACCAATTATCATAACCCACCAAACAACCATTTCACAATATCGCAAACTCGAGGTAATACCTCTTCTATCACACCCCGTTGTTTCCTCTTGTGGTCTATATGGACAACCGAGAAATGAGCTAGTATTCAATCGTACACACTCCACCCATGACGACATCCGGCAAGATCTTTCGCACAACAACATGAATTTGAATGGGAAAAAGTGACCTCCCCTCCAGTTCTTCCTGGGAGCTTCCTTGCAGATTGACAACAAACACAACAAAATCTTTTACAACCATTCAAGTGGGTTGGAGTATCCCAACATCATACTGGTTTAAAATAAATACCGATGGAGCAACCGGAGAGGCAACCCAGGAATAGCGGAGCTGTGATTCATATGCACGTGAACTCAAGCGCAAACGGTTTTGGCTATTGCACAACCTCTAGGTATAACCACAGCGCTAACGGCGGAAACTTGGGCCGCAAGTAGCAACCAGAGCAATAAATGAAAGAAATTGGACTAAAGTCATATTCGAGACGGAGTCGGAAAATCTCGTGCACTTCATTAAAACTCCATAGGAAGCTCCATGGTATATCTCTGCAATGATTGAAGAAATCATACATCGAATTCTTCAAATCCCATGCTGTGTTATTCAACATAATTATAGAGAAGGAAACCAAGCAGCGGATGGACTGGCAAACTTTGCAGCTGACGACAGCCAAGCAAAACCTATCAACATCAATTTGGGAACAAACAAATCCGGTTTTTCTTAACCAAATTATTTTGAGCGACTCTATGGGAATCACATTCCCACATGTAATAACAATTTAGTTGGTTTATATTTTATTACATGCTTCAAAAAAAAAAAAAAGAGCCATTCAACCCTTTGACCTAAGATATAAATCAAGGTTGGTGAACAAACAATCCCAAACAATCAAACCTCTGAAATTGGGAGACTTTATACATAATAGTAATGAGATCAACATAGATGAAGGGTCAGCGACAAAACAATTCGAGACGAATTAAAAGAGCATTACGACTCATGGGAAAATTCAATTAATTTAATTGTAGTTTTTTTATTCATAATTTTTATTCATCTTACTATAATAAAGAAAAGACCCCTTTTTGGTGAAGCCTTCTTTCGGTGAAGCTTTTTCACATGACAATAATACCCTCATTAACTAAGATTTTAGTTAATATTTGTATATTCTGTGGAATGCCATTGTTTTAAACATAGATCAAAAAAATTAAAATTTAGATATCTTTAAAAACACACATCGGATTTTTGCAAAGTTGATATATTTGGAAAGCTCTTTAAATTATCTATGTAATGAGTATAAACAAAGATATTAAATTTTATTTTAAGATTTTTTCCCATTATTATCAAATTTGGTGTTGTTAAAAGAATCCAATTCAAGCATGTGCATCGCACATGTGGCCTTACTAGTATAATATTAAAAAGAGATTCCATTTTTGAAAGTTCTCCCTGAGCCTTTAAAATGGTAGAGACGTCCCAGCTAGTAACTAATTACATGCAACATTAGGTGTGGCATGTCTTGCGACACTAACGGTAGTTCCCATGGTAATTACTAAATAATTTTTTTTTGATGAGCCACGCGGATGAACAAACACGATTTTTCACTATGGAAAATGAGAGCAAACTCAACAAATCTGGTTTTTTAAGGTCCATTATTATTTCTTTTAAATATAAAATGTTTTGTAGAATAGAGTTAAAATATAAAATATTATATTTAGCTGAGATAAAGTTGGATAAAATGAGATAAAATAGGATACATAATGGTAAAGTATAATAATTGGGAAACATGAACTGTACTTGAAGGTTGTGGAAGACCCTTGGGAGGTTGTAGAAGATCTTCCCGCGGATTTGGTTGGTCCGTGCGATTTTACATCAAATGCGCACCTCTTCTTCGTCCTCAATGAACAAACCAATAAATTTCTTTGGTTTGTTTAATGGTTTTTCATTTTTGTTGAGTCTATAGTGGGGGCAAATTGAACAAATCATGGATTTGTTCATTCTATAGGAATTTCCCTAAGATGGACAATATTGTACGTAATTTACTCGCAATTCACGTGCACAAAAATTAGACTATAGATCCCATATTAAGATGTTTCCTTCCACTGAGACAATTAAACAAGACCTTAGAGGCATTTGAAGCTTGAAATGATTTTGGTTTCTTATTGTGATATCTGCTACAAAATTGAAGGAAAGTATGGACTATGGTTTTGTAATTCTTTAAATATATGCAACAGAAATGCTGAACATGAGAATCTCTAAGGATATTACTGAGGCGTATCCATTGAAAGCATGAGTGTGAAGTTGGACAAGTTCATCCAAAGTTAGCTTTGAAATTTCTAAGAATTTGGATTCCATGCCCATTTTTGCTTTCTTGCACATACTAACCTCGTGTAATTGGCGGCCAAATAAACCAATAGGGGGTCATGAGTTAGAGGACAAAAAAGGTAACCCAAATATAATTCCTACAACTCCTTAGCCAAATACTTTTAGAAATGGCTAATCTACCCTTATTTAATTAGTGATAATCTCGTTTAGTTAGTGTTAACCTTACTTAATTAGAAGTGTCGTTATTGTAGGGTCGCTATTGTCTTTGAAGTGTCGTTATTATCTTTGAAGTGTCGTTATCAGAGAGCTGTTATTATCTTTGAAGTGTCGTTATCGGAAACTTGTTATTTTCTTTAAAGGGTCGTCAGGATATTGAATTATGAACACGACGACTTTTAAAGAGTCATTATTAGAATGTCGCTATTGTCTTAAAAGAGTTGTTATTTTCTTCAAAGAGTCATTATTGGCACAAAAAATCGTTATTGTCGAAAGTTGTTAATAACTTTAAAGTGTCGTCATGGTATCGAATTAAAGGGCCGTAATGGTATTTAATACTGGCGAGATTGGGGTATACCCAAACTAATTGGGGTATACCCAATGAGAAGGGGACATGGTGTGTCATTATTAAAAAGTGTGATTTTACTTTAATACCCTTGAAATAATTAAATCTTAAAAATAAATTCATTTCTTAATTTCATTAACCATAAAATTAAAAACTAACCAACTCTTAATCTTCTCTTCTTCTTCATCTTCATCTTCCATCAACCAAACCCATATAAAAATCTCAACTTTGATTTTCCAAAAATAATGTTGACTCTACCAAATGAAAAGAAGACTATAAATGATGTTTAAACTTAAACCCATCATTGTGTTGTGTGATTTGATTGTTATATCGAGGTTAGAAATCGAAATTTATGATTTACGTGTCTTGACGACAAGGTCGTGACATGCATATCTTGCCGACTTTTCATAATGAGCCATGGCGGCATCAAAAAATTTCAACAGTAGCGGGGTATTTTTTGAAGACCTTGCTTGGCCAATACTGATAGGAAGGGTATTTTTTGAATACCTTGTAGGCCAAAAGCAATTGGAAGGGTATTTCTTGAATACCTTGCGCCCGATAAATTTTTTATGTCATCTCCTGTATGTCAAAAAACAAAAGTCGGCAAGGTCGACGATGAAGATCATGCCGGCCACTTTTTGGCCGGCGAGGTGCGATGAAGATCTTGTTTGACCACTTTTGGCCTAGGCATGATCTTCATTAGTCGACATCTTGCCACTTTTCATACTTTCAGAACTAAAAGTGTTGATTTATTCTTTGATTTTGAGTATGATTTCATATAACAGATTTGCAATCCCCTTTTTAGAAGTATTTTGGTTGTGTGCTTCATTTTCGTTGCAAGAGATATTCTCAAAAAAAAAAAAAAATCATCAAAAATCATCCCACAAAAGTCAATCAAAAACAAAATTTCATAACTTAAAATTCATAAGTTTTAATCTATTCAATCAATTTAAACTTAATTAATTAATCTAATCAAACTTTTAGTGTTAATTAAACGAGGACAATTTTGCCATTTTGAAAATATTTGGTTAAGGGGTGACCTCTTTTACTTCAAAATGACCCTATTTTGTCTCATTGGGTATACCCCAATTAGTTTGAGTATACCCCAATCTCGCCAGGTTTAATACTACCATTACGACCCCTTACAGTCCTTAATGTAGAGTCGTTATTTCCTTTAAAGAGTCGTTTTTTTCTTTAAGGGGTCGTTATTGTTTTTAAAGAGTCGTTATTGTTTGCGCTCGGCTAGATAGTTCAGCTGGTCATCCCCCTTTCTCAAAGGTTTCATGCGCTCAAGGAGGTCCCAGGTTCGAGTCCCCGATAATGCAATATTGCATAATTTTATCCCAGGTTCGAGTCCCCGATAACGCAATATTACATAATTTTACATGGAAGGTAGAGTTAACTTGCCCTCCTTGGGATATAATCTGCACCCTATCCGCTTCGGTTTTCCTGGTATGCTAGCACGGAAACCTGTTCGACTAATGTAGTAATACGTTGTCATTTCCGCAGGTACTAACAGTCAAAGGAGCACCAAACTTATCACGGATGAAATTGAATTTATGGTCCTTCCAAAAGACTGTAGCTTCTTCTGATGGTACTTCTAGGTGACTGCTATTAGGAGGACTATTTTATGCTTATTTTGAGGACCAAGCTACTACCTAATGAGGCTATCCCTTAGCCACTATCCCTTATTTTGAGGACCAAGCTACTTATCTACCGGATTTTTATACCAAAAAAATACCCCGCTTATGTGTCGCTACCCTATTAGTGCACGCTTCAGGTCAGGGACCCACCGCGGGCCCAACGGGTTCATCACTTCCCAATCAAGGGTTTAGATCTGTGACACATAGGGGTGTAAAGATGTGGGGGATAAATCCGGTAGATGTGTAGCAGCTTCGTACCATGTGCTTGGGTCATGTAAAAAACTGTTATTGCCTAGTCATCTTAACAAGTGTTAGCTTAAACTGGCGGAACCAGAAAATGAATGTAGGGGTGGCTTGAAAACAAATTGGCTTGACTTGGGCTGGCTTAAGCCTATTGTTTAGGCTTGATTTATTGTAACCAAAAACAACTGCACTACAAAACGAAAGCTTTTTTTGGACTTAGGGCTGGCTTAAGCCAGCCCTAGTCACAACATAGATCCGCCACGCCTTAAAGGAAATACCATCTTGGCATTATCCTCCATGTGTCGCCATGGCTAAACTTCTGTGTTGATTTCACATGAGTTTCTTCATAAAAATCTCTGACTCTACAAAACCTTCAAGTAATTTCTAGACCAAATGAGTAAAAGTAAAGATAGTAGAAGAGCAAAAGAAGAAGAAACTCAACATTGGAAGTTATGTTGTTTGGTACTGAAACACCAAAATTCTGAGCTGAGAAAACAACTTGAAGCTAAAGCAGCTGAGTGTAATGAAGTTCAGAAAATGCTCGAGGATTTCAAGAATGGAGAAATTTTAGAGAAAGATGAACCAATTGTTTACAAGAGGAAAAGTTAGATGAGCAAAGACAGGTGTGCTGAAATCAATATGAAAATTGAGGATATCAAGTGTGGCAAGGAAAGAGCGGACAAGGAAATTGAAGGGTTAAAGACAAAGTGCTTGGAATTGGAAGTTCAAGCAGACTTGATTAAGATGAGATGCACTCAATTGAAAGACAAGGTTGTCTATCAATTGCAGTGTTTGTTTTTTTTTATCAAAAGTGGTTAATAAATTTGTGGGACTAAACCAACACTTGTTCTGTAACCTTCTTCTGAAAGTGTTAACCAAAAAGTAAAATGAAAAAGAAAAAAACGCCGTTGCCGGGGATCGAACCCGGGTCACCCGCGTGACAGGCGGGAATACTCACCACTATACTACAACGACTTGGCTTGTCAAAATTTAGACGTCGTCAATTAAATAACAGTATTTAAACATTTCCACCTTACGTTTCTTCTTTTATTGTAATCGTCTCCGAGTTCCTTCTAGTGAAGAAGCTTGTACCCCTCAGTAAGCATGCCTGAAAATCCCTTAAACGCGTTGTGTCGAAATTCAATCAAGGTGGCTTTACTGAATGTAGCTTATCTATCAGTATTTGCGCCAGATTACCCCAAGGGATTCCTTCATTTAAAAATCGATTTGAAACAAAGGCAAAGGATTTCTTGGGTTCACAAATGATACATAGTACGTTAGAAATCCTTTATTTTTGCGACCCGATCGCTCTTTTGATTTTGGAAAAAATTTATCTTTATCACTATACCCCTTCTTCTACACATTCGTCTCCCCTCGTTAGGCACTAATATATTTTTAACGTATAATTAGATCGGGTAATCATTCAAATTAAGAACAAAAGCCCGTTGCTTTTTATTTCCCTATAATTGGAGTCGTATGGCTCTATCCATTTATTCACTCGACCCATCCGTGAATTTCTTTAAAGGGAATATGTTGTTTTACATGACTTCGAGAACAAGCTTGGTAAAGGGGCGGCAAGAAATGGTAGAGGGCGGCAACCTAATAAGACAGAAAAGTTCATTACAAGAAAATTCAAGTGCCCCTCATCAATGAAAATCTGGAAATGACTAATTAGTCCTTATTATTAATAATCAAGATTAGGGGTGTACAGAATGCCCGGAAGCCTGCGGCTTGCCATGTACCGCCCGGTCCGAAAAGGAGCCCATGGGCGCCCGTGACTTGACTGTCATGGGCTAGCCAGCCTGCCGATAATTATAAGTGAGAGGACCCGGGTTTTTGTTCAAATATTGGAGTCAGTGCCATTGCCCGCCCGTAGCCTGTTTAGTTACTCCGGCTGCTCGTTGCCAATAACCTCGAATAAAGTTTTCTACTAGTGTGATGGATTTCTCAAGAACTTAAATTTCATATGTGGACAATTTATTGGGGTTAGAGAAAATTCTGAATTACATTTCACAGTAATGAATATGAATTGCTTGAACTATCATTTGAACGAGTTACAGATATATCATCATTCATCAAGCCCAAAAAAACAAACATATATACTTTAAAATTTTGAATTATCTCTTGGGCCCGAGGCTTGCCCGGCCGACCTTTCGGGCCCGTATTGTTTCACGGGTATGGACGGGCCATGGGCATTAAATTTTTGTTATTTTCGGCCCGGCCCGGGCTGTTAAACTTAATGGGTAGTAAGGACTCCAAGCCCGTCGTGACTGTGCTATAATCGGGCTTGGGCTGGCCTGCCCGGCCCGATGTACACCCCTAATCAAGATTAGTAATGATAATCAAGATTAGTGTTGATAATTAATTTTCACTTATTATAACTCTAAAATCAGATTTTTTAGAGTTATAAAAAAAAAAAATTAGAGGAGAAGAAAAAGAAAACTTATGTGATAGTTGTGAAACCTTAGATTTTGATTCACTCAACCAAAATGATGATTCCAGTGACCCGATATACTTATAAATTAGTTTCAATTAGCTTTTTCTCGCTCAAAATTATCTAAATTACATAACAAAATCAAAATTTTTGAATTTTCAGAAGAATTTGAGGAACATGTCCATATCTGATTCCGAGAGTAATCCACGTGTGTTCTCTCTCGCATTTGCTTTCGCCTCAACCAGCTCAACCTCTGCCTTTTTCATCTGAACCTCTATCTTTTTCATCACATCTGCGAGTATCTTGATTTTCTCGTTAGCAGCGCGCGTAAAGGTTGCCCATGCTCTAATAGTTCAGTCTTAACATTCTGCATCCCACCCATACTTTTTTTAACAGTCTCTAATCTTTCTCGAAGCCATTCTATGTTAAATTCGTTTTTCTCAGCCATTGAAGTTGGCTAACCATAAACGAATTAATTGATTAATACTATATTACTTGTTAGTTAGGTGGAAAAAAATTCACTAATTTGTTGTGGTTACGACATGCATCAAATTTTGGCGCCGCTGTAAGGAGCAGCTTTAGTTGTTATTTTCTTTCCGTTTCGTTTTTGTTTTTTTCTAGTTTGAACTTTTGTTTTCTAGAATTTTTATCTCAAGTACCGATCTTGGTGTTCACATGAATTGTTAGCATTCATTGTCAAGAACGACAAGATGTTTGATTATCTTATGATAGCGAACCTAGACATACCTATGTTGTAAAAGGCGCTAGGCAAGGCGAGGAGCCAAACCTAGCGCCTTTGGCGCCTAAGGCGCCGCGGACAAATTGTAAAACTACACCTACATGCTTACTTTGGCGCCTGGGCGCCAGCCCAGCGCTTAGTGCGCCTTTGACGCTTAAGCCCCAAAGGGGCTCGCCTTTTACAACATAGAGACATACTTCTCTTTATCATGTTCTTTGTCCATTTATGTCAAAAGAAGAGATACGTCTATTGTAAAAGATGAGAAAAAACATCTTAATATTAGAAAACTTTTTAAGCAACACAAGCAGCTATAAAAAACCGGTGCATCAGATGAGCCTCTTGAAGAAATTAACAAGGTCATAAAAATGAATCTGAACATTGTTTCGATATTGGAGATTTTGAGGTTGACGAAAATTATGATGAAACCCAACTCATCATGTTCCTGATATCATCATTTCCCCCCCCCCACCACAAAAACTTTCTCACTATTGTATTGAGTCGTTTCTCCACCGAAACAGGCAAGTAGTACAGAGATAAATAGTAAACAACAATACTCTCCAAAGATCTCTTAATCAAAGTTACTCTACCATCCATAAGAAACTTACGCTTCCATGGAGCAAGTTTTTTATGCATTCTCTGCATTCTCTGAATCACCATTCTCCCAGATGCTTTCGGTTTCTTCATGTGATATTTGCTACAATATTGAAGGGAATTATGCTTTAAAACTCTTCTCAAAATATATGTAACGGAATTTCTGAACACGAGAATCTGTAAGGGTTCGTTCCAAGGATGGAGCCTGTTAAAAGAATGGGTGTGCAGTTGCACTCCAATCCCTAAAATTTAAGAATTCCGGCTTTCAAGCCTATTTTTGCTTTCTTGAATCCCCAACAAGACTTTGCTTCCCCTTAGTAGTTTCTGGCTCCGCTTATTCTTATACGATGTGGTGGTATGTGCATAATCCCTGAATTTAGTGCTTATTCTTTACACACTTGTTGAATTTTAACCTCGCCGGAGGAGATGCATTATATATTACATTTTTTCCTCAAAAAAAAAAGAGTACATAAAGTTACATTAGGAGGTTCTAACATTACCATGTCATTGCCAACTGCTTTACTAATGGAATCGAGTCTTACTTACTCTTTCGCGGCCTCAAAGAATTCACATCTCATCAACGTACTACCAATTACAACGAGACTATGACCTAAAAAAAACACCCAAAATCAAGAACTGAATATGGATAAATTTTCATCTTGGCCATGTTACATTATTTTCACAGGTTGTATGCAATTCTGTATACGCAAAATTAAATAATCTAAAAACCAAAAGATGGAGAAGTTTAACGAGTTCACAATTCCTGAATAGTAACAGAAAGAAATAACATAAAGAATACGCATGAAGTTCTAACACCATCATGTCAACCCAATGCTACTTTACTAATGAAGTCGAGTTTAATTCCTAAAACAATCCATCAAGAAGCAAAGTTTTCGCCTATCTCAAGATACAATTCCATATCTGATTCAGAGAGTAATCCACGTGTGTTCTCTCTCGCATTAGCTTTCGCCGCTACCAGCTCAACCTCAACCTTTTTCACCTGAACCTCTACCCTTTTCATTACATCTGTGATTATCTTCATTTTTTCTTTGGCAGCACGTAAAGGCTGCCCATGCTCTAATAGTTCAGTCTTAACATTCTGCATTCCGCCCATACCTTTTTTCACAGTCTCTAATCTTTCTCGAAGCCATCCAATGTTAAAATCATTTTTCTCAGCCATCACTATCATCTCTTCCCAATGCTCAATCATTTTAGAAGATAATTCTACGTAACGACATTGATGCATATCTGATATACAATTCATCAAGTCTTTAACCACCATAACTAATAAAGGGTACATCGAGATTGGCATAACCTTGGTTGAAGGAATATGGCCATATTTCAACCATATCTGCGTATATAACTGCGCTTGTGTTTTCATAATGCTGAAGCCTCCAACATCTTCAAATTCTCCTTCATTGCCAAAACCAACAATGTTGTTGTCATGTCTTCCGTCACCGAAGGGTTGGCCAGCCCCTGGATACCCCCCTGACTCTAAACTACTCTTATCATCCTTTTCTTTGGTTTGTTTCTCACTTTTTGTCTTTGCAACCTTGTCCTCGTTTGGGTAGCTCCGACTCACGTCCTTCGTCCTGCAAGTAACCTCAACGACTATGACACAAGTATCATTCACGATGTATCCTTTGTTAGGGTCGTGCAGTAAGCTAGCCCTCATAAATTTATCCCAACCCCAGCCGCCAGAACCTTCAACAGGGAATTCTTTAGTTAAATCTGCAGCATATCCAACTATTAGTACGATAATGATATATATATATACACAATAGTAGTACATGATAATCCAGATTTTACCCTGCACTCTGTTTATGTATGGATCAGATTGGCTAGTGACTGCAAAGGTAAAGTCCGTGTCCACTGGTATTTTCAAGTCGACAGGGTATAGGGAAAGTGACAAGTACTGATTATACAGGTGCATATACTGATCATAATACCCTCTGATTTTTCCCTTTGGATAGATGGCTGCTCTCCTATATTTGTTACGAAATTGAGGATTAATTAATAAAAGACACAGGAGTATGAAACAAAGTAATATAATTAACTAAATAACTCATCTTGAATAAACATATACAATTAGGGTACGTACCACTTGAAACTACCAACAGAGAAAACATCAGAGTAAGTTCGTTCATGAGGATTCAACTTTGAAAAGTTTTTAATCACCCAATTGAATTGATTCGATGAAGACAAGTTTTCAGCCATATTTTACTAAAGACGGGAGGAAACTCTTTTTCTTAGAACTTCATACAATTAGGGTATTTATTATGAGAAGCGGTGTATAAAAAAATCTTTCCCTAATAGGATTAGGATTTTTCTTAGAAATACGAACCTATGAGAGGGCTAAATGTGGATTGGTTTGTAAAGCCCATTAATAAGACTAGTGCCTCTCCTGATTATGAATTGGGAAAATTAGGCGCAGGCTCAAAAAAAATAATATTCTCATTGTCAAGCCCACAATTAATTTTAGGTACCGTGACACCCATAATTATATGAAATTATTAAAAATATCAGATGCGACGGATTATGCATCCGCATGACGGGTTATGCATCGGGGTATAATTGGCAACGTAACTTGGATATAACATATCTAAAAATCCGCGCCTTGGAATTTTACAAATTTTATATCGTTGGAAATCTTTTAAGAGAGCTACGCAACGAGTACAAACAAGAATATCAAATTTTTGTTTTTCACGAAAAAAATCGGAGGTGGTCATCCTTTTAGGCAAAATTTTCGAAAAACTTGATACATAACCATTATGCGGCCAAAAAAAGATGCATAACACATTCTGCAGACGCATAACGAATCATGCAACCATTTTCTCCACTGCATAACAAATTATGCATTTGGATAACAAAGTTATGCATCTATAACAAGTTATGTAACCATTTTTTTGGTTGATTTTAGTGCGTACATAAAAAAATTGATGCATAATGCATTACGCAGCCATATTTTCGAATGCATATCAGGTTATGCATCTATTTTTTCGATGCATAAAAGATTGTGCAACAATTTTCTCGATGCATAATGCATTATGTAGTCATATTTTCGGATGCATAACAGGTTATGCATCCATTTTCTCGACCGCATAACATGTTATGCGAGATATTATCTGATGCATAACGTGTTATGCAGCCTTTTTTTGTTGGTTTCAATTCTAACAAAAAGTAGTTTCATAACGTGTTATGCAACCATTCTCTGTACTGCATAACAAGTTATGCAAAAAAAAAAAAAAGGCAAATGAAAGAGAGTATGTTGCCATGCCGACACAATGAATACAGGCAGTTGTTTGATTTGGAAAGATTTCCAAACTAATTATTGACACTCCACTGGATTAAGATTTCATGACCAATCAATGCAAAAAACTTGAGCAACTGTAGTGACTAAAATTCATTCAAGGCTCACTGTTGTAACACAGGATGGCATGAATAAAATTACAGGCCAAGGCTAATTCATGTGCCACCAAATTACCCAAAAAATTGACAAAATGAGATTAAAGGCAGCAGATAAGAGGGGAGTTAGTGTTGACTAAGCTTTAGAGATGTTTGAACTTTGAAGAAGAGGAACTGCCGTCTGGAATTCAAAAAGCTGATGAAGAGACAGTATATATCAGGGTACAAAAAAATCCAGTGCTACTTGCAGAAAATTATTGTATTTGACATCAACGCATCTTTCTTTCCAGCGTGGTAAAATGTTTACATCTTGACCACCAACAGTTTCCTGAACGCGTGACATACTGTCCATTTGGTTTAAAACACCACATCTCTTTGCTCGGAGTAATCTGGATTCTGCCATCAACCAACATAAAACTCTCAATTATATGCATATAGATAGTTCACTAGATTACTCCCGATTGGAATGAAATATATTTTGGGTAAAAACTAAAGGAAAAAGTTTTAGAATTTTAAACGTTATCTCGAATTCAACCTCCATCACCTTCGATCTCCCAGATTTAATCTCCAACAAACCCCTCTTCTTAGTGTTCTTGACTATGTGTTGCTCTTCAACTCGACCATCTAACCAAATCTGGTATCTTCTAGCAATAAATCTCGTTGGTAACATGATAACAACAGCAGAATCAGCTTCTCCAAACCCTAATATCAATCTTCTTCAATTTCATCACTGTAATCATCAAACCCTAATTCGTCACCAACATCAGCAAAAACAGTTTCGTTGATGTAAACCTGAACCTGGGACAAACCCATATTTCTATTGACTGATATGCTCTGGTGGCCTTAATTTGCAACATGGATATCGAAAACACGAAGACACAAAGAGAGATACATGGAAGAGGAGAAGAGGAGATTGAACTATTAGTTTCTTCTTCTGATTAGTTTCTTATACCTTGCTTTCGATATGAGAGACACAAAGAGAGATACAGAGAAGAGGAGACTGAACTATTAAAAAACAGAAGAAAAAAATTCAAAAAATTCTGGGTTTAGGAATAATTTTGAGCGGAAGAAATGGGTGCGCGCCTGAACCTTTTTGTCGGTGGGTTTCACAGTGTCAAAAATCTGGAAAATGGGTGTGGCTGTAGTTTCCACTTATGAATTCCTCGCAACCTTGTTTAAGTAGCCCTCATTTACGTCGCCATTGTTACCATCTGATTCATCTTCTGACTCCTGCTTTGTCGTGCAAGTAACCTCAACTGATACGATACAAGTTCCATTCACGATATATCCTTTGTCAGGGTCATGAATTTTACTAAGAAGCATGAAGTTTTCCCAACCCCAGATATTTTCCAATATACCTTGATATCTGGGTTCTGAATTACTGTGAGACTCTTTGATATCTCTATGCAGCAGTTCGTTAGTACGTATTTTTATATGGCATGTAGTTGCATGATTTCCTACAACTACACCCCTACAAGATTATACAATGATCCAATCCAATTTCACAATCAATTATCAAAGTTTTATATATTTTTCTGAAGCATTTTAAAAGAATGATAAGAGTAAAAAGAAATCAGAATAGCTCTAGAATTTCTCTCTCCTATTTGTTCTCTCAAACCTCTCTCCCATAAGATCTCCCCTTCTCTAGTCTGCTTGATCCTTTATATAGGATATTACATAGTGGATGACAGCTAAGCCAACCTTTATTTTCGGATCTGGTATGCGTCATTCTCGTAGGTTTACAAGGGCTTTCTTCGCAAGTTAACTTCAATCTCGCAAAATCTTCACACTTTCCTCATGATTAGGCTGACATCATTCGCTACATCAGTTTTCTAACATTCTACGACGGCCTTCACGAACATCTTCACACTTTTAGTTAAAACTTCGCTGAGACATAATTGTTGCGAGATTTTGTTCCTTCATCTTGCCTCTTCTCATGTCTTCTCTGCGAAGAAGAGAATGATATGATAATTTCTATCTCTAAATGTCGCATCCGCTCATTTTTGCCTCTTATTTTACACCGACAACTTTCCGTAATTCGTGCAACACAAATTATACATGTTTCTTTTACCATTTATTTCTTGACACGTCTTTCGTAACCGTCACTTCTTAACCATTCACGTCACCTCTTTGCATTAATGAGTTTATCTTCTCGAGGTCTCCTTCTCTCTATATATATCCTTCTTAATCTTCTTTTGCTTTGTTTTTACTTTTCCTTTCATCTTCTTTACAACTTTTCTTCACTGTTCTTCCGCAAGTTCCACTTTTGCTACTGCAATTTTTTAATTTCTTCTCCTTTTTGATCTTCACTTCTTCTCCATTCACATACTCAAAAATGCCTCCAAGTGGTCATAATATGACAGTGAATTTGAAGAAATTCAAGACTTTAAAGAAAAAGGTTTCACATTATCCACCATTCCTGATCATGTTCCTAAGTCCATTTTTTCTGCTAAATTATTTTATGATCATAAATGCAGCAATGAAGAAATTATAATCTCACTCGGTCAACTTCTTGCTGGTCTCCCTATCCCTATTTATAACCCTAGCTTTTCTTTGTTTTACGAGATCCTTTCCAATGGAAAATTTTCGCGAGCCATCTATCAATTGTGTGGAGACTGCATTCGACTTATACTTGAGTTTGCCCATCGCGGTGCAGGCTTGGGATCTCTTTATCCACCAAACCTTAGGGATCCTAAATTCGCTGATTTAGAGATCATCCCTGAGAAATATACTGTAGAGAGTTTCTTCGAGAATTACGAAGTAATCACTATGAAAAAGGAAAACACTCTCTGGGGAGTTAGTTTAAAGAAGAAAGAAAATATTGCCAGCGAAAATTTTTTAATGCAAGATATTGACTGGCACTCTGGCACTAATAAAAATCCTCATCAGTCAAAAGATGACAAATGGTGCGTCTTTCCATTGGCTCTGAAGGGACCTTACATCTCTAGTTCTAATATGCTACCCGAAAATCTCGCTACGTATCAACCCTGGGTATTTAATTGGCCCGAAAAGAAAACAGATGTATGCCTCCAAACTTTCGCTCAGCATGTGACTCTCCATTTATTCATATTCCATTCTTTTCTTATCTTGCGAAATTTTTAAATTGCGAAACTGACAAAATACTACCACAAATCTGGGAAAGCAAGCGTCTTAATAGCATTATGTGCAATCACGGATGAAGTAAGAAATACTCTTTTGTATTATTTTAACAATATCATTTCCTATATTTCTTACCTTCATTCGTGTACGCAGGTTGAAATTAGAGTTGTTCAAGAAGTTGAAGAACCTATCAAGGTTGCGAAAACTAAAGGCAAGGATAAAGTCATTCTTCGCAAGGAACAATCAACCATCTCATCTTCAAAGTAATGAAAAGTTCGCTCTCCCTCTCCTTCAAGTCTCCAATCAAATGAAAGCATGGATGATGAAGTTGAGACTTCTTTCGCAAAGGAAGGTTCTTCGCCTGAATCATCTATGGCGTAATTATCCGGCATTTTCTCTGATTCTCTGCAAGGAATAGGCGACGTTCCTTTAACTAACACCTGTCGGGCAATTGCGAACATCTGTGATGCCCCTCTATTAGATGATAATGAATCTCTTCGTGGCGTTTCTAGATCAGTTACTCCAAGTTTCCTAAATTCGCTTGTATTATGGTAAACCTTCATTTCCTTTATTTTGCCTTAATTATAATTCAAAATTATGTCTTGCTTTAATTTTTATTTTTATTCTTTCGCAGGCTGGAAAAGCTTCTTATGCAGTTGCCTTTGACTTAGTTAAGAGGTGCAAGAGCTTTGAGAAGAAGAGCTCCAAGCTTAATAAGATTGTAGAGGAATCTCGCAGCAAAAATGAAGAGTTGGAAGTTGAAGTTGTTGAGCTTCGCAAGAAGAACAAACAGTTGGAAGTAGATACCTCCACTCAACAAAATAAAATATCCAGTCTTCAAAAGGCGAATGACCAACTGTATGGTAAGTATCGTTTCTTCCTTCCCTCTAATCTTCTTTTCATTGTTTTCCCTTATTCGATTAATCATTTTTGCAGACATTTACGGTCTTTCTGATGAAGCCACATTTCTTCGCACCTTTCCCCATTCTATGGATGATGATATCCTTCTCGAACACCTTAATACTTCTTTAAACAGTTATACCAATGACAAAACAGATTCTCTTTCCTTAAACGAGCTCAGATCTAAATTTCATCTATTATAAAATGACCATAGAAGCAGTTTGGAAATAGCTCACATTTTAAAATGCCGTCACCTTGACTCCAAAAATGAGATAAATAAATTAAGAGTTAAGATCAGTAATCTTATAGATGATAAAGACCGCATCGCTAGTCAAGGTGCTCAATCTTTAGAAAAATTCCATAAAACCCTTCTCGAAACCCAACTTGAGCAAGATGAAGTTAACCGTAAGAATGTTGTTCTTGTCGAAATAGAAAATCAAATTCGTTCTCGTGTCCTTATAAATAATGATGATGAATTCGCTTGGGATGCGAAAATCTTAGATGATGCCATAAATAATTTAGGTGTAAGTGTTAGTTTCCAAGCTGATCATTTGACCCTGATCAAAGATATGATCTCTAACAGAGAAGGTTGTTAACTTTGGTTTCTTACTGGTTATTCTTTTTCATAAACTTCGTTTGAGTTATTGATATGTTATTGTTTATTCGCAGAGGCTGAGAAAGATTTTCACAAGAGAATTGAAGAATTGGAGACTCAAAATAAATCTCTTGAAGCAGAAAAGGTGAAAGTCGCAGAAGATTTATCTACTCGCAATGATAAATTCATCGGCTCAAGAATCAGTTGAAGCTCTCTGTCGCCAACTTCCAGAATGACACTCTTCATTTTCGCAATCAAACTATCATGAAGGTCTGCGATGATGACAATATTTCCCACTCTATATATACCTACCTCTTAGATGAAATTCCCGCGAACGCATCACTTCCAGGCATTTCAGATAGTGACGATAGCGAAGAAGAATAAATTGAAGAAGAGATTTATGAGGATGAAGAAGAGTCGAACGAGAAGTAATTGTTCTTTTCTTCATTAGCCTTTCTCCTTTTTGTGACACTTGTATATCTTTTATTTTTTGATATTTATGTAAATCTGTCATTGCGAACTCCTTTAGTTTCCAAAATCTCTCAGTATAAGTTCTATTCCTTTTTGTTTATCTACATATGTTAGAAAAGCAACTCTTGTTCGCAGCAACAATCAAAGATTACTAATCAATATATAATCAACATATATGCGTTAATCTATCAGGTGGAAGCAAATAACATTTGCGTCTGTTAAGTATTCCCATACTTGCCTCTGTTATTTGTTTTCAAATGAGAGATTAATCATGCTGCATCATTGCATGGGATTATATGCGTCATTTTCACAATCTTGTTCATATTTTTCTGCAAAATCTTGCTATTGTGAATTCGCTATCAGATGTATCTTGGAATTTTCCAAAATTCCATTCAGTATTATTCTCTTATCTGGTCTTATTTTGCCTTCCTAAGTAAAGGTCTTATTTTGCCACTTTTTGTATTTTCGACAAAACCGCAGGACGTGTTTACATTTTCATGTAATGACCCACTGATCTTGTCTTATCATTTTCTAGTATTATTGCCTCTGCAGAATATTTTTCATGCGACAATATGATAGGCCTAAATATTCTTGCGAACATAAAACCCCATGACATTGCCGTCTTGCGACGAAATCGCAGGACGTCTTTACACTTTCGTGCATTGACCCAATGATCTCGTCTTATCTTTCTCTAGTATTATTTTCTCTGCAGGATTATTGCACAAATATGACAAGCCTTAATACTCCCGTGAGTAAAAAGCCTCATGATATTTGCGTCTTTGACACTTATCAGCTCCCTAATGGAGGGTGCCGCCCTTATCATCCCCCTGGTTGCCCCTTCAAGGAGGCGTACCTCTACTATACAAGGTTGGCTCCTCCCATCCGGTCTTAACAACAACCAGTTTTTTTCGCATCCTCTTATGGCTCTTGGTTACGAGACCACACCCTAAGTGGGGTTTTCTTCGGGCTGAGTGCATCATAGCCAAGACTTGCCAAGAATGGCCAGGTAGGCTATAGACCCCCCATGCACTCTTGGATCAACCGTGTACCTCGGCGCCTTGATCGAACTCTGCACTCCTTAGGAGAGACCTTGTCACCTTAGTTGCCCAACCTAAGTCATAAGCTTAAGCTGAGAATCCAAGGCGCCTCTCTTGGATGGTTTTTATTGACCCCCAGTCTCCATGACCCAGGTTCTGGGGCGGTGTAACCTTTCCCTGAGCCATGAAATAGGCTCTCCCCTTCAATGACACACTTTAGGTCTTACCTTTTCCTCTTGCGAAAGTTTATTCGCGAACTAGGGTGTACGCCAAAGTTGGGTGCCTCTGTCTTTTTTGTTCATTCTTGTATTTTCTTTTATTTTGTTTTGTAAAAGTTATAAACTCTGCGAAATTATCGCATATCTTCACTATGAGTATAATTTCTTCGAAATTAACGCATGTCTTCATTCTCATTGCTGCAATTTCTTATTTTTGTTTTCTTTAATCAGTAAAAGATACTTTTCAAATACATCTTTTGCATTCAACTTTGTTTTTTTATCTTCTCGATTTCATCAATTTCATTCTTATTTCACATTTTAAGTTTCTTACCTTTGTTACCTTGTGTTTGTGCTTCTTTGAGTTCTCGTACACTGCTGATGATCTCGTTTCGCAGAGTATTCTTTTCTTGTTATGTGCTGTCACTATCACTTATACCATATTTTCACATATATTTTTCGTTATACACTGCAGTTTTCACTCCTTCTAATTTATATTTTCCTTCTTCGAGCATCTTTGTTACTATATAGGGACCTTCCCACCTGTTTGCAAGATCATCTCCGCCATCTCTCTAAATAATAGGTTTTAAAAGTAATACCATTTCTCCTTTGCGAAATACTCGCTGATTCTCCTTTTCAGCAATCATTGCTTTCGCATCAATCCCTCCTCTTCCATGTTCTACTGCATCTACCATCAATCGTTCACCTCTTTGCTTTTCTCTGACATTGTGCTTCCAACTGATCTTCTTAGTTACATCAATGGCATGACATTTTCTTCTTTCAACCCAATCTCATCTTATGATTCCAACTCCACTAGGATGAGGGAACTTAATGCATTGATGGAAGGTTGAGGCTACTCTCAGGATTCCATGCAGCCAAGGTCGACCAATCAGTGCATTGTATGGTGACTCTACATCAACAACACAAAATAGAATTTCGGAAGATAATCCCTTCAAAGGAATTCACATGGTAATCTCTCATTTGGGTTTGTTTGCAGTACCATTAAAGCCATAAATCTTGTAAGTCGAAGGTATCAAATCCTTATTCTTTCCCCCCATGGTTTTGTAAGTATGACAAAATAAAATATCCACAGAACTTCCAGTATCAATCAATATTCTATTGATCACCCATGAATTCTCAGCTTCATCTTCTTCATCATTACTTGGTTTCGGATTGATCTCTAACTTTAGCACCAAAGAATTATCATGCGTTTCTCCACCTTCAGGAATATCTTCTGCTGTAAAGGAAATAGATTGTTTCTGCCATTCTTTAAGTGGCGAGACTTTCGCAATGTTCATAATTTCTCTACCATCATCATCTCTTGTGAATACTAAGCTCAGAACGTTATCATGAAAATCCTCTATTATTTTGTATGAGTGTACAATAGAATTGCGGAATAGATTTTTTTTCTTTAGATCCGACTTCAATTAAAAACGTATCTTCTCTTGTTGACGCATTTGCTCTGTAACCTTCTAGTGGTGGTGGCAATGGTAAAGGTTGTGGTTGTCTTATCAGAAAGTGGTCAAACTTACCTTGATCTATCATTCTAAGGATAATTCTCTTTATATCTCTGCAATCATTTGTTGAATGTCCATGGAAGCGATGATATGAATATAATTCTTGACTTCTGAAGGTCAGTGGTGGTTCCTTCCCCATGTTCCAAGGTGATGGGATATTTTCCATCAAAATTATGGCTTCCCATATCTTTTCCACATTAGCATTTAAAGGAGGCATTATTATTTCTTCCGATACTACCCTGTTAGATCCTTGTCCCCTTTGATAGTTATTCTTCTGTCCTCCATAAGTTTTGGGGTTGGTCGAGTCTCTGTACCTTGTTATTTCCTCCACGATTATAGAACCTCCTCTCTTTCTCGAACTTTTCTTGGTCATGAATTCCCATCGCAACCAACTTTTGTTGACTTTCGATCACCATCTTTCTTTGTGGATCTTGCGAATCGTTCGCCACTGTGTTTGTTAGTTTGGGCAATAAACTTGCATTCGCAATTTTGAGCTTGTATTCGCAACTGGATACGAATCCATCTCACTTTGTTTTTCTTCTAGAGAAATGTATTCCTCTTGGAACTCTCGCAACTCAGTCATTGTGATAGTATTCTTAATTCCGAATATTTGAACATACAACAAATTTGTTGCGAACATTGCATTAACGAATGATAAAATAAGGTATCTTTCATCCACACGGTCAGCCATGTTACTACACATTGTCTTCCACCTCATAGTTAAATGCTTCAAACTTTCGCCAACTCTTTGTTTTAGTCCAAATACATCTTCAATGCTGGGACGCAATAAGTTGTTACTTATAGGAGCTCCTAAGAACATAGTTTGCAATTGACTGAAAGATGCTATGGTATCCTTTAGCAGTCCTTCAAACCATTTTAACGCCTCTCCCTTCAGGCTTGATGTACAGTATTTTCACAACACAGAGTCATGATTTTCCCATTGCAACATGCATCTCACGTAAGCTTTGATATGTTGGACGGCACAAGTTATCCCATCGAAGATGCTAGTTAATGCAGGAAAATTACATTTTGGCGGTATTCCCCTCAACTGTACTTCTTGTGTAAATGGCGTTTTCGCGGCTTCCTCTATTGCTTCATCCAACTTTCTTCTGCCTCCTTCTCTTCTGTTATTGAGCATTCCCCTCATCTCTGCCAATTCTCTTAAAATTTGTTCATTCGCGCCTGATCCTTGGTCTATTGGTCTCTTTAACCTTGGTTCTCTTCTCCCGCGTTCATGTCTCTATTGCCTTGCAAAATTTTGTGTTTTCTCTTCATCGTCTTCTTCTCGTCTTCCTCTGTGGTCTTCTATTTCACCCCTTTCGTGTATTCGCACATGATTGCGACTTTTATCTCCTCCTCTGCGTCCTGGTTCATTCCTCGCTACTTCTCTTTCTCGCCTTTCAATCCTTCCCTGTGTTCTATCTATCTCCTCATTAATATTATCATTGTTGCGATATTGTTCGCGCCTTCTTTCCCGGTTATCATGATTGTTCTGGTGTATATCCTCCTGAAATTCTTGTTCTTCCATTTCCACCCTCATTCTTTCTCTTTCGAAAGCTATACGTGTTTGTTCGGCATTTCGCCTCTCAATATCATCCTCAACTATTTGTTGATTCCTTTGCACTTCTCTCTCATATAATATCCTTCTTCCTTCCTCCCGGTTTTCTTCGCCATCTTGATTATTTTGTTCGTGATGTTTCTCATTCCTCCGATCTCTATTATTTTGTTCAATATGATAATTTTCACCACGTTGAATGTAACGGTCTTCAGCTATTTCTCTCTCTTCACAATGTCCATCACCAGGATTCTGCATATCTTCTTAAATATCCTCAACAATACTTATTTTAGGCGAATTTCATCTTGATTCTCTTCTAATTGATCTTGAATTTGATCTTGTAGTACTTCTTGACCTTGTATTTTGTAGTCTTATATTTTTCATTCTCAATTCATGGTTTTGTCGTGTTAAATTTGCACGTTCTTCTGCTTCTAATCTCCTTTTTTCAAATATCCTTTGTCTTAATGTCTCTAGTGTTTCATTCTCCTCCTCTCCATGAATTATTCCTCCTTATACTCATCTCAATTGCTGTGTTTTTTCAACTTTCTCCATTGAGCCCGTCCTCCAAGTGTGTACACTGACTCTATCATAATCAATATTTTCACCTTGTATTGGTGCATGCTGAATTGGGAGTCGAATTCGTTCTTATACATCGTTTCTTGTTCCCATCCTAGAAGATTCTCCCATTTCCTTTCTCCTTCTTCCTGCAATTCTTACGCTTCTCCTCACCATCTTTTCAATTGATCTCTTACAAATTTTACAAATTCTTCATCAATTTTTCCAAACCTTCTTCAAATCTCTTAAGATCAACGCTCCCTATTTCTAGCGATAATATTGTTGAGATTATTAGTCCCACATTGTTGGGCAATCTAAGATCCTGCGGTTTATAATCTCTTAGGGCCTCTCCACTCATTTCCAATTGGTTTTGAGTTGGATGCACGTATTCTAATATGGTATCAGAGCAGGCTATTTGCGACGAGTCTTTGACCGCGCCTTTACTCCGCCTCACCCGATTTAATTGTCCACGTGTTCGACCCAACGAGCCTACACGTGAGGGGGCGTGTTGAGATTATTAAACCCACATTGTTGGGAAATCTAAGATCATGCGGTTTATAATCTCTTAGGGCCTCTCTACTCATTGCCAATTGGTTTTGAGTTGGATGCCCGTATTCTAATAAATATGTAGCTGCAGGATTTCCTACAACTACACCCATACAAGATTACACAATGATCCAATCCAATTTCACAATCAATTATCAAAGTTTTATATATTTTTATGAAGGATTTTACAAGAATGATAAGATTACAAAGAAATCAGAATAGCTCTAGAATTTCTCTCTCCTATTCATTCTCTCAAACCTCTCTCCCATAAGATTTCCCCTTCTCTAGTCTGCTTGATCCTTTATATAGGATATTACATAGTGGATGACATCTAAGCCAACCTTTATTTTCGGATCTGGTCTGCGTCATTCTCGCAGGTTTACAAGGGCTTTCTTCGGAAGTTAACTTTAGTCTCGCAAAATCTTCACACTTTCCTCATGATTAGGCTAACGTCATTCGCTACATCACTTTTCTAACATTCTACGACGGCCTTCGCAAACATCTTCACACTTTTAGTTAAAACTTCGATGAGACATAATTGTTGCGAGATTCTGTTCCTACATGGCACTGTCAAAATACTACTATCAGTTTCTTTCTTGTCCTGAATTTTACGAATTTAGTTGTCTGACTTAGTAAGACCCGTTGAATTCCAGTTAGTGTGCAAAGAGTAATTCAATGAGACAAGGCTCCATAGGTTAAAAACTGGTGATGTCTAATGTATGCTAGCCTTTTCCTGTGAAAGGCTCTTGATTAATAAGGATTGCGTACCAAATGGTGCTATTTAAACTGTCTTGCTCTTGGTTGGCCTCATGTGTCTGGTGAATGCCAAAAATAGCTAGCCTCACCAAGTTAAATTAGGGATGAAAACACAAAAGTATAGAAGCTTGGATAGAATGTTTGAATTGACAAAAGCTCATTTAACAAAGTCCCTAACATACAAAAACGTTAAATCAATACCAGATCATATAGGGAAGTCTTTTCTTTTCATTGTTCAAGTACATCAGTACGTACATTACTACTATATGCGGATACTTTCTGTTGCGACCCACCTCATTTTGGTGCCTGAAGAAGCTCTTGGAAGTGCTGTTAGCTTATCCATAAATTGATTTATTACTCTAGGAGGAGAGTTAGTAATTAAACAAGGGTACAGAGAAACTTCCTCAATAACCTTCGCATTTTTCAACAAAAAACTCAAAAGTTTGAGCTCCGCATCACAACCTATCATTTCTTCAATACGGACAATGTTGAGATGAGACAGCATGCCTGGCAATAAGGATCCTACCTCCCAGTCATCTCCAGAGTCTACTAAATCCGGCTATGTCCAAACAAGGAAAACAATTGATGAAATTCGATAATGAGTATAGATATATACAACCATTGAAGTTGTTTTAGACTGTTCTAAAGATATAAAACGACCAAAATTAAATATAAAGAGTATAATTAAACGTTACCCATTAAGTTTAAGGATGAGAGTCTTTATATTCGGAGAGATCTCGAGTAAGTATGTGATGGTGCGCAAGCTACCTCCAGTAAACCATGTTTCCATCCTCAAACATTGAAGATTACATAAGCAATGGAGTTGACAGTTTAAAAAATCGCTAGCACTCGAGAGAACCTACAGTACAAAATTGTCTCAAATAAAAGCAGCATAGATAATAAAACGTGAACTTGATTGCGCAATCAAAACATATATAACTCAAGCAATCCAGGTGATAAATCGAGTCGTTTCACCTTATTAACCGCTACAAGTAGTTTCACCATACGTTTAGAATGCTCAACTCGTTCTTCTGCAGGCAGCTGGTTGTTTTCATATATATTCATACTCAACTTGTTCTTCTGCAGGCAGCTGGTTGATTTCATATTCGTAGACACATATGATAAACTTTACATCACGTTATTTTTTACATCTAGTGTTAGTTAAGATTAATTTACTTTACATATTTGCCCTTTACTTATTCCCACATTGATTTTATACATCATTTTTCATGTTCGTCGAGTCCGGTTCAGGATCGTTACACCGCTTTCAGGTTCGTTACATCATTGCTCAAAAAGGGTTCATCATTTCAAGTGTTTTGGGGTTTTTAGTTGGAAGAAAATCGACCTTCTACGACATTTTTTTAGGTTCGTCGATCCCGGTTCAGGATCGTGACAACGCTTTTTAGGTAAGCGCGTCTGGCATGCGCGTTTGGTAAGCGTGTATGTCATGCGCGTATGGCATGCGCGTCTGGTAAGCGCGTCTGGCATGCGCATCTGGTAAGCGCGTTTGGCATGCGCATCTGGTAAGCGCCGGCAAGCTGACGTCGGGCATGCACGTCTCGAAGCGGCGTCCCGGCATGCGCGTATGGTAAGAGCGTCTGACATGCGCATATCGTAAGCGCGTCTGGCATGCGCGTCTGGAAAGCGCGTCTGGCATGCGCATCTGGTAAGCGCGTCTGGCATGCGCGTCTGGCATACGCGTTTGGTAAGCGCGTCTGGCATGCGCGGCATGTGTGCCTGGCATGCGCCGCCAGCAGCGTCCGGCATGAGCGTCGGCATGCACGTCATGAAGCCCGTCGTCGGCATGAGCGTCTGGCAAGCGCGTCTAGTAAGCGCGTCTCGCATGCGTGTCTGGCATGTGCGTCTGGTAAGCGCGTCTGGCATGCGCGTCTGGTAAGAGCGTCTGGCATGCGTGTCTCGTAAGCGCGTCCGGTAAGCGTGTCTGGCATGTGCGTCTGGTAAGCGCATCTGGCATGCGCGTCATGCGCGCGTCTGGAAAGCGCGTCTGGCATGTGCGTCTGGCATGCACATTTGGTAAGCGCGTCTGGTAGGCGCGTCTGGTAAGCGCGTCTGGCATGCGCGTCTCGTAAGCGCGTCTGGCATGCGCGGCATGCGCGTCTGGAAAGCGCGTCTGGCATGCGCGTTTGGTAAGCGCATCTGGAATGCACATCTGGTAAACGCGTCTGGTAAGCGCGTTTGGCATGCGCGTCTGGTAAGCGCGTCTAGTAAGCGCGTCTGGTATGCGCATCTCGTAAGTGCGTATGGCATGCGCGGCATGCGCATGTAAACGCGTCTGGCATGCGGCGTCACGGTAGCGCGTCGGCATGCGCCCATGGTAGGCGTCGGCATGCGCATATCGTAAGCGCGTCTTGTAAGCGCATCTAGCATGCGCATCTGGAAAGCACGTCTGGAAAGCGCATCTGGCATGCGCGTCTGGTAAGCGCGTCTGGCATGCGCTTCTGGTAGGCGCGTCCCGGCATGCGTCTGCGTCTGGTAGCGCTAGCGTCTTGGTAAGCGCGTCTGGCATGCGCGTCTGGCATGCGCGTCTGGTAAGCGCATCTGGCAAGCGCGTCTGGCATGCGCGTCTAGTAAGCGCGTGGAGGAAGCTTTATCAACGTTCAACATTCTCCGGATGTAATCTCGAGGTGGAGGATCCATCATGACATGTGTGTAAACTTTGAATTTAACGTTCTTTGGTTCGTTGAAGGTTTCTCTGAGGTCGAGAAGTTTCTAGTCGAAACATTCGAAGGTCCTTCTGCGGATATGGTGAAGAAGCAGGAAGCGGAAATCGAAAAATTGTCCAGGAAGCTGAAGTTTAAAAGGGCGGCTCTTCAAAGCACGAAGGAGGCTCTTGCTAAGAAGAGTAAGCCATTGTTGAAAAACTTTCCTTGAATGCATTTCAGTCTTTTGAACTTTTTTATTTTTAGGTTTTTTTTTTTTTTTTTTTTTTTTTTTTTTTTTTTTTTTTTTTTTTGTGAAAGGAAAATGAAACGCCTAGTTCATGGTTTTGATTTTTTGGATTTTTTTGGGTTGATAGAAAAGTGTTAGCTATGAGGGTTTTGGATTATTATTAGGGATGAACCGTTTTAAGATAACATGGCTATTGGTTTTATCATTCCCGTGAAAACTCAAAGCAAGCCACGTATCTTGTCTAGGTAAGACTTACTTGGTTTTTTAGGTTTCTTGATGAAAAGGAAACCTTCCGGGTGTAAAACCGAGTTTTATGGGAAGCACCGCAATGATTGTGGAAAGTCTCCAGTCGTTACTGAGTTATCTGATAACCGAATAGTTGATTCTTGGGCGGATCGTTTGCTTCTACGCTCTGGTAAGTCCCCAGTCATCCCTTGCCGTGTCATGACTATAATCCGGTCGTCTGATAACTGAGTCGTCGATCCATGAGCGGATCGCCTGCTTCTACCATCTTGATGTCTGGGTTGAAGCATGAGATTGATGGTTGAAAATGACATTGTAACCGAAAGATCAACCTCCCACTGTGGTTGCCAATTATTTGTGGGTGAAAATGGTTTCTGCTGATTTCGGTAATTTCAGCGTGTGGGTGAGAAACGAATTTAAACCCTAAACAATGTACTGTAAGGGAGTACTTTAGATTTGAGAGATCAATCTGTACAAGTCTGGCCTAAACTAAGATATGGTCGTTCTAGACTTGTTTCGGTCACAAAGCGGAGGAGAATGGGTTGGTTTTGGGGAGGGAATCAAGGAAAGTGATGAGAACAGAATAGTTGATTCTGGAAGAGTAGTTGTGTTACGACTTGTATCAGAAAGTAGGAAGCCAACAGATGGGAAAGTTAGCAAAAATTTTCTGAGTGGTGTATGCTTCTGACTGAACTTGTCGTTCGGTGGAAATAGGTAAGACCTATTTGTACAAGTCGAAGTGAAACGTACTCTGGCTATTTATGATAAAGAGATTCTTGCAATTGTTTCTGTAGTTAAAAAATGGCAGCCTTATTTACTTGGAATACATTTCAAGATTTATACAGATCACCGCAGTCTCAAATATTTTTTGGACCAAAATTTATCTTCCATGGAACAACGGAAATGGCTTTCTAAACTACTCGGATACGATTATGAAATCATTTTTCGTCAAGGAAAGGAAAATATTGCAGCTGATGCTTTGTCTAGGCATTATGGAACTAATTTTCTCTTATCAACACCAATTTTCTATGGAGTGTCACAATGACACGGAATTAAGTGCTTTGATTTAAAAACTCCAAGACAATCCTACTTACAGACTGCATTTTTCATACACAAATGGTGTTCTACGATATAAGATTCGTATAGTAGTGCCTCCAACTTCTACTTGGTGTCAAAAATTACTTGAATAATTTCACTCCAATCCTATTGGTGGCCATTCTGGTTATCTTCGCACCTACAAAAGATTACAACAAAACTTTTATTGGAAAGGTATGAAATCTTCAGTCAAGACTTTTATATCTCATTGTGATGTTTGCCAACGAAATAAATCTGAAGCAATTAGTCCACCAGGATTATTAAATCCTCTCCCAAATCCTACTGAAATTTGGTTGTATATTTTGATGGACTTTGTTGATGGATTTCCACCTTCAGATCGTATAACTTCTGTTCTTGTTGCAGTGGATCGTTTATCTAAGTATGCACGTTTTTTAAAACTTAAACACCCATATTCAGCAAGCACTATTGCAGAGTTATTTTTACGTGAAATTGTACGTCTGCATGGCATACCAAGAAGCATTGTGAGTGATAGAGATCACATATTTATGAGCAATTTCTGGGAAGCATACTTTGCTTTACAAAACACTAAATTGTGTCGAAACTCGCTTATCATCCTCAGTCTGATGGACAAACAAAGTTACTGATAAAACTTTGGAATGTTATTTATGGTGTTTTCTTGGTACTAAACCTAGTGAATGGTCTAAGTGGTTACCATGGGCATAATGGTGGTATAATACAAGTTTTCATTCCGCAATAAAGATGTCTCCATATCAAGCGAGTTTCTACCGCTTACCACCAACAATATCTTCATATCTGCCGGGATTCATATCGGTTCATCTTTGTTGATACTACTTTGAAAGCTAGAGACCACACATTAAGGATTTTGAAATCTCAGTTAGAAGCTGCTCAAACAAGAATGAAGAATTATGCTGATTCCAATCGAACTGAAAGACATTTTGCAGTGAATGATTGGGTGTTTCTTCGTCTCCAGCCATACAAACAACAAACACTTGCAACTCAGGCTTATTCAAAGCTTTCCCCTAAGTTCTATGGACCATTTTGTGTGTTGGGCAAGATTGGAACTGTTGCTTATATGTTAGAATTACCTACTACAAGTCGCAACATCCAGTCTTTCATGTCTCACAACTTAAGTTGAAATTGGGTTCTTCAGTTTTTATTGATCCAAATCTTCCAATAACTGTTGATTATGATAAATGGGAGCCAGATACTATTTTGGAACATAAACTATTCAAGAAAGGTGTTGTTGCACGTACTAAATGGTTGATTAAATGGAAATATCATCCAGCTAACGAAGCCACTTGGGAAGATGCTGATGAGTTGCTGCTTCGATTTCTAGATTTTGATGCTTGAGGACAAGCAATATTTCCAGCTGGGAGGGATGTTGCGATACCAATATTATTTTTAGTTAGCTTTCCTTATTTATTTAAACTCCATTTAAGCTTAGTTAGTTTCCTTAATTAGTTAGCTTCTTACAATTAATATTACTTGATAAACAAGCTTAGTTTGCTATAAATAATCAGTCATGAGCTTGTATTGGAACCACTTCAATTAATACAACTCAAGTTCTCTTATTTGGTTACAAAGCAAAGGTGGTTAATCCCCATAAAAAGAATTTTATCTTTGGGTTCTAGTTATTTGATCTCTTGTTTCAGGTTGTTTTGGTCTAGAACCTAACACACTAATCGTGCAAGGTCAATAATTTTCGTGGGTGGCTATTCTAAAACCAGATACCACTGATACACTTGTTAGATGGCCATCTGATTGGGATACCCTATTCTTGATCCACCTTATTTCTGAATTTGTTTCTTGCTTCTTTTTCTTTACGATCTCTTTTGCTTCTCCTTGAAGTGGTATTTCTTTTACTTTCTCTTCGAAGCCTCTTCTTAAATAAAAAAAAGGTCACATTGCATCTCAAGTATATGGTTTTCAAGTATATGCATGTCTATCATGGTACGTACCCTCATGTAATTTGCACCAACATGGTATATGGCTTGGTATAGAGCTCATAATGCAAGTATATGCCTTAATTTCCCTACCCTAGCTAGCTAGTTCAGACTTTCCCACGAGAAGCCATAATTTTTGTCTGATTAAACTCCTGTCTAATATTAAGCTAAGTCAAGGTGCAAAAATACAAAGCTTAATTTCTCTTGCGAACTCCTTAATGGTTAAAAGAATATTTAGAAAAAAAGACAGTCAAGACGCGCTTAACAGACGTCTGGCATGCGCATCTGGTAAGCGCGTTTGGCATGCGCATCTGGTAAGCGCGTCTGGCAAGCGCGTATGGCATGCGCGTCTCGTAAGCGCGTCTGGCATGCGCGTATGGTAAGAGCGTCTGACATGCGCATATCGTAAGCGCGTCTGGCATGCGCGTCTGGAAAGCGCGTCTGGCATGCGCATCCCGGTAGCGGCGTCGGCATGCGGCGTCTTGGCATACGCGTTTGGTAAGCGCGTCTGGCATGCGCGGCATGTGTGCCTGGCATGCGCTTCTGCAAAGCGCGTCTGGCATGAGCGTCTGGCATGCACGTCTGTTAAGCGCGTCTGGCATGAGCGTCTGGCAAGCGCGTCTAGTAAGCGCGTCTCGCATGCGTGTATCGGGCATGTCGTCTGATAGCAGCGTCGGCATGCGCGCGTCTGGTAAAGCGTCATCGTGTCTCATGTAGCGTCCGTAAAGCGTGTCGGCATGTCGCGTCACGGTAAGCGCGCATCTGGCATCGCTGGCGTCATGCGCGCGTCTGAAAGCGCGTCGGCATGTGCGTCCGGCATGCACATTTGGTAAGCGCGTCCCCGGTGGCAGCGTCTAGAAAGCGGCGTCTGGCATGCGCAGCGTCTCGTAAGCGCGTCGGCATGCAGCGGCATGCGCGTCACGGAAAGCCAGCGTCGGCATGCAGCGTTTGGTAAGCGCATCACGGAATGCACATCTGGTAAGCGCGTCGGTAAAGCGCGTTTGGCATCGCGCGTCAGTAGCCCAGCGTCTAGTAAGCGCGTCTGGTATGCGCATCTCGTAAGCGCGTATGGCATGCGCGGCATGCGCATCTGGTAAGCGCGTCTGGCATGCGCGTCTGGTAAGCGCGTCTGGCATGCGCCCATGGTAAGAGCGTCTGGCATGCGCATATCGTAAGCGCGTCTTGTAAGCGCATCTAGCATGCGCATCTGGAAAGCACGTCTAGAAAGCGCGTCTGGCATGCGCGTCTGGTAAGCGCGTCTGGCATGCGCTTCTGGTAGGCGCGTCTGGCATGCGCGTCTGGCATGCGCGCCTGGCATGCGCGTCTGGTAAGCGCGTCTGGCATGCGCGTCTGGCATGCGCGTTTGGCATGCGCGTCTGGTAAGCGCATCTGGCAAGCGCGTCTGGCATGCGCGTCTAGTAAGCGCGTGGAGGAAGCTTTATCAACGTTCAACATTCTGCGGATGTAATCTCGAGGTGGAGGATCCATCATGACATGTGTGTAAACTTTGAATTCAACGTTCTTTGGTTCGTTGAAGGTTTCTCTGAGGTCGAGAAGTTTCTAGTCGAAACATTCGAAGGTCCTTCTGCGGATATGGTGAAGAAGCAGGAAGCGGAAATCGAAAAATTGTCCAGGAAGCTGAAGTTTAAAAGGGCGGCTCTTCAAAGCACGAAGGAGGCTCTTGCTAAGAAGAGTAAGCCATTGTTGAAAAACTTTCCTTGAATGCATTTCAGTCTTTTGAACTTTTTATTTTTAGGTTTTTTTTTTTTTTTTTTTTTTTGTTTTTTTTTTTGTTTTTTTTCTTTTTTTGTGAAAGGAAAATGAAACGCCTAGTTCATGGTTTTGATTTTTTGGATTTTTTGGGTTGATAGAAAAGTGTTAGCTATGAGGGTTTTGGATTATTATTAGGGATGAACCGTTTTAAGATAACATGGCTATTGGTTTTATCATTCCCGTGAAAACTCAAAGCAAGCCACGTATCTTGTCTAGGTAAGACTTACTTGGTTTTTTAGGTTTCTTGATGAAAAGGAAACCTTCCGGGTGTAAAACCGAGTTTTATGGGAAGCACCGCAATGATTGTGGAAAGTCTCCAGTCGTTACTGAGTTATCTGATAACCGAGTAGTTGATTCTTGGGCGGATCGTTTGCTTCTACGCTCTGGTAAGTCCCCAGTCATCCCTTGCCGTGTCATGACTATAATCCGGTCGCCTGATAACTGAGTCGTCGATCCATGAGCGGATCGCCTGCTTCTACCATCTTGATGTCTGGGTTGAAGCATGAGATTGATGGTTGAAAATGACATTGTAACCGAAAGATCAACCTCCCACTGTGGTTGCCAATTATTTGTGGGTGAAAATGGTTTCTGCTGATTTCGGTAATTTCAGCGTGTGGGTGAGAAACGAATTTAAACCCTAAACAATGTACTGTAAGGGAGTACTTTAGATTTGAGAGATCAATCTGTACAAGTATGGCCTAAACTAAGATATGGTCGTTCTAGACTTGTTTCGGTCACAAAGCGGAGGAGAATGGGTTGGTTTTGGGGAGGGAATCAAGGAAAGTGATGAGAACAGAATAGTTGATTCGGAAGAGTAGTTGTGTTACGACTTGTATCGAGAAAGTAGGAAGCCAACAGATGGGAAAGTTAGCAAAAATTTTTCTCGAGTGGTGTATGCTTACGATTTGAACTTGTCGTTCGGTGGAAATAGGTAAGACCTATTTGTACAAGTCGAAGTGAAACGTACTCTGGCTATTTATGATAAAGAGATTCTTGCAATTGTTTCTGTAGTTCAAAAATGGCAGCCTTATTTACTTGGAAGACATTTCAAGATTTATACAGATCACCGCAGTCTCAAATATTTTTTGGACCAAAATTTATCTTCCATGGAACAACGGAAATGGCTTTCTAAACTACTCGGATACGATTATGAAATCATTTTTCGTCAAGGAAAGGAAAATATTGCAGCTGATGCTTTGTCTAGGCATTATGGAACTAATTTTCTCTTATCAACACCAATTTTCTATGGAGTGTCACAATGACACGGAATTAAGTGCTTTGATTTAAAAACTCCAAGACAATCCTACTTACAGACTGCATTTTTCATACACAAATGGTGTTCTACGATATAAGATTCGTATAGTAGTGCCTCCAACTTCTACTTGGTGTCAAAAATTACTTGAATAATTTCACTCCAATCCTATTGGTGGCCATTCTGGTTATCTTCGCACCTACAAAAGATTACAACAAAACTTTTATTGGAAAGGTATGAAATCTTGGTGAAGACTTTTATATCTCATTGTGATGTTTGCCAATGAAATAAATCTGAAGCAATTAGTCCACCAGGTTTATTAAATCCTCTCCCAAATCCTACTGAAATTTGGTTGTATATTTTGATGGACTTTGTTGATGGATTTCCACCTTCAGATCGTATAACTTCTGTTCTTGTTGCAGTGGATCGTTTATCTAAGTATGCACGTTTTTTAAAACTTAAACACCCATATTCAGCAAGCACTATTGCAGAGTTATTTTTACGTGAAATTGTACGTCTGCATGGCATACCAAGAAGCATTGTGAGTGATAGAGATCACATATTTATGAGCAATTTCTGGGAAGCATACTTTGCTTTACAAAACACTAAATTGTGTCGAAGCTCTGCTTATCATCCTCAGTCTGATGGACAAACAGAGTTACTGATAAAACTTTGGAATGTTATTTATGGTGTTTTGCTGGTACTAAACCTAGTGAATGGTCTAAGTGGTTACCATGGGCATAATGGTGGTATAATACAAGTTTTCATTCCGCAATAAAGATGTCTCCATATCAAGCAGTTTACAGCCGCTTACCACCAACAATATCTTCATATCTGCCAGGATTCATATCGGTTCATGCTGTTGATACTACTTTGAAAGCTAGAGACCACACATTAAGGATTTTGAAATCTCAGTTAGAAGCTGCTCAAACAAGAATGAAGAATTATGCTGCTTCTAATCGAACTGAAACACATTTTGCAGTGAAAGATTGGGTATTTCTTCGTCTCCAGCCATACAGACAACAAACACTTGCAACTCAGGTTTATTCAAAGCTTTCCCCTAAGGTCTATGGAACGTTTCGTGTGTTGGAGAAGATTGGAACTGTTGCTTATATGTTAGAATTACCTACTACAAGTCGCAACATCCAGTCTTTCATGTCTCACAACTTAAGTTGAAATTGGGTTCTTCAGTTTTTATTGATCCAAATCTTCCAATAACTGTTGATTATGATAAATGGGAGCCAGATACTATTTTGGAACATAAACTATTCAAGAAAGGTGTTGTTGCACGTACTAAATGGTTGATTAAATGGAAAGATCATCCAGCTAACGAAGCCACTTGGGAAGATGCTGATGAGTTGCTGCTTCGATTTCTAGATTTTGATGCTTGAGGACAAGCAATATTTCCAGCTGGGAGGGATGTTGCGATACCAATATTATTTTTAGTTAGCTTTCCTTATTTATTTAAACTCCGTTTAAGCTTAGTCAGTTTCCTTAATTAGTTAGCTTCTTACAATTAATATTACTTGATAAACAAGCTTAGTTTGCTATAAATAATCAGTCATGAGCTTGTATTGGAACCACTTCAATTAATACAACTCAAGTTCTCTTATTTGGTTACAAAGCAAAGGTGGTTAATCCCCATAAAAAAGAATTTTATCTTTGGGTTCTAGTTATTTGATCTCTTGTTTCAGTTGTTTTGGTCTAGAACCCTAACACACTAATCGTGCAAGGTCAATAATTTTCTCGTGGGTGGCTATTCTAAAACCAGATACCACTGATACACTTGTTAGATGGCCATCTGATTGGGATACCCTATTCTTGATCCACCTTATTTCTGAATTTGTTTCTTGCTTCTTTTTCTTTCTGATCTCTTTTGCTTCTCCTTGAAGTGGTATTTCTTTTACTTTCTCTTCTGAAGCCTCTTCTTTAATAAAAAAAGGTCACATTGCATCTCAAGTATATGGTTTTTCAAGTATATGCATGTCTACCATGGTACGTACCCTCGTGTAATTTGCACCAACATGGTATATGGCTTGGTATAGAGCTCATAATGCAGTATATGCCTTAATTTCCCTACCCTAGCTAGCTAGTTCAGACTTTCCCACGAGAAGCCATAATTTTTGTCTGATTAAACTCCTGTCTAATATTAAGCTAAGTCAAGGTGCAAAAATACAAAGCTTAATTTCTCTTGCGAACTCCTTAATGGTTAAAAGAATATTTAGAAAAAAAGACAGTCAATTTCACATTTTAAATTCCGTTCAATCACACAATAATGTCAGTATTTTCTACT
This sequence comes from Papaver armeniacum, assembly GCA_023531295.1. Classification (NCBI taxonomy): domain Eukaryota; kingdom Viridiplantae; phylum Streptophyta; class Magnoliopsida; order Ranunculales; family Papaveraceae; genus Papaver; species Papaver armeniacum. Next base: position 110,724 of record JAJJWW010011135.1, read on the forward strand.
CGGGACAACCATAATGGATATAGTACCTTCTTCAACGGTAAAACAGGTGTCCTTGGAATGTACCAAGGTGTCACTTAATTCTGTGACAATATAATCGAGCAAAAAGATGTATAAAATTACCAGGATATAACCCAATAAATCCAGTTTTATAGTGATATATAAATAACAGAGAACAAATTGATAGACTCTGCATAAAGTTAATAGCAGAATCCTCATAAACTAACAGAAAAAGAGGCACAAAATCGCGCAGACAAGGAGTAGATCAGTCACAAGGCCTAACTCCGAAGCCAAAGAAGCAATAAATAGAATAGAAGAAGAATAAGCAAAACAAACCAACTAACAAGAGACCCAGAGCACATTCAAAATTCTCATTCGTTTCAACCGTATTTGGTCTGCTCTTCTCATCTTTTAACTCGGTATTCTCCGTACAAGTAATCTCAACAGTTATGACACAAGTATCATCCACTAGATATCCTTTGTCAGGGTCATGAAGTTCACTAAGAAGCATGAACTCTGACCAACCCCAGCCTCTAGAACCTTGAACAGGGAATTCTTTTGTTAATTCTGCAGCATCCAACGATTAACAATAAGATAAGTTAACAAATTGTGATAAATTAAAAAGCAAAATTTTTTTTATGAAAATACAATTAACGGTACTTTAAGATAATCAAGATTTTACCCCTTTTCACTTTGTTGTTGGGATCAGTTTGACTAGTAACTGCAAAACTATACTCTGTGCCCACCGATTCTGTCAGGCCGATAGGGCATAGGAACAGTGATAATTTATCATACACTGTGCGGTCTCCCTTTGGATAGATATGTGCTTTCCTATAATTAATTTGGAACTTGAGGGTTTAATTGATCAAAAAACAATAAAGAAACTAAGTTAAGTAAATCGAGTAGAACAGGGTACGTACCATTCGAAATCACCAACAGAGAAAACTTCAGAAAGAGTTCCATCTTGAGCATTCAACTTTGAGAAGTTTTCGATTCTCCAATTAAATTTACAAGATGAAGAAAAATCTGCAATTTCAGTTGCCATATTTTACTAAAGACGGGAAGACTAACCCCCCCCTTTTTTTCCCCCTTTGAAAACAATACACAATTTGGTATTTATAAGAAGCTTAGTCTATAAACCTTTCCTTACTAAAACTAGGATTCCTCACTTTGTAGCTCATCAACCATTTCCTTCCCAGAGATGAAAAAGAAAAAGAATTAGGATATTTATTAGAAATACGGGCCTATGAAAAGGCTAAACCCTTTTTCTGATGCTACCCGTCTCTGATTTTAGCCCTACATGATTTTAGGTACGAGAATCAAAATTCTTTCGATTTGTAAAAAATTAATGTCAGAATGAATTTGTTTGTTGCATGTCAAGTATGGTTTACCAAGTAACTTTACCATAAATAACACAAAAGCCAATGTATACTAATCACTTCAATTGGCTCTGCTGAAATCTACAAGTGTCACTATAGTGGGTTGTGTAGCAATGCTCCAAGGTTCCATCCAAATTTGTACACCATGATTGTTGAACTTTAAGGTTAATGTGTTGACTTTAATGTTTGATTGTTGCATATTATTTCATTTCTTTAACATGATTTATGTGGTATCCTTTTGGTTGCTTAAGGCTTGAGTATAGGTAATGGTTTCTTATTACTGGTGTCCGTTCTTCTAAGTTTGTCACCCAGATAATTGTTGCCTTGTTGAGTCTCTTGAGCTTAAGATTAAGTTGTTAATGTGTATATAAGTTTTTTTTTATTTGGTTGGTCTTTTCCCCTTGGCAAAACAACTTTTGACATGATCAGGATTCATTGGAATTTCAGAATGATAGTACTCAAGAAGCTTTCGGACATGAGAGAGTATTAATGAGTGTGAGAACAAATGGAGCATTTGGTTTTCAGAATGACAGTACTCAAGAAAATTGTCTCTCTCGGATCTTTAAGAAACAATGTCTCTCATTTTTTTCTTTAGTGCCGTTGTTTGGTAACCCAGTTTTTTTTTTTTTTTTTTTTTTTTTTTATTGACTGTTTAGAATAATCACTAAACGGTATGCTGTTGGATTGATTAGTTTTTTCTCCTTGACAAAACAAGTCTTCACATTTATATGGAATCATTTGAACTTTCAAAACCTTAAAGTAATGAATTTACCAACAGATACCCAAGAAACTTTTGGATGTCAGCAACATGGAGTGGGAGAACAAAGGATGGAGCATGTTTACAGATATATGTGAAACCCCTGCAGCAATCTTTCAAATGTCTGCAGCAACTCTTCAGACCACAGCTTGGTTATGATCCTGACTCCGAAGGCCTATTGTTTTCAATAACACTAATCAAGGGGTTGTGTGCTAGAACTAAACTGAGACAGAGAATTACATGTTGAAGTAACACGTATATGCTGTTACAGTGGCTCGTTAGACGTATTTTCCTTTCCGGCGTGCCTCTTCTTTTTAGCAAATTTAAACATAAATGCATTTGCTCATTGATATAATTGATATTGTTAGTGATGGATATGGCACTCAGTGGCTCGTTAGTACTTATTTTGGTATTGGGCGTTCCTTTTGTTTTTAACAATTTTTAAACAGAGATGTATATTAGTAAGCTCCCTTATGATATGGCACTGTCAGTTTTATAATACAATCTGTGTCTATCTTGTACTGAATTTTATAAATCTAGTTGTCTGAGTTCGTAAGACCTTATAAAAAAAAAAAAAAAGTTTGTAAGACTTGGTGAATTGCAGTTGGTGTGCACAATATAATGAAATGAGACAAGAGTCCATTGGTTAAAAACTGGTTATGTCTAATGTATGCTAGCCTTTGCCTGTGAAATCCTTTTGATTAATAACGACTGTGTACGAAATTCTGCTATTTAAATTGTCTCGCTCTTGGTTGGCCTCATGTGGCTGGTGAGTGCAAAAGAACTTCCGCTTTCCTTCGCAAGGACTAGAATAATAATGTTTCCTTGATCTTTTGATGGGTTTGTTATGGAAAAAAGATACATAATGCAGTCGGGTCACAGCAGCAAATAAAAACAGCTAGCCTCATGGTGTTCAATTAGGGTTCTAGACACAAAAGTATTGAAGCTAGGATATGATGTTTTTGTCCACGAAAGCTCATCTAATTGGCACTGAAAAACAGTCATAATTAGCATTAACGAAGTCTCGATCATACCAAAACCTCAAACTACTAGATAGATCTTTGAAGGAAATCTTGTCTTTTCATTGTTCAAGTGCATCAGTGCGTACGTTACTACTCTATGCGGATACTTTCTTTTGCAACCCACCTCATTTTGGCTGAAGAAGCTCTGCGGTTACTTTCTGTTGCGACCCACCTCATTTTGGCGCCTGAAGAAGCTCTTGGAAGTGCTGTTAGCTTCTTCATAAATTGATTTATTACTCTAGGACGAGAGTTTGTAACTGAACAAGGGTACAGATCAACTTCCTCCATAAACTTTGCGTTTTTCAGCAAAAACTCAGAAGTTTGAGCTCCGCATCACAACCTATCATTTCTTCAATACGGACAGTGTTAAGATGAGACAGCATGCCCGGCACTGAGCAGTCTACCTCCCAGTCATCTCCAGCGTCTACTAAATTAGGCTATATCCAAACAAGGAAAACAATAAATGAATTTCAATAATGAGTATAGATGTACACCATTAAAGTTGTTTTAGACTGTGTTCTATAGATATAAAGTGCACAAAATCAAATAAAAACAGCATAATTAAACTTACCCCGTTAAGTTTAAGGATTAGAGTCTTTATATTCGGAGAGATCTTGAGCAAGTATGCGATCATGCGCAGGCTACCTCCAGTAAACCATGTTTCCAGCCTCAAACATTGAAGATTACATAAGCAATGGAGTTGACAGTTTAACAATTCGCTAGCACTCGAGAGAACCTACAACAATACAAATTTGTCTCAAATAAAAGCAGCAAAGATAATAAAACGTAAACTTGATTGCACAATCAAAACATACATACCTCAAGGAATCCAGGTGATAAATCGAGTCGTTTCACCTTATTAACCGCTACAAGAAGTTTCACCATACGTTTAGCATACTCAACTTTTTCTTCTGCAGGCAGCTGGTTGATTTCATATTCATACTCAAAATTTTCTTCTGCATGCAGCTGGTTGTTTTCATATCCATAGCCACATAGTATGTTAAACTTTACATCGGATAGCTGATCTGCACCGTTCGGTAGATGATATTCCTTTGTCAAATAAGAATGACAGGAAAAGCTGTTGAGATTAGGAGCAGATAACTTGATAATTTTAGGCTCAATATGAAAACGACGATATACCCACGGATAAGTGTATGCAAACTGCTTAAGACTGAGAGACTCAATAGTGAACTTCTTCCTTTGATTGTCAGTTTCTATATCACAATTAACTATGCTCAACGTTTCAAGAACTGGACAGCTTGAAAAGAGCCTTTTCAATAATTCTGCATCCAACACATGACATCCTTCAAGGAACATAATCTTAAGCTGTGGTAAGCTCATTGATTGGGGAAGAATAAATTCTGGATTTCCAAATGGATAACCATCGCGATACAGTCTGATTGTCAATTTTTTCAATGATTTACAGGTAAGTAATCTAGGTGAAATTATATAACTGAAACTGTAATCCGTCGGTGATTGACCAAGTTCTATAGTAACTTCTTGCACATTACGGTTAACGGCAATATCCGTCCATCTGTTAACGCTTTTATTAAACACATGATAGGAATACCAATTCACTCTAAGCCTTTGAATACTACAGTCATCTCGCAAAAGTAGCACTCTATCGGCAAAATCCACACCGGCAAAATCCATCCACAGATCACTCTTGCTTTTATTAACGTAGAAGTTCAGGAACGGTAGAGATTTCCAAACGTCAATCCATCTTTTAGATAAAACACAAGTTTGGACTGCGTATTTTGTATCGATGAAAGACAAGATATAATGAATCAAGGCATCTGGTAACCTACTGATTCTATCTTCTTCTTGAATCATTGTAATCATTGTAATAGTATTAGTAGATGGTGATGACTTATTTGTTTCTGCCATTGTTTATGATGATGAATTAAAGACTCCGAGGCTGAAACCGAAACCCTAGTTTGGATGCTCTTCTGTTGGACCTATTGAACTCTACTTTTATAAGGATTTTTTTTTTCTTTTCTTTTTTTCCTTTTTTTTCTTTTTCTCTCTATACGGCCTAGCTAGGCCTAATTCCCTTGAGTTGACCCAGACAGGGCTCAGGAGGACATTGTAAGATGGGAAGATATTAAGATTTCACTGAGTAAATATCTTTGCTATATCAAATGCATTGATTCATCGTGTATTGTCTTTCATTGATATACAATATATGCAGTCCAAACTAGTCTATTATAGAAAAGACGGATCGGTTTTGGAAATCTCTACCGTTTCTCAAAGGTGTACACCAGGTATAGCCTTTCCCCTACCTATAGTTCAAACTTTCCCAATCAGAAGCCATGATTATTGACTGCTTAAACTCTAGTCTAATTGTAGGTAAGAGTCCGTAGAAAAATATTACCACGACATTTGAGATGTGTTATATCGGCGGTGACTTTAGAATCCATACCAGAATGAAAAAACTACCACATTATGTAGTAAACTACATGATACAGCAATTATATAGAAATTGAGGGAGATTCAAGCATTCTGCTGCAAAGGTTTTCGAACATGTATCTCTACATTTTTCGTATTACAAATCTTAATTTATCAGTAAACACCTCAATGGTAAAAAAGAAGGGTTCTTTTGACTGCAACCATGTTCTAAGATCCAAAACTCTTTCAAAGTTTCGGAGACCCAAACACAACTCAGGTCACTTTACAGGGAAGAATTGCTCCTGTAAAATTTCCATCTGACTACATTTGGAATAAGACTGTTCCACCTAAGATTAGTTTTTTAGTTTGGGCAGCTGCAATTAGAGTTGTTCCTACTCTTTCTATGTTATCGAGAAGGGGAATTGTAGTAGAGAATATCTTGTGTCCTTTCTGCAATAGTAGTGAGGAGTCCGTGGAACACCTTTTCTTGCATTGTTCTTTCGTAGGTCAGATTTGGAAGCACTTTTTACAGCAGTTGAGAATTGTTTGGGTTCATCCGACGATGGTACTCGAGTTCTTATGGAAGTGGAAACTGAAGATATCCATCAAGCCTCTAGTGCTTCTTAGATATTGTGTGCCGTTTGCTATATGGTGGATTGTGTGGTTGGAAAGAAATGACATTCTAATTGCGAAGAAACAAGTGAGAAAATCGATGAACTCTCTTGTTATAGACATTAAATCGTTGTTATTTAGTTGGTCCATCAATATTGATTCGTTTAGGAATATTAAGTTTGAGGATTTTGTATTCGATTGGGCAAGTTTGTTTAGAGAGTAATGTTGTTGTAAGCTCTCTATACTCTTTGCTCTTCTCTTCTTGTATCTTTTGAGGGTACTACCTTAGCACCCTTTCTTATTTATTTTAACTTTGCCTTTTTCAAAAAAAAAAAAAAACAACTCAGGTCACTTTCTTGAGACCCAAAGTTAGAATAACCCTAAAAAGAATACTTAAAAAACATAAGCAACTAGTCAATTTTCACATTTTAATATCTGGTAAATCCCACAATGAGCTAGCTGATCAATAACGGGGTCACTACTTAATCCCTTCTATGCAAGCTCTTCAATGGTAAAAACATGTCTTCTACTTGTCATCACTACAGTAACTAGCTCGCTAATTAATTTTGTGACGGTAAAGTCGAAAAACGGTGTTCGTAATTACCAAGGCATAATGTCAAAATCCAGACCGCATTCAGTTTCTGTGAAACCGAGAACAAAATGATAGACACTACTGGTAGGCTCGAAAACCTATAATAATAATACTGCAAGTGCACAGTGTCTAACTAGTAGAACAATGGCAAGTGAAGGTCGTTCCCACGAGGAGTGTGAAATACTCTACCAACTAATACCAATAACTAAGTAATCGCAATATGATGTTTTTGAAAGTTTTCAGAAATTCGGACAAAATGAAATAATAATCAATAACAAAGACTTAACAAAAATGAGAAAGGGTTGTTAGGGTTTTCGGTTTCCACCAATTAACTATGCAAACTCTACTAATCTTTAAAAATATATTCCATGCTTTTTTAAATACTGTTTCTCCGTTGTAATTTCCTTCGCTTCTTATGTAGTGATCCTAAAGCATTACCTATCTATCCTTGCATACCACGTCTAGGGATTTAACCGAAGCACGAAATATCAATTCAAAAGCATAAATAATCAAGAAAATCACATGAGCAATTAAATACCAAGCTATATGAAGAAAAACTACTAATCAATCAACTCATTATTAAGCATATAAATGTTGAGTTTTCATAATAAAATTGGGTTCTACCTAAACCCTAACATGGTTCTAGCTAGCCATGGCTTTCTCAAAAGCCATAAAAAGATTAAAATCAAAACAAAACTAACTAGGAAAAAACGAAAATGGGAGAAATAATCTTCAAACCCTACTCCCTCTTTTCCCAGTTGCGGCTCTGTGCCGCACCAGCCTCCTCTTACTATCGAAGCCAGCACTCACCAAAGTCCAGCCCAATAAGCACCGTTAGCCAATAATAGACCCACTCCACTTTATACTCCGACCACTGGAACATCACCACTGGTTGTTATGACTCCCGCAGCTCCTGTTTCGACCAAGTCATGGCATCCACCGGCCCACGGCTTAAACAGGCTTCGACATAGCAACAACTCCGAATTATGTCCATTCGCACCTTCCTGCACTCGATCACACATTTAAGCTCTATATACAGCCACCAATTTATTCGCAGCATCAGCACTTCCCCAATCAGTTCACAGCCATCACCAGTTTGATTCATCTTGCTCATGTGTCTTCGTAAGGCCAACAATAGCATCACCAGCTCTTTTTCGTGAGTAAACTCCATCTGTTGATGTTGTCGATGATATCATCTCCATTGACTACAATCAGTTCAACCATCTTAATCTCGGCCATTATTACTTCAACCCAATATCAGTCGCCTCGATAAATCTCCAGACTGACCACAAGACCAGTTTCATTCGAGGTACATAAAGCTCCATTACTGCACAGCTCACCAGTAGCCCTTTCGACTGATTCAAACTAACCCATCACAGAGAATCCATCTCCTAACTCCAGTTTCTGTCTTCTGTCCGTGTAAATGCCACCTGACTTACTCCCTCCGAACTCCAAAATCATCCGCTGTTGTTGCATAACCAAATCCTGAAACTCCACTGTTGTTCTCAACGGATCTTCCCTAACTCTGTTGCTGTAAACACCATTGCCAGTCCTCGACATCTCCATCTCGGCCCCAAATCGTCACCAGGAAATTTGCTGCTCAAAACAGTATCACTCTGAAGTCCATCCTGACCATTAATCATCCACCATTATTCTCAGTACTAACCACCATCACTGCCTGCATCAGATTGCCGAGAGCTGCTAGCATTACGAACACCACAGCTCCGTCCATCCTTGCCATCATAACCTTGGTACCCATCTCCACATTTCTCACCATATCGGCAACAGCACCAACAGTTTCGTTGTTGTTTTAGGGCACTAAGAAGTACACCACTGCCACATCGAGCTTAATTCTATTCTTCTCAAACTCCATTGTCTGTATCTTCTCGGCAGCTGCAGCTCTCATCTATCGACTGCAGTTCGAGCCAAGAGACTTCAAGTTCCTCTCCATTCGATAACTACCAGCACCACTGCCTCTTTGCTCCATCTATCTCAAGTCGAACCAACAGCTTAAATGAGAATTCAGGCATCATACAAACTCAAACCGAATCACCTTCCTGAGTTCGATTTAACCCATCCGAATCGCGGCCAGCAACAGCACCTCTCGTTCACTTCATCTTCTCATTGTCCATCCTCCACCAGCATCACTAGCTACTCCATTCGTTTCCAGGCATGCGATATTGGCCGAAACCATCTAAAACTCGAGCCACTGCATTAACACCACCAGTTCGACTCCATCTCCATTCGACCACTTCTAACCAATACCAGCATCCATACTCCTTTTTAATTCATCTCCGTTGCGTCTGTTTGTAGCACCGTCATATACACTCCAGTCGACAACCAGAAATTACCATATTTCAGCCGAAACCCATATTAGAGATACCAACCATTCATACACAGCAAACCCCAGACTCCATCTCCACTTCCAACTGATTTCTGTCATGACAATACTTCACTTATACTCAATATCAGGCGATATGAGACCCCCAGTGATCTGTTGCCATTGACCTCTTTAATTCGAATGCACCACTTTCTTTCATTCCTTTCAGTCTTGAACTCCACCAAGTCCTTATGATTCGAGACACAACAAAATCCTCAACCTTGTGAACTTATGAAATGACCAAAACTTTGTCTCTCTGCTTAACAAAGAAATGAGACTCTGAAGTGCTGATGCTCTTGAAAATACTATTCAAACATGTGGCAGTGGAGTGAGCTACGTCCCACCATCTTTTGGACCAGTCACCTCCTGATTCAACAAACACATTTCTCTCTGTCTGTGAGATTGTTTACTGGGTACGACAAATACAAAGAAATTACAGAACAGCCCATAAGTTGAGCTCAGCCTCCTTTGGTGCCATGAACTGCAACGTTGGTGTTTTGAATCCCAAGCACCATATAACTCTTTATTTAGCCGTTTATCTTCCGGGTGATCCTATTCACTCGTACTTTCTACAAAAGCACTAAAATGATATTATTAGCCAAGATATCGAGTCCTAGCAAATATAAATATGGGTATAAAACGTAGCACTTTCGTGCTTATCAACTACGTCCAGTCAAAAGCAAATTCAAAGTTGCAGCGGAATCCTCATAAACTATGATAAAAAGTAAAGCCAAAGATATCAATTGGTATTACTTGTACTCAAAACTCAAAACTAGAGCAACTTGATCCTGCTTTTTTGGCTAGGCAATCTGCAAAGCCAAAAATATGAATTGGTATTTCTTGTACTTTCTCTTCTTTTTTCTCTCCTTCAATCAGAAAAGGTCACATTGCATCTCATATTGGTCTCTTTTTTCATTGTCATTTAATACATAAATTATCATTTGCCTTGATCTATTCAACCATATCCTTGCGGGGTGTGCCTTCATGACCCCTAGTAGTAGTTGGTTTTCAAGTACATGTGTATGGTACCCTCCCCTAATTTTCACCACCATGTTATAGAGATCGGAATGCCTTAATTCCCTACTATAACATAGCTGTCAAGTGGCCAAGTGAAGATGCGACCCAGTGGCGCATTATCAATGGCTTGGCCAAAGTGTTAGATATGCGGAGTGCATGTCTGAGTTGCAGCAGACGCTACGTTGGCTGGCAGACGCAATCATTATAGTAAAGGCGAGATGACATGTGCCGGGCACCATGGCCTTGACGGTTTCGATTTGGTTACACGGAAGTTGAATTTCTTTATGCATAACTGAAGGCTATGACTTGTTTGGCTAGTTTTAGAGTGTAGTGGCGTCGGTTAGCACAGTTGGCTAACCGCCTGGCATAAAGTAGAAATCAGAATCGCCTGATGGATACTGTACATAGCTTTTGTAAGGCTATATAAGCCTGATCTTGTGAAGGGATTGGGTAATCCGTAACAAGAAGAGTTTGTAAATCTAAGTGTGCAATAAATAAAAGTCTACGGCCTAGTTTAAAGTTAAGTTTTGTTGGTGCATTAATCCCTTTCTTTGGGCTTACGTTTATGCATCAAGCGGAGTGTGTGTATTTGGTTGAAATCTTGGAAGAATTGTGAGCGGAACCTCTATTTAGTATGGGCTGAATAGAGAATTAGTCAAGAAGTTGAAGTATTGGCTAAGTGCGAGTTGGCTGAAATTGTGCTGTGGAGAATAGTTGCCATTGTCAAGTTGGTTGTAGCATTTGGGTGTTGCGAACCTGTGACACCTACCCTAGTTCAAACTTTCCCACGAGAAGCCTTTTTTTTTTCTAACTGTAAGCAAGTCTCGGTGCAAAAATATTATGTTGAGATCCTTAAAACTATCGGGCTTCCCCTATAACTTGAAAACTCCTCTACGAACAGTATATAGAAATCGAGGGAGAATCAAACATTCAGCAGAAAAAAGTTTTTTGAATGTGTATCTTATTAGAAAGCTCATTTTCTCCGCGAATTCGTAAATGGTTAAAAAGACTGTTTGTACCATAAGTAAAAATACCACTTAATGGGCCAAATTGATACTTGAATCATCTTTTGGTCCTCATCCAAACCCGCTAACCAGTCAACCAAGGCATCCCACCAGTATGCACAGACCGGTCAATGGTCAATGTCAACGGCCGGTCAATAGTTAAAGTCAACCGTCGCTCAACTATCGAAGTCGGTCCGTACCCTAGTCAATTTTCAGTCTTGTAGCCAGCAATGCTGCTAACCAATTCCCAGCCAAAAACTCTTCCGCAATGCCAACCAGTCTCCAACCATGCTGCTAGTCAGCCTCCATCCACGCTGCCAGCCATCATGCCTGTCCACCATCAAGCCAGTCCCTACCCATGCGATTGACTATTCCGCCACAAGTGTCCACTAATATCGCCACCATCATTTATGCGGGAATTTATCATGGGAGCATAAATGTGCGATTTCATGCACTGAATTCCAGCAGATTTCAGCCATGCAATATTCATTCCAGTTAGTTTGACCATGCGAATTGAATTCAAGCGATTTTTCGGCCATGCAATATTCATTCCAGCAGTTTCAGCCATGCGATTTGAATTCCAGCAGTTTCAGCCATGCAATATTCATTCCAACAGTTTCATGCATATAATAATAATTTCAGCAGTTTCATGCGGAATTGAAGAGGGAGGCATAAATGAGCAGTTAGTGCCATTTAACAAATGTATAAATATTGAGGAGGAGAGATGCGAGAGGGGGGTAGCCAATAGGGGAAAAATATACAATGTAATTTTACTATCAGTACAAAATCACTCCCCAAGGGGATTCTCCCGTGGACGTAGGCAACCTATGCCGAACCACGTTAAACCTCTGTCTTTCATTTTGTTCTTCAAATCGACCCCTAACCCAAAATACTCACCAAAACTATCCATTCATCGTGTTTTGTGCCCAAAAGTAATTTTTGGTACAAACACTGGCGCCGACTTAGGGGAATACGAGAAAAGGAATTGTGTTTTCCCATTGAGAAAAATTGTGCAAAATACTTCAAAATCATGTTCGTTAAAAAGCAGTTTGGACGTCTTGAAAATCACTGCTATAGTCCAGGTTGAACGAATCGCTGTGCGGTCGACCGATCGCAATTGTTGCAGCCCGGTGATCGCAAGTGCCTGCTGACCATGTAATCGCAGATCTTCGTGATCAAGTTGATCGCAACTGCTGCAATCGCATTTGTTGTTCGAGATCTCGCTAAAACTATTACCTTCGGAAACTACAAAAGCCGCATCACTATAAAGATCGATGAAATCTCCCTAGGACGTTCGGTCCACGGTAAAAGATGGCGTAAAAACATCATCGAATTGGTGCCGGATATTCGATCCACAACATGGTTGGGTCCGATTTTGATTACGATCCTCTGTGCAGTCCAGCTTCATAGTCAGAGGCCACCAAGATTGAATCATCGGATAGTTCGCTAAGATTGCTTCCAGGATGTTCGATCCGCAGTATATTCGAGTCCAAAGTTGGAAAAATTTGCTTCCCAAATAATGTAGTGTCTACGTGTTCGAGTTTGTAAAACGTCAAAATCACTACTGTCATGATCGCAAGGTTTTCAAGTTGCCTACATATCAAGGTGCTTGAATAACCCAGGGAAAACCTCCAAAAAAGTATCTCAGAAAGTTCCAGAAAGGGCCACAAAAGTGCAGCAAAACCATGGTGAAAGGTCCGTGAGAAACAAAGAATAAGTCCTTGGAACCGTTACAAATAAAATGAAGAAAACAGAAAACTGTTACACCAACCGTTGCAAGGAAATAAAATACAACAGTTCACAAAACTGTTACAAAAGCTCGAGAGGAAAGATCACATTTCGTGAAAAGCGTGGCGAAAACTAAAAAAAAAAAATTGCAGTGAAGCCGGCGGCCAAAGCCGAGCCACCAAGCCAAGCTGCCCAGTCGAGCCGCGGCTGCCAGCCAAAGCCGAGCCGCCGAGTTCAGCCATGTCAAGACGCGATGATGTTCACCCAACTCAACGAAGGTTTTGTCCACCCACATCAGTCAATGCTTTGGAAAATTTTCAATGTTTTGCGTTACGATAAACTCCGATGCACCACGTATACGAACCGTTGATGAACTTTGGTTTATCAATTTCAATGCTCAGCAATACATCAAAATTCAATTCTCAAAAAAAGTTCGATGCTTCTTGTTACATCAAATTTCGATGTTCTTCGTATGTGAACCGTTGATGCTCCGTCGTAAATCAAACTTCGATACTCCTTGCTACATCCAATTTAAGCAAGTGCGGTCCAGTCAGCGTGCCACGTCAGCAGATTTTGGTGTCACGTCAGCCACCGCGTCAGCAAATCGGTCCAGTCAGCATGCCATGTCAGCAAAGTGAAGTCCAATCAGCGTGCCATGTCAGCCGCCACGTCAGTAAATCGGTCCAGTCAGCATACCACGTCAGTAAAGTGGAGTCCAGTCAACGTGCCATGTCAGCCGCCACGTCAGCAAATCGGTCCAGTCATCGTACCATGTCATCGAAGTACGGTCCAGTCAACGCGCCACGTCATCAACACCGCTTGCCACGTCATCAATTTGCCACATTAGCGGCAGTCATGTTCAGTCTTCAGTGCCACGTCAGCCACTGCACGCGTGGTTTTTTGGAATCTTGTTTCGTCAATAACTTCATCGTTTTAAGTCCGAATTGAGTGATTTTTTGGCTCGTTGGAATCACCTTTCAATTTTCTAGAATATGGAGGAGAAAACTATTGAGTTTGAAAAAATTATTTTTGGGTTCCGAGCGGCACATCAACCACTATCAAGTGAAAACTACATATCATATTCAATGTTCGGGAATGCTATTGCGTCGAGTTTTTACCCACAAAACGCCCGTGTGCAAGTTGTGAGTGCTGGATTGATTGATAAACCTCAATACTCACATATTCGGTGCTAGTCATAACTACTACAGTTAGTTGATCGAACAGCTTCTTAATGGGGCATACTTCGTAACTACACCAACATAGCCAGTGGGCATCCCAATCACTTCGTAAACGAAGTCGCAGTAACATTTTCAATAAGGTAAGTATACAATTTACATATTTTTGCATCTTTTCATATAATCATGCATACTTTTGTTCAATGAGGCACCTATAATGTGGCGAGCATTTTCTCACGAGGAGATGCACACATTTCAATTCTCGCGATCCGGAATAGTGGGATTGGCCCCGCGCGAATTCCAGATAGCAGACATCTTCAAAATTTCATGCGCGATCAAAATGTAGCAAGGCAGTGCACCCTTGTGCGAGCATTGAGCAGCATGACAATCACTATCTTCTGGGGGCGAGTTTCATATCACTTCAATGTGACTGACTATCACTTGGGGGCAAGATATGTAACACCTCATGGTCTAAAATTACTCTTTTAGGGCAAGCTGTGTAACCTTTCATACACTTAGGGGCGAGTTACATAACACCTAATTGCAATGCGGAATTAAGCTTCTGAAAATCGAAACTTCAGGTAACCTAAACTTCTTAATCCTCCAACGAGCTGCAGGATTAAGAGGGGGCGAGCGTACACCCTAATATTTATACGCAATTTTTACAATCAGTAATGTTAAACTGCTATAGTTTTGTTAATTGAATTATTGTACTCCAGTTCAAAAGCAACTGCTACACTCGGTTGGACGCGACTGATGTAGTCCAGTTTTGCCTATGAATTCTGTACTCAATTGGACGCAACTGATACAGTATGGTTGCACTCGATTGGACGCAATCGATGTCTGTCTAGTTTTATTTGTAACGGTTACACCTAGGTTTATCAAACTATTTAAGTCGTCCCTCGCAGCTTTGCACCGCCGGTGATCCAAGCTCACCCATTTCCGGCTCGTTTGTGTTCCCGGTGATCCAGCCGATCGCAATGTCGTGGGCCGTGTTAAATCCATTTCCGCTGCCGGACCCGGTGCTTCTGCCCGGCTTTCTGGGTCGCTCGCACCAGCTGATCGAAGATGCTGCAGTCAAGCTCCGTTCGCAATTCCTGCCGGTCCGCCCGACCCGCGTCTTGCTGCGGTGAGGCTCGTCGTTCCCGGCAGATCTCGCTGCCCGCGAGTGGCTGCGGTGTTGCTAATTTTTTACCGCGGTCAGCTCACTTCGCAACTCCCGCAGTCTAGGCGATCGCAATTTCTGCAAGCAGCGGTTGCTCGTTGCCGCGTAGTCCGGTGACTCAGCCGATGCGATCGACTACTGCTCGCAACTCCTGCAGATCCGCGTCGGGAGTTCTATGTGATCGTTTGCTCGCCGCTCATCGATCCAGCCGATTGATCACATCAGCCGCAATGCTCGAAATCCCAAACGACCTAATCGAAGTTGCCGCAGTCCGCCTATGTTCGCGATTCAGTGCAATCTAGCCGATCCGCATTTCCGCAGCGCGATCTTGATCTCGTAAACTCGCCGCTGATCGAAGTTGTTGCAGGTATTTCACTCGTTTTCGCGCGAGCCAGCTGATTGAAGCTGCTACAAACCATTTTTGCTCAATGTTGTTACTACCTAGTTTTGCTCATTACTGTAGAAGACAGTTGTTTGTGGACATCACAGACAAGTCCAACGCAACTACCACAATTCAATTTTACATCAGGAGCATCACGCTCACATAGAAAGCGATTCGGCCTTCGGTCCCGATTTTGCATACAACAATAGTTCATACTCAATTGTTTCCCGCCGAACACAATAGCCTCACTTGGGGGCGACTTGATTACGATCTCCACAATCAACGAAGGCGGTTCTATTTACGCTTCAGCAACAGAAATTTACTCTTGGGGGCATCTTGATTTCCGCAAACAACAAGGGAAGTTCGCCGATCACCTCAACATCTGTAACACCCCGTGTTTTTAGCATGGCGCATGCTAAAAGATACGACATTTGCTTGTGATGAAGCTTCATCCAAAGCTTCCGCAGCGTGAAAAAGGTGGATTAGATTAAGGCCAATACCGCGCCAAAAATGGCGTATTATGTTTGGCATTTAGCCAAGGGACAATATTGCATCATCATGATGCATTAGGCCAGTTGGGTAAGTGGCCTTGAGCTTACAGCGTAATCATTGCGCATTATGAGAGTTATTGGCCAACAACCAATATCGCACAATCATTGTGCATCAGACTGCAGAGGGTGGTCGAGAGAATATTGCATAATCATTATGCGATAGGCCAAAGAGAATGTCGCATAATCATTGTGCAGCAGACGGAACGAGTGGTGCACAATCATTGTGCAACAGAACGGAAACTCGGCAATCATTGCCGGTCATTCAGAAATTCATGGCAACGGCCATGAATAGTGAAGCATGTCAATATGCTCCCCTTTTCATACTTGTAGAAATTCCATTAAGACATATATAGGGAGGGGTAGTTGGTTGAAGGTGCATATGCGGACTATGTACCAAGTAAGCTTCATAGCTTAATAGGAAGAGCATAAATGATGCCTAAGGCTCATTTATAGTTGCGTAGCCTTTCGAAGAGGGTATTTGATGCGTTGGAATCACTATGCCACGGCGCGGACCCGATGATGCATAATCATTATGCATCTTGGCGGAATGGCCTATACGGACCAGGCCATTACCGCGTTTTTGCTAGGCCATGACCTTGCAAACGATTTGGTTTAATTTTTCGTCCCTTCGCGGATGAACTACGGCCTCGTGCTTGATCCCTTTAGAGTAGGGAAGGGTACGAGGCAGCCCGCAATGAGTTGCTGCAAAAGATTGCCGGTCCAAAGACGTTGGCCCCTCATATCATCTAAGCTTGGTAGCTCGACGCAAGAGATGATTGTGGCCAGACTTGATGAGGCTTAGTTGCATGCCAGTAAGTGGATGCTCATACTTCCTATCAAGTTATAAAGAGATGGTAAGCGAGGTAACGTTGGAAATGGCAAGGGCTTGGTGTGGCCTACGCTAAAGTCTAAGGCTTATGCCTGGACAAGACACGGCAATGTGACGGTTGCTCGGCTAGCTAGGAAATTCATTTATGAATTCCCTACGTAAAGGTAAAGCCGAGACGCATGAAAATGCATTGGCATTGGCCTTATGGCCTCAAACCCTTTTGCGGGACAAGAGTAAGTTGGAACAAGTGTGGAAGCTAAGTTAGCTGCGTCATGCTCCACGAGCATGCTTGCAAGGGCAATTGGACGTGCATTTGCCTAGCTTTGAGGCCCGGATCGTAGCTTCATCATCATGGCGCACCGGGGGAGTTACTGCCTGCGGGGCAACGCGCCAAAGGCGTAATTTTCCGGTCCGTCACGAGATGGTATCGAGCAAGTTCCGAGAAAACTCTAGGGACTTGTGCGGAGTGGACTCATTGGCAGTGTTTTCCTTGATGGAAACATAAAGTTGGAGGGTAGGCCAACTTTTGCGGGGAAGAGTTTGTAATCGCTTTGCCGGTTACTATGAGAATCGAGTTGAGCTTGTTCAAGCACCGTGAGATTGCCCGGCCTAAGTGGCACCCCACTTACGAGTGGATATCCGGAAGACCGTCCGGGACGGTGGGTAGACAATGGGACCGATCATCCCCACACGTTGGCACCGGCCAAGGGTGTGCGTTGTCGCCCGGCTAGCATCCCACTTACGAGTGGCACCTGGATGACCGTCGGGGACGGTGGGCAAATGGATACCGATCCACACAAAGATTGTGCTAAAATTTTGTCATTTTGATGACACCTTTCAACTTGTGAACTTGGGGACTTCGAGTGTGTAGTATGGGTTGCGCATTCTGGGATACCTTGTCGAGATATCCTCTTGCACCGGCCAATTGCGATTCTTGGTTTTGTTATGGGCACTTTTGGATTCTGGGCGGGTGGTATGGGACATGTGCTCGAAGGTCTAAAACTGTTGTTCATGACAACTTGAAGAAACCCGTGATTTCCCGAGCATCCGGTATGGGACTTTTGCTCAGAAATCCAACTCGAAGAGATTGTCCACAATAGCTTTTGGTTTTGAATTTCGAGGACGAAATTCTTTGAAGGGCGAGATAATGTAACACCCCGTGTTTTTAGCATGGCGCATGCTAAAAGATACGACATTTGCTTGTGATGAAGCTTCATCCAAAGCTTCCGCAGCGTGAAAAAGGTGGATTAGATTAAGGCCAATACCGCGCCAAAAATGGCGTATTATGTTTGGCATTTAGCCAAGGGACAATATTGCATCATCATGATGCATTAGGCCAGTTGGGTAAGTGGCCTTGAGCTTACAGCGTAATCATTGCGCATTATGAGAGTTATTGGCCAACAACCAATATCGCACAATCATTGTGCATCGAGACCCGAGAGGGTTTGGTCGAGAGAATATTGCATAATCATTATGCGATAGGCCAAAGAGAATGTCGCATAATCATTGTGCAACAGAGACGGAACGAGTGGTGCACAACCATTGTGCAACAGAACGGAAACTCGGCAATCATTGCCGGTCATTCATAAATTCATGGCAACGGCCATGAATAGTGAAGCATGTCAATATGCTCCCCTTTTCATACTTGTAGAAATTCCATTAAGACATATATAGGGAGGGGTAGTTGGTTGAAGGTGCATATGCGGACTATGTACCAAGTAAGCTTCATAGCTTAGTCGGGAAGAGCATAAATGATGCCTAAGGCTCATTTATAGTTGCGTAGCCTTTCGAAGAGGGTATTTGATGCGTTGGCATCACTATGCCACGGGCGCGGACCCGATGATGCATAATCATTATGCATCTTGGCGGAATGGCCTATACGGACCAAAGCCATTCGCTTTTTGCTAGGCCACACCTTGCAAACGATTTGGTTTAATTTTCTCATCCTTCGCGGATGAACTACGGCGTCGTGCTTGATCCCTTTAGAGTAGGGAAGGGTACGTAGGCAGCCGCAATGAGTTGCGGCATTGCGGTCCAAAGACGTTGGCCCCTCATATCATCTAAGCTTGGTAGCTCGACGCAAGAGATGATTGTGGCCAGACTTGATGAGGCTTAGTTGCATGCCGGTAAGTGGATGCTCATACTTCCTATCAAGTTATAAAGAGATGGTAAAGGTAACGTTGGAAATGGCAAGGGCTTGGTGTGGCCTACGCTAAAGTCTAAGGCTTATGCCTGGACAAGACACGGCAATGTGATTCAAACTAGCTAGAAATTCATTTATGAATTCCCTACGTAAAGGTAAAGCCAGAGACGCATGAAAAATGCATTGGCATTGGCCTTATGGCCTCAAACCCTTTTGCGGGACAAGAGTAAGTTGGAACAGTGTGGAAGCTAAGTTAGCTGCGTCATGCTCCACGAGCATGCTTGCAAGGGCAATTGGACGTGCATTTGCCTAGCTTTGAGGCCCGGATCGTAGCTTCATCATCATGGCGCACCGGGGGGAGTTACTGCCTGCGGGGCAACGCGCCAAAGGCGTAATTTTCCGGTCCGTCACAACATCAATAGTCCACACTTGGGGGCGAGTTTTATCATTGACTAAGGAACACGAAATTTTTCTTAACCCCCAACAAGTTAGAGGTTAAGAGGGGCGATGTTTGTACCATAAGTAAAAATACCACTTAATGGGCCAAATTGATACTTGAATCATCTTTTGGTCCTCATCAAAGCCCGCTAACCAGTCAACCAAGGCAGTATGCACAGACCGGTCAATAGGCAAAGTCAACGGCCGGTCAACAGTCAAAGTCAACCGTCGGTCAACTATCGAAGTCAGTCGCACCCCTAGTCAATTATCAGTCTTGTAGCCAGCAATGCTGCTAACCAATTCCCAGCCAAAAACTCTTCCGCACTGCCAACCAGTCTCCAACCATGCTGCTAGCCAGCCTCCATCCACGCTGCCAGCCATCATGTCTATTAACCATCAAGCGGTCCCCTACCCATGCGTCAGCCACATTCGCCAAAGAAGTGTCCACCAATACTTCCAGCCATCATTTATGCAGAATTTATCATGGAAGCATAAATGTGAAGTTTCATGCAGAATTGAATTCCAGCAGTTTCAGCCATGCAATATTCATTCCAAAGCCAGTTTCGGCCATGCGAATTGAATTCCAATGATTTCGGCCATGCAATATTCATTCCAATGATTTCAGCCATGCGATTTGAATTCCAGCAGTTTCAGCCATGCAATATTCATTCCAGCAGTTTCATGCATGCAATAATAATTTCAACAGTTTCATGCGGAATTGAAGAGGGAGGCATAAATGAGCAGTTAGTGCCATTTAAGTTATATATACAAATGTATAAATAGTGAGTAGGAGAGATGCGAGAGTGGGGTAGCCAATAGGGGAAAAATATACAATGTAATTTTACTATCAATACAAAATCACTCCCCAAGGGGATTCGCCCGTGGACGTAGGCAACCTATGCCGAACCACGTTAAACCTCCGTCTTTCATTTTGTTCTTCAAATCGACCCCTAACCCAAAATACTCACCAAAACTATCAATTCATCGTGTTTCGTGTCCAAAAGTAATTTTGGGTACAAACAAAGACTACGAATAAAAATAAAATAAAACTCAATTCACATTTTAAATTCCGGTCAATCGAACAGTGATCAATACATAATAATGTCCGTATTTTCTACTCGAGAATTAGTATCATATTTGATGCCTTCATGGGTCAGAACTAGCTAATTCGCTAATTAATTTTGTGACGGTATAATTGAGCAAAAAGATGTTTGCAATTACCAACTCAACCCATTCTAGCGAATATATATTTAACAGAGAACAAATTGATAGACACTACGTAAAGTTAATAAAGATATTCAAACTTGCAAAACAGAATCCTCATAAACTCTGCGACAAATAGTACTAGAAGACAAGGAAAACAACGAGTAGATCAGAAGGCACAAAGGCTAACCGACAAACCGACGAAGTACAAAAAGTAGAACAATATGCAAAACAAAACAATAAAGAAGGCAGCCACAGGACCTTCAAGATTTTTCTGTCTTTGCAATAACCTTGTTCGGGCAGATCTTCTCATCTTTTATCATTGTACAAGTAATCTCATTTGTTATGACACAAGTATCATTCACGAGGTATCCTTTATCGGGGTCATGGAGTTGACCGAGACTCATGAACTTTGACCAACCCCAGTAGTAAAAATCTTTAATGGGAAGTTTTTTGTTGCAACCGTGCATCATCCAACGATTAACAATTATGGTATATTAACAAATTGTTATTGATTAACTAACATAAAGTTTTTGTGTACATACAATTAATGGTAGCGTAAGATAATCAAGATTTTACCCCTTTTCACTTTGTTGTTGGGATCAGTTTGACTAACAACCGCAAAACTGTACACTGTGTGCACCGATTTAAAGTTTGTCAAGCCGAAAGGGCATAGGAACAAAGTGATAATTGATCATAGACTTTGTCTGTTTCCCTTTGGATAGATATGTGCTTTCCTATAATAAAACTTGAGGGTTTAATTAATCAAAAAGCAAGAAAGAAACTAAACTAAGTAACTCGTATTGAACAGGTACGTACCATTTGAAGCTACCAACAGAGATAACATCGACTCGAGTTCCATGTTGAGCATTCAACTCGAGAAGTTTTCAATCCTCCAATTAAATTTACAAGATGAAGAAAAATCGCAATTTTAGTTACCATATTTTACTAAAGACGGAAGGACGAACTTTTTTTTTTTCTTTGAAAACAATACACAATTTGGGTATTTATAAGAAGCTCGGTCAACCTTTCCTTAATAAAACTATAGGATTCCTCACTTTGTAGCTCTTTTAACCTTTTCCTTTCGAAGAAGGAAAAAAGAAGAAAGAATAGGGATATTTATTAGAATACGGGTCTATGAGAGGGCTATTTTTTAGGTACAATTAAAGACTAAGATCCTTTCAACGTAGGTCCGTAAAAAATTAAGGCTATTCATGTATGGATGAACCCCGTTTGTTTTACTCGCGACAAACCTAATTTCGATTCAGACCTCTTTTATTAAAATGACTATGACTCATGAGACCAAGCAAGTGACTCATATATTTTTGAGTCAGTTAAGTTAGTACTAACTCAAAAAACAAACACACGGATTCAAATACAGATGAGTAGGGTGATTTTAGTGGAATCCACTTGAGTTACTACCGACTCAAAAAAAAAAAAAAAAACACGCCGATTCAAATCCAGATGAGACGGGTGATTTTAGTGGAATCCGCACAAGTCGATCAAAACAAAAAAACATTATGTTTATTCGTTACTATCCGGTTCTTCCATACATTCTTTGTTTTGCCCGCAATGCATATTTGCCAAAAAAGAGCAAAGCACATGCATGAGCGAAACAAACAACGGAGATAGCCCAATGTACTTGTACCCACGTTGCAAGTCCGGTTGGCTCTCAAGTCTAATTTTAGGCCCAATTATATACATTAATCTATTCACGAGTCTAATTTTAGGCCCAATTATAGACATTAATCTATTTTAGGCCCAATTTTAGTAAAGTAATCAGCATTTACTAGGCACATTTACTGAAACCTTTAATGTGTCCCTAAATAATTACCGGGGTATCTTTTTCAAATTAGGGTTACGACAAGCCAAACCCTAATTCCCACGTGTGCCAATGAAAAATCATGCCAGCCACACCGACCGCGCCAAAGCATGCCAACCATGCTAGCCGCACCTTTATGCCAATGGAAAATCATGCCAGCCACACCGACCGCGCCAAAGCATGCCTACCATGCTAGCCGCACCTGCGTGCAAATAACAAATCATGCCAGCCACACCGATCAGCGCCAAAGCATGCCAACCATGCTAGCCGCACCTGTGCCGGCCGACAAATCATGCCACCACATCGACCACGCCAAAGCATGCCAAGCATGCTAGCCGCACCTCTCGTGCCAATGAAAAATCATGCCGACCACATCGACCAGCGCCAAAGCATGCCAACCATGCTAGCGCAAATGCAGCCAATGGCAAATCATGCCACCCACACCGACCGTGCCAAAGTGTTCCAACCATGCTAGCCGCACTCTCGTGCCAATGGAAAATCATGCCTACCATACCGACCGCGCCAAAGCATGCCAACCATGCTAGCCGCACCTGTGCCAATGTCAAATCATGCCAGCCACACCGATCAGCGCTAAAGCATGCTAGCCATGCTAGACGCACCTCCGTGCCAATGGCAAATCCCAGCCACACCTACTGCGCCATGAAAAACGCACCTCACCATGGCCCCATGTCGCGCCACCATACTGGCCTTCACTACGCGGCCATCAAAACGAAGGCGTGCATTAATCAACGGTTTCCCTTCAATCCCAGGAGAAAATCATGGCCGTCTAAGGTTACCAAACGACCTTTGCCCCAAAACCCTAGCTTGGTCACGCACCTAGCCCAAGCTAGCCACGTCATGCGCCTATGGCAAGCCCTTGGCCCCACACGCCAAGCCAAAACTGCACCTAGCCCAAGCTAGTCACGCCATGCGCCTATGGCAAACCCTTGGCCCCACATGCCAAGCCAAACCAAACCTAGCCAAGCTAGCCGTGCCATGCCAAACGCACTATGCCTTGGCCCTAGCCATGCTAGTCATAGCATGCCAAGCCAAATGCCCTTGCCTTGGCCCTAGCCACGCAATACGCCCATGGCAAACCCTTGGCCCCACATGCCAAGCTAAAATCGCACCTACCCAAAGCTAGACACGCCCAAGGCGAACCCTTGGCCCCACATGCCAAGGGTAACCACACCCTAACCGCGCCACCTTTTGGCCTTCCCGACGCGACCACCAAAACAAAGGCGTGCAATAATCAACGGTTTCCCTTCAATCACAGGAGCAAATCCTAGCCATCCAAGGTTACCAGACGACACATGGTAACCTTTGGCCCTAAAACCTAAGTTTGGCCATGCCAAACCTTTCTATCCCAACGGCATGCCAACTTAGCCGCGCCACCATGTTGGCCCTCACTACGCGGCTACCAAAATGAAGGCGTGCAACGATCAACGGTTTCCCTTCAATCCCAAGAGAAAATCCTAGCCATCCAAGGTTACCATACGACACATGGTAACCTTTGGCACGAAAACCTAAGTTTGGCCATGCCAAACCCTGCCATCCCAACGACATGCCAACCTAGCCGCCACCACGTTGTCCCTCACTACGCGTCTACCAAAACGAAGGCGTGAAATAATCAACGGTTGCCCTTCAATCCCGAAGCAAATCTTAGCCATCCAAGGTTACCGGACGACACATGGTAACCTTTGGCTCAAAACCTAAGTTTGGCCACGCCAAACCTTGCCATGCCAACGGCATGCCAACCTAGCCGCGCCACCACGTTGGCCCTCACTACGCGGCTACCAAAACGAAGGCGTGCAACAATCAACGGTTGTTCTTCAATCCTCGAGCAAATCCTAGCCATCCAAGGTTAGCATACGATACATGGTAACCTTTGGCCCGAAAAACCTAAGTTTGGCCACGCCTAAACCTTGCCATGCCAACGGCATGCCAACCTAGCCGCGCCACCACGTTGGCCCTCACTACGTGCTACCAAAACAAAGGCGTGCAACGATCAACGGTTTCCCATCAATTCCAGGAGAAAATCCTAGCCATCCAAGGTTACCATACGACACATGGTAACCTTTGGCCCGAAACCTAAGTTTGGCCACGCCAAACCCCCGCCATCCCAACGACATGCCAACCTAGCCGCCACCACGTTGTCCCTCACTACGCGTCTACCAAAATGAAGGCGTGAAATAATCAACGGTTGCCCTTCAATCCTAGGAGAAAATCTTAGCCATCCAAGGTTTCATACGACACATGGTAACCTTTGTCCCGAAAACCTAAGTTTGGCCATGACAAACCTTGTCATGCTAATGGCATGCCAACTTAGACGCGCCACCACGTTGGCCCTCACTACGCGCCTACCAAAATGAAGGCGTGCAACAATCAATGGTTGTCCTTCAATCCCAGGAGAAAATCCTAGACATCCAAGGTTACCAGAGGACACATGGTAACCTTTGTCCCGAAAACCTAAGTTTGGCCACGACAAACCTTGCCATGCCAATGGCATGCCAACTTAGCCGCGCCACCACGTTGGCTCTCACTACGCGGCTACCAAAACGAAGGCGTGCAACAATCAACGGTTGCCCTTCAATCCCATGAGCAAATCCTAGCCATCCAAGGTTACCAGACGACACATGGTAACCTTTAGCCCGAAAACCTAAGTTTGGCCACGCCAAACCTTGCCATGCCAACGGCATGCCATTCTAGCCGCGCCACCACGTTGGCCCTCACTACGCGGCTACCAAAACGAAGGCGTGCAACAATCAACGGTTGTTCTTCAATCCCTGCAGCAAATCCTAGCCATCTAAGGTTACCAGACGACACATGGTAACCTTTGGCCAGAAAACCTAAGTTTGGCCACGCCAAACCTTGCCATGCCAACGACATGCCAACCTAGCCGCGCCACCACGTTGGCCCTCACTACGCGGCTACCAAAACGAAGGCATGCAACAATCAACGGTTGATCTTCAATCCCAGGAGAAAATCCTAGCCATCCAAGGTTACCATACGACACATGGTAACCTTTGGCCCGAAAACCTAAGTTTGGCCACGACAAACCTTGAAATGCTAATGGCATGCCAACTTAGACGCGCCACCACGTTGGCCCTCACTACGCGCTACAAAAAACGAAGGCGTGCAACAATCAACGGTTGCCCTTCAATCCTGTGAGCAAATCCTAGCCATCCAAGGATACCAGACGACACATGGTAACCTTTGGCCAGAAAACCTAAGTTTGGCCACGCCAAACCTTGCCATGCCAACGGCATGCCAACCTAGCCGCGCCACCACGTTGGCCCTCACTACGCGGCTACCAAAACGAAGGCGCAACAATCAACTGTTGTTCTTCAATCCCTTGGAGCAAATCATAGCCATCCAAGGTTAGCATACGATACATGGTAACCTTTGGCCCGAAAACCTAAGTTTGGCGACGCCAAACCTTGCCATGCCAACGGCATGCCAACCTAGCCGCGCCACCACGTTGGCCCTCACTACGCGGCTACCAAAACGAAGGCGTGAAACGATCAACGGTTTCCCTTCAATCCGAAGAGAAAATCCTAGCCATCCAAGGTTACCATACGACACATGGTAACCTTTGGCCCTAAAACCTAAGTTTGGCCACGCCAAACCTTGCCATCCCAACGACATGCCAACCTAGCCTCGCCACCACGTTGGCCCTCACTACGCGGCTACTAAAACGAAGGCGTGCAACAATCAATGGTTGTTCTTCAATCCCATTAGCAAATCCAAGCCATCCAAGGTTACCATACGACACATGGTAACCTTTGGCCCGAAAACCTAAGTTTGGCCATGCCAAACCCTGCCATCCCAACGACATGCAAACCTAGCCGCCACCACCTTGTCCCTCACTACGCGTCTACCAAAACGAAGGCGTGAAATAATCCACGGTTGCCCTTCAATCCCAGAAGCAAATCTTAGCCATCCAAGGTTACCAGACGACACATGGTAACCTTTGGCTCGAAAACCTAAGTTTGGCCACGCCAAACCTTGCCATGCCAACGGCATGCCAACCTAGCCGCGCCACCACGTTGGCCCTCACTACGCGGCTACCAAAACGAAGGCGTGCAACAATCAACGGTTGTTCTTCAATCCCTGGAGAAAATCCTAGCCATCCAAGGTTTCATACGACACATGGTAACCTTTGTCCCGAAAACCTAAGTTTGGCCATGACAAACCTTGTCATGCTAATGGCATGCCAACTTAGACGCGCCACCACGTTGGCCCTCACTACGCGCCTACCAAAATGAAGGCGTGCAACAATCAATGGTTGTCCTTCAATCCCAGGAGCAAATCCTAGACATCCAAGGTTACCAGAGGACACATGGTAACTTTGTCCCGAAAACCTAAGTTTGGCCACGACAAACCTTGCCATGCCAATGGCATGCCAACTTAGCCGCGCCACCACGTTGGCTCTCACTACGCGGCTACCAAAACGAAGGCGTGAAACAATCAACGGTTGCCCTTCAATCCCATGAGCAAATCCTAGCCATCCAAGGTTACCAGACGACACATGGTAACCTTTGGCCCGAAAACCTAAGTTTGGCCACGCCAAACCTTGCCATGCCAACGGCATGCCATTCTAGCCGCGCCACCACGTTGGCCCTCACTACGCGGCTACTAAACCGAAGGCGTGCAAAAATCAACGGTTGTTCTTCAATCCCTGGAGCAAATCCTAGCCATCTAAGGTTACCGCAGACGACGACACATGGTAACCTTTGGCCAGAAAACCTAAGTTTGGCCACGCCAAACCTTGCCATGCCAACGACATGCCAACCTAGCCGCGCCACCACGTTGGCCCTCACTACGCGGCTACCAAAACGAAGGAATGCAACAATCAACGGTTGATCTTCAATCCCAGGAGAAAATCCTAGCCATCCAAGGTTACCAGACGACACATGGTAACCTTTGGCCCGAAAACCTAAGTTTGGCCACGACAAACCTTGAAATGCTAATGGCATGCCAACTTAGACGTACCACCACGTTGGCCCTCACTACGCGGCTACCAAAACGAAGGCGTGCAACAATCAACGGTTGCCCTTCAATCCCGTGAGCAAATCCTAGCCATCCAAGGTTACCGACGACACATGGTAACCTTTGGCCTGAAACCTAAGTTTGGCCACGCCAAACCTTGCCATGCCAACGGCATGCCAACCTACCCGCGCCACCACGTTGGCCCTCACTACTGGCTACCAAAACGGCGTGCAACAATCAAGCTGTTGTTCTTCAATCCCGTGAACAAATCATAGCCATCCAAGGTTAGCATACGATACATGGTAACCTTTGGCCCGAAAACCTAAGTTTGGCCACGCCAAACCTTGCCATGCCAACGGTGATGCCAACCTAGCCGCGCCACCACGTTGGCCCTCACTACGCGGCTACCAAAACGGCGTGCAACAATCAACTTATTGTTCTTCAATCCAGGAGCAAATCATAGCCATCCAAGGTTAGCATACGATACATGGTAACCTTTGGCCCGAAAACCTAAGTTTGGCCACGCCAAACCTTGCCATGCCAACGGCATGCCAACCTAGCCCGCGCCACCACGTTGGCCCTCACTACGCGGCTACCCAAAACGAAGGCGTGAAACGATCAACGGTTTCCCTTCAATCCGAAGAGAAAATCCTAGCCATCCAAGGTTACCATACGACACATGGTAACCTTTGGCCCTAAAACCTAAGTTTGGCCACGCCAAACCTTGCCATCCCAACGACATGCCAACCTAGCCTCGCCACCACGTTGGCCCTCACTACGTGGCTACTACAACGAAGGCGTGCAACAATCAATGGTTGTTCTTCAATCCCATTAGCAAATCCAAGCCATCCAAGGTTACCATACGACACATGGTAACCTTTGGCCCGAAAACCTAAGTTTGGCCATGCCAAACCCCTGCCATCCCAACGACATGCAAACCTAGCCGCCACCACCTTGTCCCTCACTACGCGTCTACCAAAACGAAGGCGTGAAATAATCCACGGTTGCCCTTCAATCCCAGAAGCAAATCTTAGCCATCCAAGGTTACCAGACGACACATGGTAACCTTTGGCTCGAAAACCTAAGTTTGGCCACGCCAAAACCTTGCCATGCCAACGGCATGCCAACCTAACCGCGCCACCACGTTGGCCCTCACTCCGCGGCTACCAAAACGAAGGCGTGCAACAATCAACGGTTGTTCTTCAATCCCCGGAGAAAATCCTAGCCATCCAAGGTTTCATACGACACATGGTAACCTTTGTCCCGAAAACCTAAGTTTGGCCATGACAAACCTTGTCATGCTAATGGCATGCCAACTTAGACGCGCCACCACGTTGGCCCTCACTACGCGCCTACCAAAATGAAGGCGTGCAACAATCAATGGTTGTCCTTCAATCCCAGGAGCAAATCCTAGACATCCAAGGTTACCAGAGGACACATGGTAACTTTGTCCCGAAAACCTAAGTTTGGCCACGACAAACCTTGCCATGCCAATGGCATGCCAACTTAGCCGCGCCACCACGTTGGCTCTCACTACGCGGCTACCAAAACGAAGGCGTGAAACAATCAACGGTTGCCCTTCAATCCCATGAGCAAATCCTAGCCATCCAAGGTTACCAGGACGACACATGGTAACCTTTGCCCGAAAAACCTAAGTTTGGCCACGCCAAACCTTGCCATGCCAACGGCATGCCATTCTAGACGCGCCACCACGTTGGCCCTCACTACGCGGCTACTAAACCGAAGGCGTGCAAAAATCAACGGTTGTTCTTCAATCCCTGGAGCAAATCCTAGCCATCTAAGGTTACCAGACGACACATGGTAACCTTTGGCCAGAAAACCTAAGTTTGGCCACGCCAAACCTTGCCATGCCAACGACATGCCAACCTAGCCGCGCCACCACGTTGGCCCTCACTACGCGGCTACCAAAACGAAGGAATGCAACAATCAACGGTTGATCTTCAATCCCAGGAGAAAATCCTAGCCATCCAAGGTTACCAGACGACACATGGTAACCTTTGGCCCGAAAACCTAAGTTTGGCCACGACAAACCTTGAAATGCTAATGGCATGCCAACTTAGACGGACCACCACGTTGGCCCTCACTACGCGGCTACCAAAAACGAAGGCGTGCAACAATCAACGGTTGCCCTTCAATCCCAGGAGCAAATCCTAGCCATCCAAGGTTACCAGACGACACATGGTAACCTTTGGCCAGAAAACCTAAGTTTGGCCACGCCAAACCTTGCCATGCCAACGGCATGCCAACCTAGCCGCGCCACCACGTTGGCCCTCACTACGCGGCTACCAAAACGAAGGCGTGCAACAATCAACTGTTGTTCTTCAATCCCAGGAACAAATCATAGCCATCCAAGGTTAGCATACGATACATGGTAACCTTTGGCCCGAAAACCTAAGTTTGGCCACGCCAAACCTTGCCATGCCAACGGCATGCCAACCTAGCCGCGCCACCACGTTGGCCCTCACTACGCGGCTACCAAAACGAAGGCGTGAAACGATCAACGGTTTCCCTTCAATCCGAAGAGAAAATCCTAGCCATCCAAGGTTACCATACGACACATGGTAACCTTTGGCCCTAAAACCTAAGTTTGGCCACGCCAAACCTTGCCATCCCAACGACATGCCAACCTAGCCTCGCCACCACGTTGGCCCTCACTACGCGGCTACTAAAACGAAGGCGTGCAACAATCAATGGTTGTTCTTCAATCCCATTAGCAAATCCAAGCCATCCAAGGTTACCATACGACACATGGTAACCTTTGGCCTGAAAACCTAAGTTTAGCCATGCCAAACCCTGCCATCCCAACGACATGCCAACCTAGCCGCCACCACGTTGTCCCTCACTACGCGTCTACCAAAACGAAGGCGTGAAATAATCAACGGTTGCCCTTCAATCCCAGAAGCAAATCTTAGCCATCCAAGGTTACCAGACGACACATGGTAACCTTTGGCTCAAAACCTAAGTTTGGCCACGCCAAACCTTGCCATGCCAACGGCATGCCAACCTACCGCGCCACCACGTTGGCCCTCACCACGCGGCTACCAAAACGAAGGCGTGCAACAATCAACGGTTGTTCTTCAATCCCCGAGCAAATCCTAGCCATCCAAGGTTAACATACGATACATGGTAACCTTTGGGCCCAAAAACCTAAGTTTGGCCACGCCAAACCTTGCCATGCCAACGGCATGCCAACTAAGCCGCGCCACCACGTTGGCCCTCACTACGCGGCTACCAAAACGAAGTCGTGCAACGATCAACGGTTTCCCATCAATTCCAGGAGAAAATCCTAGCCATCCAAGGTTACCATACGACACATGGTAACCTTTGGCCCGAAAACCTAAGTTTGGCCACGCCAAACCCTGCCATCCCAACGACATGCCAACCTAGCCGCCACCACGTTGTCCCTCACTACGCGTCTACCAAAATGAAGGCGTGAAATAATCAACGGTTGCCCTTCAATCCTAGGAGAAAATCTTAGCCATCCAAGGTTTCATACGACACATGGTAACCTTTGTCCCGAAAACCTAAGTTTGGCCATGACAAACCTTGTCATGCTAATGGCATGCCAACTTAGACGCGCCACCACGTTGGCCCTCACTACGCGCCTACCAAAATGAAGGCGTGCAACAATCAATGGTTGTCCTTCAATCCCGTGAGCAAATCCTAGACATCCAAGGTTACCGAGGACACATGGTAACCTTTGTCCCAAAACCTAAGTTTGGCCACGACAAATCTTGCCATGCCAATGGCATGCCAACTTAGCCGCGCCACCACGTTGGCTCTCACTCGTGACTACCAAAACGAAGGCGTGCAACAATCAACGGTTGCCCTTCAATCCCATGAGCAAATCCTAGCCATCCAAGGTTACCCGGACGAC
Organism: Papaver armeniacum; assembly: GCA_023531295.1. Lineage (NCBI taxonomy): Eukaryota > Viridiplantae > Streptophyta > Magnoliopsida > Ranunculales > Papaveraceae > Papaver > Papaver armeniacum. Next base: position 142,198 of record JAJJWW010011135.1, read on the forward strand.
ACATGGTAACCTTTGGCCCGAAAAACCTAAGTTTGGCCACGCTAAACCTTGCCATGCCAACGGCATGCCATTCTAGCCGCGCCACCACGTTGGCCCTCACTACGCGGCTACCAAAACGAAAGGCGTGAAACGATCAACGGTTTCCCTTCAATCCGAAGAGAAAATCCTAGCCATCCAAGGTTACCATACGACACATGGTAACCTTTGGCCCTAAAACCTAAGTTTGGCCACGCCAAACCTTGCCATCCCAACGACATGCCAACCTAGCCTCGCCACCACGTTGGCCCTCACTACGCGGCTACTAAAACGAAGGCGTGCAACAATCAATGGTTGTTCTTCAATCCCATTAGCAAATCCAAGCCATCCAAGGTTACCATACGACACATGGTAACCTTTGGCACGAAAACCTAAGTTTGGCCATGCCAAACCCTGCCATCCCAACGACATGCCAACCTAGCCGCCACCACGTTGTCCCTCACTACGCGTCTACCAAAACGAAGGCGTGAAATAATCAACGGTTGCCCTTCAATCCCAGAAGCAAATCTTAGCCATCCAAGGTTACCAGACGACACATGGTAACCTTTGGCTCGAAAACCTAAGTTTGGCCACGCCAAACCTTGCCATGCCAACGGCATGCCAACCTAGCCGCGCCACCACGTTGGCCCTCACTACGCGGCTACCAAAACGAAGGCGTGCAACAATCAACGGTTGTTCTTCAATCCCTGGAGCAAATCCTAGCCATCCAAGGTTAACATACGATACATGGTAACCTTTGGCCCGAAAACCTAAGTTTGGCCACGCCAAACCTTGCCATGCCAACGGCATGCCAACCTAGCCGCGCCACCACGTTGGCCCTCACTACGCGGCTACCAAAACGAAGGCGTGCAACGATCAACGGTTTCCCATCAATTCCAGGAGAAAATCCTAGCCATCCAAGGTTACCATACGACACATGGTAACCTTTGGCCCGAAAACCTAAGTTTGGCCACGCCAAACCCTGCCATCCCAACGACATGCCAACCTAGCCGCCACCACGTTGTCCCTCACTACGCGTCTACCAAAATGAAGGCGTGAAATAATCAACGGTTGCCCTTCAATCCTAGGAGAAAATCTTAGCCATACAAGGTTTCATACGACACATGGTAACCTTTGTCCCGAAAACCTAAGTTTGGCCATGACAAACCTTGTCATGCTAATGGCATGCCAACTTAGACGCGCCACCACGTTGGCCCTCACTACGCGCCTACCAAAATGAAGGCGTGCAACAATCAATGGTTGTCCTTCAATCCCAGGAGCAAATCCTAGACATCCAAGGTTACCAGAGGACACATGGTAACCTTTGTCCCGAAAACCTAAGTTTGGCCACGACAAACCTTGCCATGCCAATGGCATGCCAACTTAGCCGCGCCACCACGTTGGCTCTCACTACGCGGCTACCAAAACGAAGGCGTGCAACAATCAACGGTTGCCCTTCAATCCCATGAGCAAATCCTAGCCATCCAAGGTTACCAGACGACACATGGTAACCTTTGGCCTGAAAACCTAAGTTTGGCCACGCCAAACCTTGCCATGCCAACGGCATGCCATTCTAGCCGCGCCACCACGTTGGCCCTCACTACGCGGCTACCAAAACGAAGGCGTGCAACAATCAACGGTTGTTCTTCAATCCCTGGAGCAAATCCTAGCCATCTAAGGTTACCAGACGACACATGGTAACCTTTGGCCCGAAAACCTAAGTTTGGCCACGACAAACCTTGAAATGCTAATGGCATGCCAACTTAGACGCGCCACCACGTTGGCTTTCACTACGCGGCTACCAAAACGAAGGCGTGCAACAATCAACGGTTGCCCTTCAATCCCAGGAGAAAATCCGAGCCATCCAAGGTTACCAGACGACACATGGTAACCTTTGGCCAGAAAACCTAAGTTTGGCCACGCCAAACCTTGCCATGCCAACGGCATGCCATTCTAGCCGCGCCACCACGTTGGCCCTCACTACGCGGCTACCAAAACGAAGGCGTTCAACAATCAACGGTTGTTCTTCAATCCCAACAAATAGCCATCTAAGGTTACCAGACGACACATGGTAACCTTTGGCCGTAAAACCTAAGTTTGGCCACGCCAAACCTTGCCATGCCAACGGCATGCCATTCTAGCCGCGCCACCACGTTGGCCCTCACTACTGTGGCTACCAAAACGAAGGCGTGCAACAATCAACGGTTGTTCTTCAATCCCTGCAGCAAATCCTAGCCATCTAAGGTTACCAGACGACACATGGTAACCTTTGGCCAGAAAACCTAAGTTTGGCCACGCCAAACCTTGCCATGCCAACGACATGCCAACCTAGCCGCGCCACCACGTTGGCCCTCACTACGCGGCTACCAAAACGAAGGCATGCAACAATCAACGGTTGATCTTCAATCCCAGGAGAAAATCCTAGCCATCCAAGGTTACCAGACGACACATGGTAACCTTTGGCCCGAAAACCTAAGTTTGGCCACGACAAACCTTGAAATGCTAATGGCATGCCAACTTAGACGCGCCACCACGTTGGCTTTCACTACGCGGCTACCAAAACGAAGGCGTGCAACAATTAACGGTTGCCCTTCAATCCCAGGAGCAAATCCTAGCCATCCAAGGTTACCATACGACACATGGTAACCTTTGGCGTAAAACCTAAGTTTGGCCACGCCAAACCTTGCCATGCCAACGGCTCGCCAACCTAGCCGCGCCACCACGTTGGCCCTCACTACGCGGCTACCAAAACGAAGGCGTGCAACAATCAACTGTTGTTCTTCAATCCCAGGAGCAAATCATAGCCATCCAAGGTTATCATACGATACATGGTAACCTTTGGCCCGAAAACCTAAGTTTGGCCACGCCAAACCTTGCCATGCCAACGGCATGCCAACCTAGCCGTGCCACCACGTTGGCCCTTACTACGCGGCTACCAAAACGAAGGCGTGAAACGATCAACGGTTTCCCTTCAATCCGAAGAGAAAATCCTTGCCATCCAAGGTTACCATACGACACATGGTAACCTTTGGCCCTAAAACCTAAGTTTGGCCACGCCAAACCTTGCCATCCCAACGACATGCCAACCTAGCCTCGCCACCACGTTGGCCCTCACTACGCGGCTACTAAAATGAAGGCGTGCAACAATCAATGGTTGTTCTTCAATCCCATTAGCAAATCCAAGCCATCCAAGGTTAGCATACGATACATGGTAACCTTTGGCCCGAAAACCTAAGTTTGGCCACGCCAAACCTTGCCATGCCAATGGCATCCCAACTTAGCCGCGCCACCACGTTGGCTCTTACTACGCGGCTACCTAAACGAAGGCGTGCAACAATCAACGGTTTCCCTTCAATCCCAGGAGTAAATCCTAGCCATCCAAGGTTACCAGACGACACATGGTAACCTTTGGCCAGAAAACCTAAGTTTGGCCACACCAAACCTTGCCATTCCAACGGCATGCCAACCTAGCCGCGCCACCACGTTGGCCCTCACTACGCGGATACCAAAACGAAGGCGTGCAACAATCAACGGTTGTTCTTCAATCCCAAGAGCAAATCCTAGCCATCCAAGGTTAGCATACGATACATGGTAACCATTGGCCCGAAAACCTAAGTTTGGCCACGCCAAACCTTGCCATGCCAACGACATGCCAACCTAGCCGCGCCATCACGTTGGCCCTCACTACGCGGCTACCAACCTGAAGGCGTGCAACGATCAACGGTTTCCCATCAATTCTAGGAGAAAATCCTAGCCATCCAAGTTTACCATACGACACATGGTAACCTTTGGCCCGATGACCTAAGTTTGGCCACGCCAAACCCTGCCATCCCAACGACATGCCAACCTAGCCTTGCCACCACGTTGGCCCTCACTACGCTCTACCAAAAACGAAGGCGTGAAATAATCAACGGTTTCCCTTCAATCCTAGGAGCAAATCTTAGCCATTCAAGGTTTCCGGCGACACATGGTAACCTTTGTCCGAAACCTAAGTTTGGCCACGCAAAACTTTGTCATGCAAATGGCCTGCCAACTTAGACGCGCCACCACGTTGGCCCTCACTACGCGGCTACCAAAATGAAGGCGTGCAACAATCAATGGTTGCCCTTCAATCCCAGAAGCAAATCCTAGCCATCCAAGGTTGCCCGGATGACACATGGTAACCTTTGACCCGAAAAACCTAAGTTTGGCCCGACAAACCTTGCCATGCCAATGGCATGCTAACAATGCGCCACCACGTTGGCTCTCACTACGTGCTACAAAACGAAGGCGTGCAACAATCAACGATTTGCCCATCAATACCATGAGAAAATCCTAGCCATCCAAGGTTACCCAGACGACACATGGTAACCTTTGGCCAGAAAACCTAAGTTTGGCCACGCCAGACCTTGCCATGCCAACGGCATGCCAACCTAGCCGCGCCACCACGTTGGCCCTCACTACTTACCAAAACGAAGGCGTGCAACAATCAACGGTTGATCTTCAATACCAGTAGAAAATCCTAGCCATCCAAGTTTACCAGACGACACATGGTAACCTTTGGCCCGAAAACCTTAGTTTGGCCACGACAAACCTTGTCATGCTAATGGCATGCCAACTTAGACGCGCCACCACGTTGGCCCTCACTACGCGGCTACCAAAACGAATGCGTGCAACAATCAACGGTTGCCCTTCAATCCCAGGAGCAAATCCTAGCCATCCAAGGTTACTAGACGACACATGGTAACCTTTGGCCAAAAACCTAAGTTTGGCCACGCCAAACCTTGCCATGCCAACGGCATTCCAACCTAGTCGCGCCACCACGTTGGCCCTCACTACGCGGCTACCAAAACGAAGGCGTGCAACAATCAACGGTTGTTCTTCAATCCCGAGGAGCAAATCATAGCCATCCAAGGTTAGCATACGATACATGGTAACCTTTGGGCCGAAAGCCTAAGTTTGGCCACGCCAAACCTTTCCATGCCAACGGCATGCCAACCCCGCGCCACCACGTTGGCCCTCACTACGCGGTGGCTACCAAAACGAAGCGTGAAACGATCAACGGTTTACCTTCAATACCAGGAGAAAATCCTAGCCATCCAAGTTTACCATACGACACATGGTAACCTTTGGCCCTAAAACCTAAGTTTGGCCACGCCAAACCTTGCCATCAACGACATGCCAACCTAGCCTCGCCACCACGTTGGCCCTCACTCTGTGACTACTAAAACGAAGGCGTGCAACAATCAATGGTTGTTCTTCAATCCCATGAGCAAATCCAAGCCATCCAAGGTTAGCGGATGATACATGGTAACCTTTGGCCGAAAACCTAAGTTTGGCCACGCCAAACCTTGCCATGCCAATGGCATGCCAAGTTAGTCGCGCCACCACGTTGGCTCTCACTATGCGGCTACCTAAACGAAGGCGTGCAACAATCAACGGTTGCCATTCAATCCCAGGAGCAAATCCTAGCCATCCAAGGTTACCAGACGACACATGGTAACCTTTGACCAGAAAACCTAAGTTTGGCCACACCAAACCTTGCCATTCCAACGGCATGTTAACCTAGCCGCGCCACCACGTTGGCCCTCACTACGCGGATACCAAAACGAAGGCGTTCAACAATCAACGGTTGTTCTTCAATCCCAAGATCAAATCCTAGCCATCCAAGGTTAGCATACGATACATGGTAACCATTGGCCCGAAAACCTAAGTTTGGCCACGCCAAACCTTGCCATGCCAACGACATGCCAACCTAGCCGCGCCATCACGTTGGCCCTCACTACGCGACTACCAAAATGAAGGCGTGCAACGATCAACGGTTTCCCATCAATTCCAGGAGAAAATCCTAGCCATCCAAGGTTACCATACGACACATGGTAACCTTTGGCCCGATAACCTAAGTTTGGCCACGCCAAACCCTGCCATCCCAACGACATGCCAACCTAGCCTTGCCACCACGTTGGCCCTCACTACGCGTCTACCAAAACGAAGGCGTGAAATAATCAACGGTTTCCCTTCAATCCTAGGAGCAAATCTTAGCCATCCAAGCTTTCAGACGACACATGGTAACCTTTGTCCCGAAAACCTAAGTTTGTCCACGACAAACTTTGTCATGCAAATGGCCTGCCAACTTAGACGCGCCACCACGTTGGCCCTCACTACGCGGCTACCAAAATGAAGGCGTGCAACAATCAATGGTTGCCCTTCAATCCCAGGAGCAAATCCTAGCCATCCAAGGTTACCAGATGACACATGGTAACCTTTGTCCCGAAAACCTAAGTTTGGCCACGACAAACCTTGGCATGCCAATGGCATGCTAACTTAGCCGCTCCACCACGTTGGCTCTCACTACGCGGCTACTAAAACGAAGGCGTGCAACAATCAACAGCTGCCCATCAATACCATGAGCAAATCCTAGCCATCCAAGGTTACCAGACGACACATGGTAACCTTTGGCCAGAAAACCTAAGTTTGGCCACGCCAGACCTTGCCATGCCATCGGCATGCCAACCTAGCCGCGCCGCCACGTTTGCCCTCACTACGCGACCACCAAAACGAAGGCGTGCAACAATCAACGGTTGTCCTTTCAATCCCAGGAGAAAATCCTAGCCATCCAAGGTTGCAGACGACACATGGTAACCTTTGGCCCAAAACCTTAGTTTGGCCACGACAAACCTTGTCATGCTAATGGCATGCCAACTTAGACACGCCACCACGTTGGCCCTCACTACGCGGCTACCAAAACGAAGGCGTGCAACAATCAACGGTTGCCCTTCAATCCCAGGAGCAAATCCTAGCCATCCAAGGTTACCAGACGACACATGGTAACCTTTGGCCAGAAAACCTAAGTTTGGCCATGCCAACCTAGTTGCGCCACCACGTTGGCCCTCACTACGCGGCTACCAAAACGAAGGCGTGCAACAATCAACGGTTGTTCTTCAATCCCGGGGAGCAAATCATAGCCATCCAAGGTTAGCATACGATACATGGTAACCTTTGGGCGAAAGCCTAAGTTTGGCCACGCCAAACCTTGCCATGCCAACGGCATGCCAACCTAACCCACGCCACCACGTTGGCCCTCACTACGCGGCTACCAAAACGAAGGCGTGAAACGATCAACGGTTTCCCTTCAATCCCAAGAGAAAATCCTAGCCATCTAAGGTTACCATACGACACATGGTAACCTTTGGCCCGAAAACCTAAGTTTGGCGACGCCAAACCTTGCCATCCCAACGACATGCCAACCTAGCCTCGCCACCACGTTGGCCCTCACTACTGTGACTACCAAAACGAAGGCGTGCAACAATCAACGGTTGTTCTTCAATCCCATGAGCAAATCCCTAGCCATCCAAGGTTAGCGGACCGATTCATGGTAACCTTTGGCCCGAAAAACCCAAGTTTGGCCACACCAAACCTTGCCATGCCAATGGCATGCCAACCTAACCGCGCCACCACATTGGCCCTCACTACGCGGCTACCAAAACGAAGGCGTGCAACAATCACGGTTGCCCCTCCTCTCAAGATGCAAAATCTCGACCGTCGAAGGTCACAGCTGTAAGTTTCCCGAGCTTGACTTTCCAAGCCACAACAACGTGCTACATGTTTTCCAAAACATTCGAGACATCAACACAAACCGGGGGATCCTCTTTGGGTATTGGTTTGGCGGTTTACAGCGTGCGGCGTACACTACGCCCGTCATAAGGAAGTGTCAAAAGGGTGAGGCGGTTAGTAAATACGGGAAGTTATGCGTGAAACGTTCATGGGACATAAAGAACATGCATTAAAAACTTTATGGGACATCAATTCCATAACGTTAGAAGTTTCATGAAAACCAGTTTCATGCGTTAACCACTTTATGGAACATCAATTCCATGCATACGGTTACCACCTCCTCATATTTACTTCCCCACTCCTTAATGAGACCAGGGTACGTTTTTACTCCGACTTGTATAAATAGGCGGGAGATACAACACTCACAAATACTTACTTGCTAGCTCACCTTGTTAGCTCTCTCACTTTTCTGATAACAAGTCGTAGTAACCCAACTACTCTTCCATAATCAACTATTCTGGTATCACCACTTTCCTTGCTTCCCTCCCCAAAACCAACCCATTCTCCTCCACTTTGTGACCGAAGCAAGTCGGAACGACCATTTCTTGGTTTAGGCCGGACTTGTACAGTTGATCTCTCGAATCTAAAGTACTCCTTGCAATACATTGTTTAGGGTTTAAATTGTTTCTCACTGCACACCGCAGTTATCGAAATCAGCAGAAACCATTTTCACCTACAAACAGCTGGTTTTCTAATTTTGGAGTACGTTTGGCATTTACGCAGAATTGGGCCCTTTTTTAAGTCCCTTTTCGGCACTGTTAATAATTCCAATGTAGCGAGACTCTGTTTTACTGATCAAAGTTTTCCAGGGGATGTTCACTTCTTAGATGATTTGGTGGCTTGTCTTGTAACAATGAGATATTCATTCACATTGTGCGTATTTGCAATTATTCACGTAGCACGTCAGCAGAAGTTGGACTATAAATCCAACAATAAGAAGATATTTCCTTCCATAAAGACATTTGAAATCTGAAATTTTTGCGTAAAAATCTTTAGGGCAATGTTCTTATATGATGTGTTGGCATATGCATGATCCTTGAAACGGGTGCTTTCCTTGCACATTTGAGTGAATTTTAAAAACAAAATTGGTTAAAAAGACCAAAATCAACAATTTACGGGTGAAAAGGACATTTAGATTTTGATACTGTTTAAATGGACAAAACTATACAAATAGCAAGGATGTAACCATTTAAATACTTTTTCTTATTTTAATTTACATCAGGATGTATTAGAATACGGGCATCCAACTCAAAACCAATTGGCGATGAGTGGAGAGGCCTTGATAGATTATAAACTGCAGGATCTTAAATAACCCAACAATGTGGGACTAATAATCTCAACGGGATGCATCCAGTTTCATCCTTGCTATTTTTTTGTGTCAATTTCACCGTACTAATTTTTAGTCGTCCATTTGAACCATGTTTTAAAAATAGGGCTTTTTACGAGAAATAGGCCTGTTTTTTGGTGCTTTTCAAATCTAGGCCACTTTTTTTTATTTATTGCTAGACTAGGCAAGTTTTGACCAAAAGTGATGGATGGAAAGTTAGCACCGTTAGGTGCACTTAAAATGACAAGACAGTCATTTGAATCGGTTATTTCGACCCAACCGGATGTGTTGACCCTGTATACGTCATCACATAGTGCGTACGTGGCCTTTGCTTACGTGGTAAGGCCCACGTGACAACCCTTCGTGGCACACTTATCTTCTTCTCCATAAATCATAAATGACCATCTCCTCAACCACATACTACGCTTCTCTTCATTTTCGGATACGAAAAATGGGTGGTGGTATCAATGATAAAGCAAGTACTTCAACTAGTATGCTAGTGTGTTTAATGTGTGAAATGGAAGAAGATCATGAAACAAAAGCATGTCCATGGGTTTATTCAAGGTGCAAACATGTACCTTGTAATGGAGTAAGAGCTTTGTTGAGGTCTAAAACGGATGGAAGTAATGGAAGGTTGTTTTGAAATGCTTGAATCCTACCCGCAACTACTTTGAGTGGTTTTCTCAAGCTTCTTCCCGTTCTTCAGCACTTCCAATCAAGCTTCCATCGGATCATGGTTGTATTGCACTGTGGAGAAGACAATCACGGTGTTACAAGCTGTCCTTTGAAGGTTCAAAAATGCTTTAAAGACAAGCGCAACTCTCAATTGGAATTGAAGATTTGCAAAAATCAACACAATTTCAACATAGCATACCTTGTGTGCAAGAAGAAATCTGTGATGCATTGAGATGGGCTTCGGATGCTCTTGTCATTGAAAGCAAAGAAACAATGAAGGGTAAAGTGTATGAAATATGCAAGGAATTTAAGAAAAATCTGAAAATGTATTTGCAACAATTTTATAATAAAATTTAGCCCATTTCAGAACTTGCATTGTCTTACAAAAGCATCCATTCATCCATTCACAAAATATATAATCAAATTGAAACACAAAAATCAACCATATTATTCAGATCCAGTCACAGAACAAAAATAAAAGAGACAAACACAAACATAGAATCCATCGAGACTTTCATGTACTTCTTTGGTTTCTTCTTTCCCTTTGGATCTGCAATTTGTGAATGTGACTTTGTTGTTGACGGATCCAACATGTTTGTTACTCGATTGAAAGCTGGTTGAGAAGAAGCCTTTCTCTTACTCCCTTGGCACGATTTTGCGGCACCTTGTTTAGAAGATTCACCAACACATGCTTTGTAACTGTTGTTGTTCTTCATTCCATCTGACGGTAGTAGATGCACTGTGAAGCACTTACATCTGGTTTCTTTCTGTTGTACTTCCTTTTTGCTAGTTTAGGGACATAAGTAGATGATGTTGAGCCATCAACACAGGTTCTAGGTTTGTCTCCCTTTGGATTCTTTCCAACCTCTCCACCAGCACAAGTGATTGCATAGTGACCATAAACTCCACACTTCTTACACTTTCTCATCTTCTTCACTCTTCCAGCTTCATCCCATGAAGGAATCCTATTCTTCCTTGGCCTTCCAGTTTTCCTTATGATAACAGGAGGATTAATGAACTCTACCAGTATATTCTACACAAACAAAGGAAGAAAGAGAAGACATTGGTTAAGATGTGAAATCCCTAAAGGTTGTGTATTATATAAAGCATGTATGAAACCCTAAAAGAATCTTTGCTATTATTAAATATTTATTACACAATAAACAATATCTTAATCTTTAAAGTAATGGTCTTACCCAGTCAATTTCAGCTGACAGTGGTTCAAACTCTGGAGCATATGTCTTTTTGTAGTATTCCACACTGTACACAGGGTCACAGTAGCTACAACATGAAATTGATTAGAAAATTATCAGTTTACAATCAAAACATGACAAATCAAAACATGAAATGAAAAGAGAGTGTGACTTACTCAGCCCAGTTTGGTCTCAATGGTGTTAAAGCACATACAACATGTTGACAGGGAAATCCCCTCAGCTGCCACTGCAAACAACTACATGTCTTTTTGGTAAGATCCACAGCAAATACAGCATCATGAACACTCCTGACCTCATACACCCTTCCCCTTACTACTCCAGTTAACTCAAACAAATGATTTAAGTCCTGCATCTTTGTAATCAGCTTCATTGCCTTTGGAACTATCTCACCATCCTGCCAATTTTCACTTTCATTCCTCCTCTTGAAGAAAAGACGCGTCACCAATTTATTATACATTTGTGCAAGTGTAATGATAGGCTTATCTCTGAAGGGCTTGGCCATGTTGTTGAAAGATTCTGAGAAATTGTTGTTGATGTGCTCACACTTGCTATCATTTGAGAAATGAGACCTAGACCAGGATTCGAGGTTTTTGATCTAGCGAGATACAATGCAGTGCTTCATCCTCGGCAAACAATTTATCCATGTGTTGCTAAAAACAAACAAGACATAAAATAGTATCAAACTCATGTTTGTAATACTTGAAATTACATTATAAAGTTTTGAGAAATGAGCAAACCTGGTAGTGTCTCTTCTTGTAACATTTTGACATCCAGAAATGTACATGTAAGCTGTATGACTTGAAATACTTCTTGAAATTCTTCATCAAATGTCTGCCAAGTAGCAAAGTATTAGTTAGTCATTCAACTGATATTATTAGGAAATATTGCAAAAGGAAATAGATTAGTCTGTGGTACATGGATAACCTTACCTGAAACATAATCTGTGCTCATCCAAGCAGAAGTATGTGTCAAGCTTCACTAATCCCCTTCGCTTATGCGATATAATGGTGAAATGCAAGTCTTCACCCAATATAGCTTTCAAATCATGTAGAAATATCTTCCAGTTCTCAATGGTTTCATTCCTACACACCATTATACCAAGAGGAACTAAACCATTTTGACCATCCAGGACACATTGCAACCAATAACACACCACCATACTTCCCATACAAGTGGCAAGCATCCAATCCTATGATTTTCCTACATCCAGCCAAGAATCCTTCTATAGCGAGGCTTGAAGCATAGTGTCATTGACAAGAATGTGCAATCTTTGGTTCCATATGAGAAATTTGCTACTTTGAGGGCATTTTTCCTGCAATTACAACAAATTAATGTTAATGCCATATTGGAAATATTAAGTCATGTTAATTCCATATAATTTGTAACATTAACAAACAAAAAAAATGCTACCTTCACCATTTCACATAATGCAGGAATTTTCTTGTACTGCTCCTCATAAGCGCCATGAAGATTCTCCCTGCAACACAATATTTCTTGCTCTCCATTTGTATGGTACTTAATGTTCACTTTCATTATTTTGTTGAACTCATTTGCCAATGACTCGGGATCGGGGATTTTGTTTTGTTACCAATAGTCTCCAACCTTTTCATGTACCGATCACTACAAATTACGGATTTGCACATCTGTTCTCCCATTTAACATTTCCTTTGCATGTGTGCTTCACATTCCAACTTCTCAAGGTATATGTAGTTCCTTCACCCTTCATAACTCTTCCATAAATGAACATAGGACACTTCTGCTTCTCATTATTAATGCACTTTACCTTAATCTTGTAGTTGTTTGAATCTCTGAACTTGACTTGATGTTTATGATTCACACAGTAGGCTCTCAAATACTTCTTGAATGCTTTCTTGCTGACAAACTTGCTTCCCTTCACTAGGCTATAAGGATCCACTTGTTCAAAAGTAACTCCCTCAGGGAACATCTCCTCATCTTCCTCATCCTTAAAATCTTTGTGCATACTCTTCCTCAAAGCTGTGTGTTATCATGAGGTTTGTGAACATTTAAGCCAATGGTGTTGTTGCTTTGCTACTTTAAGTTCAATCCCATCACCTTGTTGGTTTCGTACAAATTCCCAAAAACAAATGATTCGGTTAGATAACAAACAAACATAACAAACAAACCAAAAAACAAAAGACAACAAACAAAACAAAATGACAATTTACCTTCTTCTTCTTTGTCGAGACCAAGTCCCCATAATGGTCCTCTACAAAACAAAACAAAACAAAATAATTGGAACAAATCTACAATCAAACACAACAAAGTTTAAAAAGAAGCAGAAGCAATCACATACCTTCCTTGTCATTCTCAACCTCCACCTCCCCAAAGTTTGGATCACCATCATCACTATCAACATTATCACCATCACTTGAAGCATCATTATCAACATTATCACCATCACTTCTCTCACTTGCATTACTATCTAAAAGATACCCATTCTCAACTTTTTGAAGAAACTTATTGTAACTCTTGAAATCTCTCTCTTGTTTTGTCATTTTCATTCATCTTGAGGACATCCTCATCATCGGGGTTACATTCATCTTGTTCTACATTTTCAAATGCATGACATACTCATCACTTTTCTTGTATTCTTGGGCAGCTGCAAACAAATCTTCCACCACTACGCTGTGTTGTAGCTTCAACCCAAAAGTCATGATTGAAAAATTCTTCATCATTAACTTGTTCAGCTCCACTTGATTGTGTTTGTTCAGCTACACTAGGTTCCAAAACTGGATTATTCTCAGCTACACTTGCTTGAGTTTGTTGAGTACACTTTTGTGGAATATAAACATCTTCATCATCAACATCTTTAGAATCAACATCTTTATCGAAACATCTTCATCATCAGCTAAATCAATGTATATTGGAGTAGGATTCTTCTTCTTAATCCTAGGTATTCTTTGACTTCTTCTTCTTTGTCTTGCCATCCCTAAATTTCTTTATTCTTGTCTTGGGTGATGAACCACTACCACCAACTGGCTTCTTAGGTGGAGTCTCGGAAACGGCTTCTTAGGTGGAGTCTTAGAAGCGGCTTCTTTGGTGGAGTCTTAGAAACTGGCTTCTTTGGAGTCACATTCTTTATGGGTGTCATCTGTGGTGGAGGAGTTTGTGAATCTTAACATAAACCAGATACTTCTAGGATCTCACCATTCTCATCTACTGGCATCACTTGCAAATACAATGTAATCCAACCATGTTCATCTTGAGTTGAATTTTCCCAGAAAAACCAAAACTCTGTATCATTAATGATATTTGATGGTTGGCATGGATCAACATACCATAGAAGGTCCAATGTCTCCCTACTGGTTAATCTCAACATAGGACTAATCCTAGACTTTAAGCGATTTATACCCATACCTTCTCTTGGACAAACCCCTAAACTCAAAACACATAGCGGGGTTAATCAAATCCTTTACCTTAATATCTCTGGTTGCAAAAATGTCTTGTTCAACCTCTGAGATAACCTCTTGAACCTTTTTCTTTCTACATTTAAGAACAAAAAAATATATATCAGACAAAGATTGGAAAACCCATCTAAGAAAAATTATGGAAATCAATTCAATTAATAAAAATTGGAAGAACCCAATTTTGAAATTAACAAACCCTAGAGATCGTTCAGTACCCAACTTGATTATCAGCAGAACAAATTCGAACTTCATAAAAATTATAAAACAAATAAAACCGTAGAAATCTAAACCTCGATAGAACCTAAATAAATCAACCTTACAAACAAAACCCATAATTTGTTCATCAATGAAACGTTAAAATCAACCATGAAACCTAGAAAAAGCAGTTAGGGTTTTTTGTTACCTCTCTGTATTCTTCTTCTTAGTCTCGTCATCTTCACCAGCAGGAAATCTTCAATTTGTTCTTCGAATCTCAACTAACAAACACTGTTTCACTAATTTATCTCTCTACTAAAACCCTCTCTGAAGAACCCTCTCTGAAGAACAAGAGAGAAGAAGAAACTAACTGAATCGATTTCTCTCTCTGTCTTCTCTTATTCCTTACACCTTCCCGCGCTGTCGATGATAACAATGAAGAACTATCATGGCCGTTGAATTAATCCTCGAGATATCGTGATAGTTAGATCGGTCTCTCAGATAGCAACACGTGGAGATCTTATCACATGTGACTGACACACACGTGTGAAGGACATTTTGGTAATCTTACCACATATGTGATATCTCCTCATATGATATTTTGGCGAGAAACCCAAAAGTCAACGCGATAAATTGACCGAGATGGTTAAATTGGATGGAAACCGTTTAACTTGCCTAGTCTAGCAAGAAATAAAAAAAGTGGCCTAGGAATGAAAGTGAGGGTCCGGACCAGGCCTATTTCTGCATATATTCCTTAAAAATATTTGGACAAATGACCCAGTTTCCGAATTTTAAACCTTCACCAGAGTATATCGATCTATCAACCATATTATATTTTGTTCACAAGTTGTGTGCAATTCCAATACGCAAAAATCTGAAGGAAAATATTAACTAGTTTACTTCTTCTAGTTTGCTCAATGAATCTCGTAGAAAAATAAGGGAATAAGAAAGGATAAAAAATGCGAGGATGTTGGATGAAACTGAACAAAGAATTTCTGACTTTGATCACCTGCTTAAATCAGATAAAATGAATAAAGATTAAAACTTCTAAAATCCAATTTCAGGAGACGAGCTTGACCGAACAGATTTAAGGAGTTAGGGAAAGACTAACGAAAGGAGAAATTGAGTAAACTGAGATGTTCATCCTTTCAAAAAAAAAAAAGAACCTACATAGTTATTTTCCAGACTTCCGTCGATGAAATTTATATAAATAACTTAAAAGAAATTGATAGACTGAACTTACCAGCGAATTTGAGGCTCTATTGAAATCCTCAGAAACTAAAACAATCCATCAAGCAGGAAATTCTCGCCTATATCAAGATACATTTCCATATCTGATTCAGAGAGTAATCCACATGTCTTCTCCCGCACATTAGCCTTCGCCTCAATTACCTGACCCTCTATCTTTTTCATTACACCTGTTAGTACCTTCATTTTGTCTTTCGCAGCGCGTAAAGGCTGACCATGCTCTTGTAGTTCAGTCTTAACATTCTGCATCCCACCCATACCTTTTTTGACAGTCTCTAATCTTTCACGAAGCCATCCGATGTTAAATTCATTTTTCTCAGCCATCACTATCATCTCTTCCCAGTGCTCAATCATTTTAGAAGACAATTCTACGTAACGACACTGACTCATATCTGAGATACAATTCATCAAGTCTTTGACCAGCACAACTAGTATAGGATACAACGAGATTGGCATAACCTTGGTGGAAGGAATATGGCCATATTTTAACCATATGTTCCTGTAAAGAGGCGCTTGAGTTTTTAAAATACTGAAGCCTCCAACATCTGCAAATTCGTCCTTGTCCTCACCAAAACCAACTTTGTTGTTTTGTCTTCCTTCGCCAAACAATTGTCCGGCTCCTGGATACGCTGCTGGATCAGTACTCCTCTTATCATCTTTTTCATCAGTTTTCTTCTCATTTTCTATCTTCCCAAGCTTGTTTGGTATGCCTTCATTCATATCATTGTCATCTTTTATCTCCTTGTTCGTCATACAAGTAACCTCAATTGTTATGACACAAGTGTCATTCACGATATATCCTTTATCAGGGTCATGGAGTTCTCTAAGACCCATGAACTTTGACCAACCCCGTCCCAGAGATGTTTCGGGGAAGTTGTATTCTACCTCTGCAGAACCCAAAAGAATTTAAAAGGTAAAAAAATGTGGTAAAAACAAAAAATATTCCAATAAGATGATCCAAAATATACCTCGCTTCACTTTCATACTGGGATCAGTTTGATTAGTAACAGCAAGACTGAACACCGTGTCCACTGATTTTGTCAAATCGACAGGGCGTAGGAACAGTGATAAGTGATCACAGTAAAAGATTGTGCTGTCTCCCTTTGGATAAATCCGTGCTTTCCTGTTTATGGAATAATTCAGGTTTAATTAAACAAAAACATATGAAACTAAAGTAACTCATTTTACAAGTGCAATAAACATCATATGTATGCGTACCATTTGAAATTACCAACCGAGAAAACATCAGAAAAAGTTCCAGGTTGATCGTTCAACTTTGAAAAGTTTTCCACCCTCCAATCAAATTTAGAAGATGAAGAAAAATCTAACAGCTTCATGTCATTGCAACCTTGATTTGTTTGTTTCTCATTTTCTTCTGTCTTTTGAACCCTGTATTGGTAGCGCTGATCATTCTTGTGTACCGTACAAGTAACCTCAACTGATATGGTAAAAGTATCATTCACTATATATCCTTTCTTAGGGTCATGAAGTTCACTAATACTCATGAACTTAGGCCAACCCCAGCTGCTAAAACCATTATCAGGGAATGTTCTTGTTATTTCTGCATGCATCATATCTAACGTAAGGAACAGAAACAAAGTTTGATTAATCATTAAAATGGTAATGTAAGATAGTCCAGATTTTACCCCTTTTCACTGTGTTCTTGGGATCGGTCTGACTAGTAACTGCAAACCTATACTCCGTCTCCACCAATTTTGTCAAGCCATCTGGATATATAGGGCTTAGGTACATCGATATGTGCTCATGTGGTTCTCCCCATCCGTTTGGATAGATGAGTGCTTTCCTATTTATTAAAACAGTTTGATCAGGTCTAATCAATCATATAAAACTAAAGTAAGTGTAGAACAGCCGATGCTAGAGTTGTTCAGTGGTACCAATGATCTGAGTAGGAATTTGGAAACTCATCGATTTCGATAAAAAACAATAAAACTCGTGGAGAACAGGGTACGTACCATTTGAAACAACCAACAGAAAAAACATCAGAGCATACTTCCTTTTGAACAGTAAACTTTGAAAAGTTTCGAATCCTCCAATTGAATTTTGTAGATGAAGAAACCTCTACAATATTAGCTACCATATTATACAATTAGGGTAAAATACAATCTTAAAAATCTTAAAACCTAAATACAATTAGGGTAAGTTTTTATTCTATATATGTATATATATATATATATACACCTACAAATATGGCCCACGAAGACTAAAAATCTTAAAACCTAAATACAATTAGGGTAAGTTTTTATTCTCTATATATACACACCTACAAATATGGCCCAACAATATTAATTTCCGAAGAATTGAGATTAAACATGACTTACAAGAGTTGGGTCTTGGAGTTAGAGTACTGAGCACATTTACAAGACTACAACATCGAGAGTTGCGTCTTTGTACTGACAACACTCTGTGGAATAAATGGACCTACCTACTTTATGAGGGCTTTCCTTCTATTTGGCAGGCAATAAGCATGTTCAGAGAGGAGCACGGAACTTTTAATAAAAAGTTACACAACCATGCCCCTGAGTTCAAAATCCTTCCGCACCAAATTTCTTATCAATCAAATAGGAAAAAAGATTAGGACAATCTTCAACCCTTAATAATGCAAGGCATGCTCTTTCTAAGGAACGCGTAATTGGGGGATATGAAAACTAATTGGGGGATATGAATTACTTCTCCCAACCAAAGGTGGCTGTTAAGGGGTGTTTTTTGGGGGCGCAAATACTAAAACACCCTTAGATTAATTAAAAACATTATGAAAAGACTGTTATGCCCTTTCCCCTAAAACATAAAATCAAATAACCAAATTCATATATCCCCCAATTCGGATTTGATGATCAAAAAAAAAATCTCCATCTTCTTCCTCATCGTTCATGCCTCGAAGAACCAAATCGAAAGCAAAACCGAGAACCAAATTGATTGCTCAACAAACACATGAACAAAGAATCGAGAACATTGCTCAACAACTAGAAGAGGATGCATCAGCGAGCTCGGATGATCAACCACTCATGAGTCATGGCTTCTACGAGAAGGTAAGTGATTTTGAACTCATTTATGATTGTTTTAATCGATTTGTAGCCATGGGTTTAGGTTAGAATCGCCAACAATAGCTGAAGCTGTCGAGTTCTGAGAATACCGAAGCATAGGATCTAGGTTTGAATACCATGCGGTTTAGGTACCGGCATAGCATTTGGGATGAATACCACGCCGGTTTCAATTTACGATAGTGAATTTGCGATACCGGCATACAAATTGGGTTGAAGACTATTAGGTAGTCAACTAAAAACACACAGGGAACAATTTTTTGTACCAGGCATTGTATCTAGGTTTCGTGAATGCGGTACTTAAAAACCGGCATGCATTAGTTCAATTCAAAATGCCGGTAGTACACTTAAAACATACGGGAACATCAACGAAATTGTGCTCAATACGGCACACTATTTAGGTTCCATAGGATGCCGGTACTACGATACCGGCATGCTCGATATTTAAAGTTTTATCTTAGGAACATGTTACCGGCATTGGTTTGTTTAAGAGTTTCCATGCCGGTTCCTAAAGCTGCCATGACTTTTCTTATGTTTTTTTGTTTGCTTATGTTATAGGTCAAAAGCCAAAGAAGCGATTAAAAATAGAGACAAGAACAGAGGAAAAGAAAACCATGGAGTACTTGCACTAGTCTTTTCATGGTCCTCAGTGCTCTTAGCCGTCCATTCCCGTACAAGCGTTGTTAATGTCAATGCCACCAGTCCCTAAATTAATACAATGATTAGCCAAAAAAAATGTATATAAAATAAGCTTTTTCAAAATTATACAAGGTGTTGAACGCGGCAACTAAATACTTACAGCAACATAAACAATAGAAGAGGAAAGAATGGTAGAATATCTATCCAAACACGAGTCTGCAAGAAATGCTCCAAACAATGGTAACAAGAAAGAAATTCCAGCCCAACTGTTGATTTGTTCTTGCCGCTGTTGAATTGCTCATCTTCAACACCTCCGTCGGATACGTTACAAGATTGAAGCAACACCTTTGAAGGCAAACCTCTACACCAGCTACCACTACAGAAAAAAGAAGAAAAATATGGTCTTAATTGGAATGTGTAATTATAAAACAAAGGAATGGATCAAGCTTAGAAAGAAAAAAATAGATTCCAAAATTCTTACAAAGGCGCAACCCAAAGTTAAAATGTTCCGGTACACATACAGACATATACGGAATGCTCAAAACACTGCCGGTATCGCGTCCCGTATAAATTTCTATCTTAGGAACAATCGATTTTACATTATTTGGTTCTACAATATAGAAGCCGACATGTACCGGCATGGTGGTGTTTGCTAACGTCCATGCCGGTATTCCAAATTTCCAAATACTCATAAATATGTGACAGAAAACCGGCATCCTCGACATATAAGTTTCCATGCCGGTATCATATACCGGCATCCTCGACATTTAAATTTCCATGCCGGTATCATATACCGGCATCCTCGACATTTAAGTTTCCATGCCGGTACCATAACTTTGATAAACTTATATTCTTTTCAGTTCCTGGTCTCAGCTATTCTTTCGGTGTTGTCATTCCGAGATTTAGTGTGCGACTTAGTTAAGCTCATAGAATCGGTATCAGCACCAACTCTATGTAATCGCCATCATGGCCATCAGCTCTTTATAATTTAGTATCGATACGCCTTTCATAATTTATTGTTTCTTTTGATTGACCACTTGACTTTCAACTTCCACGTCTGACTTCCCCAGACTTCATTTGACATATAAAATCAGCTAGGTGTATCCAGAACGAAGTGTAACAGAGGAAAGGCGAGAAATTCATAGAAGTTGGGAGACAGAGAGAGTAATGGGCAGCTTAGAAGGCAACGGCAATGGCTCCTTCAATCCAAATGAAACAAGAGGAAACGTGATCACTTGCAAAGGTAATAACTTAATTTAACTCTCTCCTTAACCTTTTAACTATAGAATACCCAAAGTAACCTTCTTATTACGCACTTGGCTTTCCAGTTAACTGGCCCATCGCTTTTATTGTTCAGACTTGAATATCCTTATTCCAATTTTGAGACTTCTCTTTTCATGAGAAGCTATGTCTTTGTCAACTACTGAATAACTTTTGAGACTTCTCTTTTCATTAAGGTAATAACTTAATTTAACACTCATATTACAATGTCCATTAAATTATACAACAAAAAAAATATTGATGAAACCCACAGGTCCGAAAGAGTAAAGGCGCATACGTTGAGTAAACAATGTCGACATGCGAAGAAACCGGGATCGCAACAACATGTCTTTTTGGTTTGTCTTGTATGTTCGGCATAGTAGAGATCGATTTTAGAAATATCGGTACACATACCGGCATATACGGAATGCTCAAAACACCGCGGTACCTCGTTCGGCATAGAAATTTCTATCTTAGGAACAATCGGTTTACATTATTTGGTTCTGTATAGAAAGCGACATGTACCGGCATGGTGGTGTTTGCTAACGTCCATGCCCGGTATTCCAAATTTCCAAATACTCTTAAATATGTGACAGAAAACCGGCATGCAATCTTGGTTTGAATACCACGCCCGGTATGTTCTTGAGCGGTTGTGGATATTTTGTCCGGCATACAAAGTTGTATGAATACAATGCCGGTTATAGAGGTTCAGCGTAGTATTCATACAACGAGCATGCCGGTATTAAGCTTTTCAGACAGAAATGGCGGTTTGAAAAAAAAATCAAATTTCGACCTCTTTGAAGCATTACGTGTGTGTTGGGGTTGCTTGTATGTTGAACATGTTTACTTTCTTGAGTTGGTTCTTCATAAAACACTTCATGGTCACGAAAATCATGATTCAAAGGTGTTGGTTCATCATATAACTCCAATTGTGAGTTGTTATCATACTTAGAAGATTGAAGATATGATTGTTGTAGTTGAGCTAAAGATTCAATTTGCTGCAATTCTCTTATCACAATCATCTTCCATTTTCAAAAAAACAAATTCCACTCAAATTTTTTTCCTCTCCTTCTACTCCTCACTCACACAAATTAAAATAAAAAATCAAACTAATATATCCCCCAATACTTAAGATTTTACTAATTAAAATTAATCACTAATTAGGATTAGTGAGGGCTAGATTAGGAATTAAAAAAATAATTACATAGGGGGTCACCCAAAATTGCTATTGGGACACCGTTTTTGTCCTGTAGCTATATCCCCCAATTACTTATTCTTTCTAAGGGGTTGTTACTTGTTGTTGTTGAAGTTTTAGTTAAACTCAAACTGTTAAGTCCCTGGTTTGTAGGAATTGAATGTTCCGTACCCACGTATTCTATGTTTCCTGAAAACTAGCAAGTTGTTAGTTATACTTTTATTAGCATTCTCTATTAAGAAAGTCGACCACTAAACTTGTTAGTGGAGTTAAGCCGGTAATGTTTTGTAGCCTATATAAAGGCAAAGTTTTATGTTAATGAAAAGTGTGAAAATCATCGAACACATGTAACTCTCTTGTATGTTCCGAGTGTTTCCTCCTCTCTGCACTCTCTCTATACCTTGATTTTCATCAGTTGTTAACAATGGGGTTGTTTATGGGTAAAAATCGTTTCTGCCGATTTCGGTAAATTCGGTAGGTGAGTGAGAAACTGGTTCAAACCCTAAACAAATGTGCTGCACGTGAGCACTTTATAGATTCGAGAGATCAATCTGTACAAGTCCGGCCTAAACCAAGAAATGGCCGTTCGGACTTGCTTGATCACAAAGTGGAGGAGAAGGGTTGATTTGGGGAGGGAAGCAAAGAAAGGTGTTGAGACCAGAATAATTCTGGGAGAGTAGTGTCTCGACTTGTATCAGAATGTGGAAGCTTCGGAAGCTTGCAAGAGATGAAACACTACACCATTTTTAGGGATTAGCGGAGCACTGGACGTTCTTGGCCCAAAGTCCTGCAGCGAGTTGACGTTTCAAAACATGGTGTTGCATTTTTTCGCAACGGCATAAGCTCCGTTGCGACTTTTGGTCAGCAACGGAGATTCGCAACAAACTATGCCGTTGCGACCCTGTTTATTCGCAACCAAGGTATGTCGTTGCTAAAGTACATTTTATAATTACAGAATACCCCTACCAGGAACTAAAATGTTATTGGTTACGGTTTCTAATTTCTTGGTTCTGGTTCTAACTTAGCAACAGCAGTTAAAGGCGTTGCTAATATTTTGCAACATAAAAAAAAATAGTCAAGTCTTCATTGACCTGGTCAAAATCCATTTCCCCCACATTTCCCCCTGCGGTTACCCGGTTCCCACATTCATCATTTCCCATGATTTACATTCATTCATTCAACATACAAAAGCTGTATCAAATTATGAAAATTTATTCTTCAAT
The DNA here is from genome assembly GCA_023531295.1 of Papaver armeniacum. Taxonomy (NCBI): domain Eukaryota; kingdom Viridiplantae; phylum Streptophyta; class Magnoliopsida; order Ranunculales; family Papaveraceae; genus Papaver; species Papaver armeniacum. The sequence continues at coordinate 165,269 of JAJJWW010011135.1, forward strand.
TGATTTTTAAAAAAATTATTTGTATTCGATACAAATGTGTTCTAAGTATCACAACAAACTAGTGTACACATTAGAAACATACTTGGTTCCTAAGTTCGTTCATGTAAAGTTCGAAATTCCTAAGTTCTTCTAACTTAAATCACTATAAGGAGATACTATATAAACTTACAAATCTTACATTTTGCTAAGGGACCTAATGGGCTGCTGCTTTGTTCTCCAACCTTTACGAATGGGCAAATGGAGCCACCATAAGGACGTCGTCCTCCGTAAGTATCAAGATGGTTTGGCACGAACTCTTCTACTGTCAAGGGTTTATCTCCAAGTATATGTCCATTCATCGCAAGAGCTTTTGAGAGAGATCGGGGATCGACAAACTCAATGATAGCATCCCTGCAAACGCAAAAGTGCCAAACATTATAGTGGGACAACAAAAAACATCAAACAAGACACGAAACTCATCGAGTTAACCACAAAACAGATTGGATTGCTTTTTGAAATCAAGATATGGCGATCATAACCACAAATATTTCAAGGGATTGCAATGCTGTTGTGATATAAAATCTACTAACCCACAAACAATCCTATCACTACTTATATGGTTATGTTACTCTTGCTATCAATAGACATATGGTGCAAGTCCATACAACAAGCAATGTCCTACACAGTGGCGAGTTCAATTTCTGTTGAACTGAATTTTGTTGCACTACATCAATACAAAATCAGATGATGAATAACACCCCTCAAATTACCAATTCTCGTCTCGTAAATGAGACCAAGATGATGAAGAACCTGTCACAAAGGATTGTGCAGCTAAACTCAGTATTGAGAAAACTGAAAAATGACAAGTAAAGAACTTTCAGTCTGATCTTATCAGAGTGCTTACCCATGTCAGAGTAATGAATGCCAATTGAAAAGAGTTCTGCAAAAGCCAACTGATATTTGTAAGGAAACTAATGATAAAACCTTAGAACAACCTAAGTGTTTGCACTCAATCACTGAAGTTACAATCTTCATTACCTGGAATATGATGAAATATAGAAGATGAAGAACTACATGTTGAACCAACCAACTTATCATGGGGCTTCACTAGCGAAGTCCCCTAAAAAAAATATCTTCATTGTTCCCTAATTTGAACCTCCTCATCAACTTGGTTTACTTGTACATCAATCTCTCCCTTAACGACTATTTAGGATTCAATCCAGCGGATGTACACATGGTCGAGTTATTTCCTCACCTTGATCGGAGCACTGCAAAACGATAACAAATTGAACATGAAAAGCTCAGCTCACGAAACAGTCCATAAATGATACCAACACGTATATCTAAAAAACCCTACTCATCCCCATTTAACTGCAACTTGAGATTGCGCTAGAATCTTGACTCTTAAACTATGGAATTTCGATGAATTTGAATTATGCTATTAACCTTTTCAAATATGACAGAAAATAAACATCCAATATATCATAGAAAAGGATAATTTGTGAACCTGTTCTACTTCGCTCTTATTTGGTTATTGGGTTTCCCTGTACCATGCAAACAAAAAATATCGAATTCAGTCATTATCAACAATAACGATGCAGAATTTAAAACATCTTATTAAGTTTCTCTTGACTCACCTCAGGGCCCTTGAAAACAACTTTTACGTCATCCAAGTTGATATCATCTATCTCCTGAAACACGGAACACTTAAACCCTTTCCTGAACCATTCATCCTTTAAAATTTCGGGAACAGTAATGCGCTGTCATTTACCATAATAAGTCAGACTTGCCTTTTACAAGTTCACTCGAGACCAAATGCCGCTAAAAACAAATTAGTACCACGATTACAAATGTACAAAACATACTTACGGTTGTGGGATTAAGATCCAACATTCGAGTTATAAATCTCAAAGCCCGAAGAGATCCAAGGAGGATAAATATACTCTGCAGTCGAAATCTGCAAGTCAATAAAAACACTTTGGCGTGAATGGATACAAACAAAAGTACACTTAAATGGTAGAAATATTTATGCTCACTTTTATACGGGACCGAGAAGGTTAGAATCATCAAAAGGCAAGTAACCTGCTAAGAAGTACAAATAAGATGACCCCGCATGACCACAAATCTGCGGCTGCCCCATCATAACCTTTATCCTTGAGGACTTAAGAGAGTGCGCACTTACAACTTTTTCAAAGAGTTCCCCTCCAGTGACAGACTCCAAAACGATAAAAATATTTTCCTTGCTTCCCATCACCTAAACTAAGAGAATATATCATTTACAAAGATGATAAAAAATAAAAAATAAAATAGAGATAACCTAGAGAGACAAACAAGCATTATGATTCCCATCACACGAGCGATGTGTGGGTGCTTTATCGACTTCATTGTTGAGATTTCTCTCCTTATCTGAGATGTAACATAAGCAATTTCAACGAGTGTTACTGAGTCTTACATAGGTAAATTACTAAACAACCACCAGAACCATGTATGCTTTAACATAGCATAAGATCTATGAGTCAACTAGCATATAACTTTAATGTAAGCAAGGCATTATATAACGTTCAAGAAATTAGCTAATCAGGTGAACTAGCTTGTTAAGCAATAGCCTATTGGCGTAAGACAAACTGAGATTGGAAATATTAAACAACATCAATATTTCCAATCGATTGGCAATGTTAAACAACATCAAGCTGCTCAATACAATTTTTTTAGCCAACAAACTTCAGATAAGAAGCATACAAAACAATCATGGTAGGTTTAACTATCAAACTTTACAAGATCATTGTTGAGCTTACCCAAGTTTGCACAGTCCATCATAGTTTAAGCACTTTTCCGCCCTCCTGCCAGGGTCCAAATAAGTGCCTCTACATCGAGAACGACTTAGCTGAAAACAGAGAAATCTTTTAAATTACTAAAATTAATCAGTTAGGTCTATAAACGAAAAATGAAGTTAATTACTCACCTAGCCCATGCTCAATGGTTAATCAACACCAAAAACTCCATCATCATCACCTGCAATTCCATAACATGCCGCCATCTTAACCTCACATACCACCAGCAGTTCCCATCTAGCACAATCAACTCCTGAACACAACATTATCTCATCTAACATCTTCTCAGCCCCTCAAACACCACCAACAGAAAACCATCCTCTATCACAAGTCTGTACCACAATCCATACATTCCCTGCATCAAACCTTAACTTCAATATCTCAGAACTCCTTCTAGGTCTTCTGCATCTGCAATTTCTCCACCAGATTTCACCTACAATGCATCAAGCATTAATAACAACTTCAATTAAAGTATTGGGGAAGAACAAGAAACCCTAATTTTGAATTTCTCTAAATTTATTCTTCAAAATAACGAGAATCACCACCATCGGTTCTTGAGTTCAACTCAAACCCTAATTTGATTCTTCCATTATTAGTACCACCTTAATTCCTCTCGATCTTCTTTACAGATTCATTAAATAGAAACCCTACTGCTTAAATCAAACCCGAGCTTCAATCTTCATCAACTGCAACTTATCACCATCACCATCACCTTCTCTTCAATGATTACTCTAACTCTTCTTACACAACACCGGCTCAACTCATCGCCTTCTCCTCAACGGGTTCATCCTGTATTTGCGAGTTTAAGAAATTAAAAACTGAAATTGAAAACAACAAATTCACAAATGAAACACTAAAATCGATAAACTGAAATCGAAATCCTTAAAATCGAAAATAACGGACTCACCAGAGATAAAAACCTAAAATCGATAAACTAAAAAGAAAAAAATAAATTCAACTGAAACCCTAGAAATCAAAATATCTAAAATTGCAAAATCTATAAACCTATAAACTGAAACAAAAGGATTATTAAAGAGACTTAAAACCTGGTAGATTTAGTGGTTTTAGATTGAAAGAGATGACAAAGATAAGTTCTTCAGAGCTCCAGTTCGGTGGAGAGGAGATGAAAAGAGATGAGGTTCTGTGGAGGAGAAAAAATGTGAAGGAAAAAACGATGAGGAAGGGATATATGATAACTTTGGCTGAAGGGTGGAAACAGAAAGAAGCATACTTGACCGAAGTTTGACTTGGGGGTAATTATCAGCGCCAGTGTTCCCGACCACACACATGTTTCACACGCTTGAACCCTGAGCAGTTGCAATTCGCAACGACATCTCTCTGTTGCGAAAAATTAGCAACGAGGATTAGCAACCGAAATTTCGCAACGGCACTAGTGCCGTTGCTAATCTGGGTTGCAAATCCCTTAAAATGGTGTAGTGAAAGCTTTTTGGAGAGCTTGCAAAGTTGCCTTTACGAGAGTGTAGTATTTTCTCCGGCCGAGACTTGTTGTACGGTGGAAATAGGTAAGACCTATTTATACAAGTCGAGATTGAAACGTACCCTGGCCTCATGAAGGAAGAGAGTAAAGGGTGAAATAATGGGAGGAGGTGGTAACCGCATGGTGTTAATGTGTGAAAACGTTTTCACCATTATTTCCTCATTTATTTGACCGCTTTATTCCTTTTCACGCTTTCTTAATGTGAGCGTAGTGTCTGTGCAAGCTGTGACCGCCAAACCAAAACCACAGAGCATCCCCAGTTTGTGTTAATATCTCGAGTGTTGGTTGCACCTTGAGTGCAAGTGGCGCTGCTAGTGGCGCGTGTGGCATGTTCTATTGGCATGTGCGGAATGCCTTGGTGGTAGGTTGTACGTTGAGTGTAAGTGTCAATGCCAGATTTGCTAGTGGCGTGCGTGGCATGTGCCAATGGCATGTGCGGAATGCCTTAGTGGTAGGTTGCATGGTTTGCGAGTTAGGCTACCAGCGTGCATTAAGGGGCACGGCTAGGTGATGAAGGCTACCGGTAGCGTGTTGGCATGTGCCAATAACATGCGTGGCCGTTAGGGCCGTGGCCTTGGTAGGAAAAGCTACCGGCAAAGCATGTTGGCATGTGCCAATGGCATGCGTGGCCGCTGAGGCCGTGGCCTTGGTAGGAAAAGCTACCAGCGAGCATGTTGGCATGTGCCAATGGCATGCGTGGCCGTTAGGGCCGTGGCTTTGGTAGGAAAAGCTACCAGCGAGCATGTTGGCATGTGCCAATGGCATGCGTGGCCGTTAGGGACGTGGCCTTGGTAGGAAAAGCTACCGGCGAGCATGTTGGCATGTGCCAACGGCATGCGTGGCCATTAGGGCCGTGGCCTTGGTAGGAAAAGCTACCGGCGAGCATGTTGGCATGTGCCGATGGCATGCGTGGCCGACTTGGCCTAGGTTGCATGGTTTGCAAGCCTAGGAGCTATATTTTGCATGTGCCAATGGCATAGCGGCTTGGAAATATGGCTTGTGGTGCGTGTTGGCATGTTTGGTGGCACGTCACGGCCATGTTGAACTAGTTGCACGTTTGCAAGCCTAGGGCGCTATATTTGGCAAGTGCCAATGGCATAGCGGCTTGGAAATATGGCTTGTGGTACATGTTGGCATGTGCCAATGGCACGTCGACCATGTTGACCTAGTTGCACGTTTTGCAAGCCTAGGCGCTATATTTGGCATGTGCCAATGGCATAGTGATTTGGAAATATGGCTTGTGGTACGTGTTGGCATGTGCCAATGGCACGTCGGCCATGTTGACCTTGTTGCTCGTATTGCAAGCCTAGGGCGCTATATTTTGCATGTGCCAATGGCATAGCGGCTTGGAAATATGGCTTGTGGTACGTGTTGGCATGTGCCAATGGCACGTACGGCCATGTTGGCCCTAGTTGCACGTTTTGCAAGCCTAGGGCGCTATATTTGGCATGTGCCAATGGCATAGCCGCTTGGAAATATGGCTTGTGGTACGTGTTGGCATGTGCCAATGGCACGTCGGCCATGTTGACCTAGTTGCACGTTTTGCAAGCCAAGGGCGCTATATTTGGCATGTTCCAATGGCATAACGGCTTAGTTGCTTTTTGGTTTGCTAATGAGTGCGATATGTAGTTTGGTTTTAGGCGTCGTTGCCATGGTGCGCGATGTGCGGCTTGGTTTGGCATTGTTGCCATGGTGCGCGGTGTGCGGCTTGGTTTGGCATTATTTACCGTGGTGCGCGAGTGTGCGGCTTGGTTTGGCATTGTTGCCGTGGTGCGCAGTGTGCGGCTTGGTTTAGCATTGTTCTTGCCGTGGTGCTTGATGTGCGGCTTGGTTTGGCATTGTTGCCCAGTGCGCGAGTGTGCGGCTTGGTTTGGCATTGTTGCCGTGGTGCGCAGTGTGTGCGGCTTGGTTTGGCATTATTCTTTGTGGTGCGCGTGTGTGCGGCTTGGTTTGGCATTGTTGCCGTGGTGCGCATGATGTGCGGCTTGGTTTTAGCATTGTTGCCGTGGTGCGCATGTGCGACTTGGTTTGGCATTGTTGCCGTGGTGCGTGATGTGCGGCTTGGTTTGGCATTGTTGCTTAGTGGTGGGCGATGTGCGGCTTGGTTTGGCATTGTTGCCATGGTGCGCGATGTGCGGCTTGGTTTGGCATTGTTTGCCATGGTGCGCGGTGTGCGGCTTGGTTTTGGAATTAGGGTTACGTGTGAAAACCCCTAATCGGTATTTTGAAAAAAATACCCCTATTAATTATTTACACCTGAGTTAAATGCTCTTAGTTAATGTGTTGCGGGTAACACTAGGTCATGGGGTTTTACGATTTTACCCCTTGTTTAAAAACCACCATCAACAGGGGTATAAGTGCAAACATTTTTTTTCAGCATTTTCACTTGACAAGGAATACCACAACAGTATATAACCCAGTGAGATGGAACTTGATGCCATCTCGGAAAACATATCATATCTCCAACATTGTAACCATATTGGTTGATTCGAAATTTCCATGACATAATCCAACGAGAACCCGGCAAATTTCTTATCGGCAAGTTATGATTATAAGGGCTCGCTCGCAATTCTTGTAGAACGTCTGGCTAGTTTAGACTACAATAATATATATAAAATCCATCATTAACATGATAGTGGTATTTCCTTGCATAACTTGGCATGCAAGTGTTATGTTTAATCTTGTTATTGTAATTATCACGGTAAATTTTTTATTTTTAACTCTCCAGCAATTGATGCCCACGCGCATTTCAAAATTTCATCATTAACATGTTAGTGGTATAACGATTTTATGTATTACTTCTACTTTACTTCTACTTCCTTCATCACGTTTTTTTGATAGGATCAATGGATGGGAAGAGTAAGCAAGTGGAAACACCGCAAAAAAGAAAAAAAATGATGAAAGTTTATCCTAATAGCATCCACAAACTACATAGAGGAACCAAATGTTTCCATGGCCATAAGTCTAATGTTCTTGCGCCACTGGTCTATTCGGCATATATTTATGCAACTGAAAAGCCATCCACATGCAAAGGCGTGTACTGGGAAAGCCTTAGGCACCTATACACACACTAGCAATGCCTATATTTTTTCCTTTTTCTTAAATTAATAGTCATATAGGATAACGTTTTTTTTCTTCACTAAAAAGCAAATTTGTTCTACTTCCTGTTTTAAGCACCTCTTAATAAAATCAAAGGAGCAACTCAAATCTGGCAAATTGAAACCTCAAATCTAAATAAGTTAGGAAACTTGAACCTGAAACGCCATTCTTAGGCCATTGCCGAGCCAAAATGCAGATGAATCACCACTTCCAATACACACTTCAAATCTTTTATTATAAATAATCGAGTCCAATTTAGAGATTATCCAACAGGAGTGATCCAACGTCATCGATGGCTAAATTATGAAAAGTTTCATCAACTATGCAGAAAGTAAAAGACAGTAGTATTAGTTATACAAAATTTTGTCGAAGAACTGTAACCCAATGCAACCTTTTGAGAAGACATATCTGATAACTTTTAATCATTTGCGTTAGGAAGACCAACGGATGTATCTTCTCATAGTAATACCGTGAGAACTAAAGCAGAAAAGAATAAAAGAATAATGTTCTACCCTGTACAAACCATACCTTTGATGGGTTCACATTAAAAATTCATGAGTGCAAATGCTTTCATTCTGTAGATACACGGACATTGTTGGTTTGCAGTATGCAACACTCATACTTCCCCGCACCTGGATTATCAATTACGTATCAGAATTCCTATGAAAATCCAGCGACTCGTTTTAGTATTTACCATAAATGTAAATATTTACTCGTAGATTTAACAATCGATTGATGGATGTCCTCACATGGACATCGCAGTAGATCCCAAGTAATATTCTAATAACATATGAAAAAACAGTTTAATAGTTACTAAATAATGCACCCATCGGAATTTCATCAAACACTTTTACGCTCATAAGGGTGTGCTTTACTTACCATCTTAATGAACTTTTTGTGAGAACCAAATCCACAACGAAATTCACTGGCTTTAACACGGGCTTTGAATCAGTTGAAAGGATGCTTTACTTTCCATCCCCATGAAATCTTTACCAACACAATATCCACGACAAAAGTTTTGAACACTAAAGCCACAACGAAATTGTGTACAGAACACTGGCTTTGAAGTTTGAACGCTGGATTTGAATCAGTTTGATATGTCATATATAAAAGTCATTGACAGATAAGTTGCAACCTTTCAACAGAACTCTTCAGAACTAAGAGAGAGGGTTCTAGAATGTGTCTTTTCCTTACAACGCTTCCAAGGGTCGTTCCCTTCTAAATTTTCTGGCTCTCTTCAAATCTAGTACGGGCATGACACGTCAGACAAAAGAGTTGAAACTTCATATGGAGCCGCCATATCAGCAAAATCATTCTGCTTTATATTAAGAAGAACACTAAAGCCACAACGAAATTGTGTACAGAACACTGGCTTCAAAGTTTGAACGCTGGATTTGAATCAGTTTGATGTGTCATATATAAAAGTCAACGACCTATAAGTTGCAACCTTTCAACAGAATTCTTCAGAACTAAGAGAGAGGGTTCTAGAATGTGTCTTTTCCTTACAACGCTTCCAAGGGTCGTTCCCTTCCTAATTTTCTGGCTCTCTTCAAATCTAGTACGGGCATGACACATCAGACAAAAGAGTTGAATCTTCATATGGAGCCGCCACATCAGCAAAAAATCATTATGCTTTATATTAAGAAGAATTCATAATTTGAATTCTAATCCTTAAAATTAGAAGAAAAAAGAACAAGTCTCTCAAAATATCACCTATCTTGGAGAGACTTCTTTTAAGGCTTTTATGGTATGTTTTAATACAAAAGTCTTTGAAAATCCTTGAAATCCTTGAAATCCTGAAATCATTGATTTCAAAATCAAGATCGAATAACAGAGAATTTTAAAGACTTTTAGAAAATCTTTATCCAATAACAGAGAATTATAAAGACCTTTAGAAAGTCTCTATCCAGTAACAGAAACTTTCAGAGGAATTTAGAAACTCTCTATCGACTAACAACATATTTGGAATGTCTTTATAATTCCCTATAAATCCAAGTTCACTAACCCCCTATTAATATTGTCGGTGGTTTCAGACACGCGACACCTATCAGTGATTAATGAAAAAACTGAATTCTTGTACACAGACGTGGTCAGGTTAACAGGTAAAAGGTACACCGATATACGATTATGCGCTGTACATATATGACCTGCCGTGCCATTTATAAGCTCCAACAGAGAGGTCATCAGAGTAATAGGTGCGTTCCTTCTAGAACCTATAACTTTCAAAAAAATTCAATCTAATTTTGGAACATAGAAATGGAAGCTAAACTATTTTTGTAGGGGCGAAATATTGCACAAGGCAAGTATACAACTTCACTCTAACCAAAAAAAGCTTAAATACGAAGAGAAGGAAATTAGCAAGGAATAATACGAAGAGTAATTATGCGATAATAGAAAAGAAGTGCGAACAGAAGTTGCACAATAAAAATAATGCGACACTCGTCAGAGAAACACGAAGCAACAGCGCGAACGACAGGGACAACTCTCAAAAGCCTGACGAATAAGACAAACTGAAAGAAGATCAGTCAACAGATATTTTGCACCTGAACCCTAGTTGTCTTCTACTGATGTATTTGCATATATAAAGATTCAAAAATGATAGAGAGAGAGAGAGATATCGGTTGGTAAAAATGGCTAAGGAAGTTATCAAGAGCAAATAAATAATCCATTAGAGGTTATTTTCATCTCATATTTCTCCATTGTTGTTGTGTACTACTTTTCTTAAGATCATTGTAAGAAACCTTATATTTAATTCAAAGTGTTTGGGAAGATCATTTTAGCTTCAAGAGGTAAATAATATCATTAATGTTTGAGTTGATTTTTATATATAACTTAAGCTTTGTGTTATTATCATCTCAAAGGGTGCAGTTGTGGGATTTTCCGCAACCAAATTTTGGCGCTAGAAATAGGGAGGATTTATCCTCACCTGCTAGTTACCATCTAGAAACCATTACCTAGTGAAGATCATTCGTTGTTTCCATCAATTTCATTTTCTTTATCCACCGTGAAGATCCAATAAACAGTATTATTTATTTGTCTTATTCAAAAAAAGCTTTCTCAAAATCTCTTTGCGTTCAAAATCCCAAAAGTTCTCGGGAATAAATCTTCCCACGAAAATATCCTTCGCCGATAGCCTCAACCAGATCTCCCATACCACAAAATGGTTAGAATCATACCTGTTAGAACATTGCTCGGTCGAACTCGCAAGCGTTGCTATGTCAAGCTTGTTTGTCAAGTTTAGTTTCCAAAACTATAAGTATTGATTTCTAATCTACTAATAGCTAAGTCTCGTACTAGGATAGAAAGTGTAGTTGATCTCTAGACTCTACGTCTTTCATCATGCAAATACGAAGAACTACTCAAGGAACTGGTGGAACTTCATCGACAAAAAGTTATGTGGAGACTTGAACTTGTCTATCACTCAAAAGTCTAGCTAGTTTATCTCCTATCTTGAGACAAAAGTCGTATTGTTATATAGACTATGATTATGCACACGTACTATTTCGAGCTGAGTTTATCTCGCTTATCTATTTCTCGAAATATGTGTTGGAAAGTTTTCGCTTTGGCCAAATTCATCTTTACTGGTGAAGAAATTCATATTAGTTTCAATTACTTGAAAATCGCTTTGACAAAAAATAGTTTGTGAACAACAACTATATAATGTCCTCTAAGAATGTTTCAATGATTGAAAAAGTTTAGAATATATAACCATGGTTGGATATAAACATAGTGAGGAAACTCATATGTGTGTAAGTCCAATATCCTTGAACCAAGGTATGCGTACTTGTCTTTCGGGATAGCAAAATCCAGAGTCCGCGTACCGGTCTGGCACTTCCGGAAGTTCACGTCCCGTGAATTTCTGCTGGAGTTTGTGAACTGAAAAACAAACTTAATCTGAGTGCTTAATTCCGCGAACCAGTATGCGTAACTTAAGTAGGTTATTCTAAGAATAGTTTAGTTCGTGAACTAAAACATTTATATATTAAGGAATGCAATCTTTGCAAACCGTGGATATAATATTCATGAATATATTCGAGTGAATCAAAGTTGTTTTCGTTTCGATTGTGTCTTGTATACTTTTGTGAGATCTAAGCAATTGAACAACTCTCTAACTAGTTCATTTGAAGAATTTGAACTAGTTGTGATAAAGAAGAATAAGGTTGATATGAAAGTGCTCATATAGCTAACCTATGGTTAACTACTAGTGACTCGACGATTTGTACACGTTTCGGTACGGTTACTCAAACCTAAATGAAGTTACATTTCATGTGTGTATAACAAGCTAAGTTCGATCTAACGGTTGAAATATATTAGCTTGAATCTAATCAGGTTTTCATCTAACGGTGAATATTGAATGCTTTATTACCAAGGTAACTTGGACTGCAAACCCTGATTTGAAGATTTTATAAAGGAGAACTCTAAAAAATGGGGAACCTAATCCCCACACCTCCTGTTAGATACTACTTATTAGCTAGAGTCATTCTACTTTAACCTTAGGTTTCTAATCGAGACCATGTAGGTTAACGATTTAAAGACTTCATTGGGATTGTGAAGCCAGATCCAACTATCTTCTATATAGTTGCGTGATCTGATCTTGCTATTTCTACCGTTTGAGTACAATCGTAAGGATGAACTTGAGATTAATTTCTCTGATAGGCAAATAGAAAAGTAGTCACAAATATCTTTGTCTCATCGTTTGTGATTCCACAATATCTTGTTTCTCTAGTAGATTAAGATTATTGTGAGGTGATTGATATTTCTATGCTATTTTTCGGGAATATGAGTCTGGTATATCAATTGGTTCTTGTTCACCTTGATTTATCAAAAGATGGAACAAAACTCGTAGGTATTTCCGTGGAAGAAAGATTTATCTATTCCTGTAGACTTTTTTGTGTGATAAAAATTTGTTTATTAAAGTCTTTGACTTAGGGTCGTAACAACTCTTAATTGTGGGTTAGATCAGCTAATGGAATCAAGTGCGTAGTATCATGTAGGGATCAGAGACGTAGGGAGCACAACTGTACCTTGGATCAGTATGAGATTGATTGGGGTTCAACTACAGTCTAGACCGAAGTTAGTTTGTAGTAGACTAGTGTCTGTAGCGGTTTAATACAGTGTGTGTTCAATCTGGACTAGGTCCCGGGGTTTTTCTGCATTTGCGTTTCCTCGTTAACAAAACTTCTGGTGTTTGTGTTATTTCTTTTCCGCATTATATTTTGTTATATAATTGAAATATCACAGGTTATGCGTTGAATCGATCAATTGGGAAATCCAACCTTTGGTTGTTGATTTAAATTGATTGATCATTGAACATTGGTCTTTGGTACCGTTCAAGTGATTTCTCTTGTATTCAATTTGATTCGCAGATTTTTATTTTCTTAAGTAAGTATTGAATCGACAAATTGAGATATAACTCTTTGATATACTTTTTATTAAGATTGAGTTCGACTGTCTAGTTGATTCTCTTAAAAGTATATTGGAGTTTTCCCATACAGAATGCTAAGGGAAATATTGGATGTAGTTGTTAGATCCCAACTTTTTTAGTACCACAAAACGAGTATCCAACGGTGGCACAAAGGCGAGACATTAACAAAAGAAAAGTTAAAAAGACGGCAGCAGCTGTAGAAGATACGAGATATTGGACGGAATGGGTCGAACTGTACAATCAGGAAAGACCGATGCAAGCTAATGCTAAAAATGGTGAGAGGGAAAGAAAACAATACAACTATGAGAGCCAGAATGAAGAAGCAACTGTAACAAAACAAGAATACGAGGAAACACTCGTGCAATGGAAAACGACGGAAATAATGTTGATTGAAGAGCGAGTAAACCTCGCGAAAGAATATGGACAACTGATGATAGAAAATCATGGTTTAAAGAGAAAGGTACGAGAGTACGAACTGGGAATAGAATATGGAGAAATCTACAAAAAAAAATTGCAGAGAGAAAGACGCTGAAAGAGAAGAAATAGAGAAACAGATAGATGGACAACTATGGGATGAAGTATACCAACACGGGCGAAAAAGAAATGGGACAAGTAGAAGAATGTTGTATCAAAAAGAACAATGAAGAAGGGATGCTCGATGCGAAAGCAACATCCAAGGACCATTAAGAAGGAACCAGAATGTTAGCTATGCGACCCAGTCATTCCAACCCTAGAGAAATGGAAAGGATTCTCACTGATACCGAGGAAATTTCGCAGTATGGGAAAGATGCTAAGAAACACTGTTCGCGAAAAGAATATGCGAAGAAAAAAATATTCGCAGTACGGAAAGAATGTAATGAAGAAATCAAGTTATGTACTGATCAAAGAAACCCTAAAATCAAGCAAAGTTCTTTCTATACGCGAACAAGCCAAAGACGAAACAAAGTCTATGAAATATTCGGAAGACCTCAATAGGTGGCAGCAAGTTACTATTTTCAAATCTGAAATGGGTGAAACGGGTTATATATCGCATAAAATTCCTAACACTATGGAAATTATCTCTTGTCCATAAAACATAAATTTTGCGAATTGCTAAATTTTCTTCTAGAGTAAACTTAGGGCCACCGACATTGATAACCATCTTTTATTTGGATACTTTTAGGACAAATTTAGAGATTAAAAGATGAAATTATAAGAAGTTGTGTGTGTAAAAGGTGTGGCTTTGGGTTGAAATCCTTCGAATTTGTGAGGAGTGAAACGAGAGCAGTTGGATAGACTAACCGCTTCTTATCAACCAAGATTGCTCGTCTCAGTGTCAAATGAGACTCGTTTCAATATGAGACGAGCATCAGCCCAGAGGAGGCCTAACGTCCCTGGTTGATGTGGTCACTTCAGGTAGAGACGCTCGGTTCAACCTAATATGCGATACACAAGCCATATCATTTAAAGGTTTTTCTATCCATCTTGAGTGTTTGACAACCTACCTACTATAGAAATGTAATGGGTAAATCTGTTAGTTGCATATCGCCGTGGAGTTAACGATGTGTTTAGGCTTTTTTTCCACAATATAAGGCTCAAATTTTTATTCCCCTCTTTGGTAGCCCTCAAAAGAATTCACACATCGAAGTTTAGAAACATAATTCTGAAAGCTTAGAGTCATACTATCCATTTCTATGGGACTATTATGACCTACAAACAGCCAAAATCAAGAACTTGACCAAAGTCAATGGATATGAATGTCCACTTATACCAAATGAAAAATCTAATGTATATCCACTTTTGTAAGGTAGCCATTACCTTAAAGGCATCCCAACCTGTTTGTACCATAAGTAAAAATACCACTTAATGGGCCAAATTGATACTTGAATCATGTTTTGGTCCTCATCAAGCCCACTAAATCAACCAAGGCGGCCCGCCTGCACACTGACCGGTCGATAGTCAAAAGTCGGTCAACTATCAAAGTCAACTTACGGTCAAGGTCGATGGTCAAAGTCGATCAACTATCAAAGTCAACTTCGGTCAAGGTCATGGTCAACGGTCGGTCAACGGTCAAGGTCAACCGTCGGTCAACTATCGAAACCATCGCACCCCTAGCCAATTTTCATTCTTGCAGCCGGCGAATGCCTAGCCAATTTCCGTAAAAAAACTCTTCCGCTAGCGCCAGCAGGTCTTCAACCATCGCCACCCGTGACCTCCATCCACCTGCACCATCATGTCGCCGACCATCAAGCCGTCCCTACCCATGCAATCATTTATTCGCGTGCAAATATCCACCAATACTACCGGCCATCATTTATGCAAAATTTATCATGGAAGCATAAATGTGCGATTTCATCTGAAATTGAATTCAGTTTGACATGCAAGTACTAAATGCGGCGATTTCGGCCATGCGGTACTAATTGCAGCAGTTTCATACATGCAGAATTAACTCCAGCTGTTTCATACAGAATTGATGATGGAAACATGAATGAGAAGTTAATGTAATTTATGTTTATATTTAGATGTGGAACTGTATAAATAGGAGAGGGCAGAAATCAGGAGGTAGCCAATAGGTGAAAAAACATACACTGTAACACAATTATCAATAAAACACCACTCCCCAAGGGGATTCGTCCGTGGACTAGGCAAGCCATGCCGAACCACGTAAAACCTGCGTCTATTGGTCTGTGTTCCAATTCGTCTCCTAGCCCTAAATACTAACCAAATTATCAATTCATCGTGTTTAGGTGCCAAAAGTAATTTCGGCATTTACAAACATTGTAAAAACTAAGGGACATACGAGAAAAGAAATGTGTTTTCCCATTGAGAAAATTTGTAGAAAATGCTTCAAAATCGTGTCCAAAAAAAACGATCTGAGCGTTTTGAAAAATCACTGCTGCGATCGATTGACCGCAATCAAGGTCCAGGTTTGATCTTGATGTGATCACAGTCGGTGATGGGACATTGCTGTGACCGTATAATCGCACATACTACAAGTCAGTTGATCGCAAGCGGGCTGCAATCGATTTGATCATAACGATCGCTTGATCCGGTGATCGCATTACTGCTGCGATCAGTATAATCGCACATACTACTGATCCGATTGATCGCAAATGCTATGACCAAGATTCGCTAGTTTGATTTCTTGAAGCTATTAGGCATGATACGGGTGAAAATCGCATCACTACAAAATCTGATGATAGTGTTCTTTGGGAACTCGTTTTGCGGCAAAGATGTAGTGAAATACCATCAAAACTGTTGTAGGATATTCGATCCACAACGCCATTTGGATCGATTCCCGATTTCTATCTTGCCCGTCCGGTGATCGCATTCCTGCAGTTGATTAACCACCATTACTATGGCCGGCAAAGACGATCAGGGGAAGCCACAAAGCTGACTCACTGCGAAAATCACCAAAGTCGTTGTCAGGATGTTCGATCCGCAGCATGATTCAAGTCCTAAGTCCGAAAAAATTGCTTCTCAAATAACGCATTATCCACCTGTTCAAGTTTGTTGTATGACAAAATCGATACTGTCATGATCGCAAAGTTGTCAAGTTGTCTACATCTCAAGGTGCTTGAATACCCAAGGGAAAACCTCCAGAAAAGCATCTCAGAAAATTCCAGAAAAGGGCCACAAAAGTGAAGGAAAATCATGGTGAAAATCCTAGGAGAAACAACAATGATCCACACAACCGATTCTTTAAAAATCCATAGTATGTTACGAGAAGTTTTCAAGGAAAACACCACAAGTCGATGAAACCCGTCACCAAAGGTCCGAAGGCAAAGATCACGAGTTCAGGATATGTGTTGCGAAAGGGTAAAAAAAAAAAAAAAAAAAAGTCGGCGGCCATTGCGAGCGGCGGCGGCGCTGCAACGCTCGGATCTGTTCACCCTCTTCGGGGGTTTCATTCACCTACATTTGTTTTGACTCACCCACGTCAAGAGGTGTCCATCACCCACATGGAATTCTTGATGCTTCCGGATATATCAAAGTTCGATACGCATCAAATGACCACCGTGGATTTTGTAAGGTACATCAAACTTCGATGGTCATGATACATCAAAATTCCATTCTCAGAACGAGTTAAATTGCACTTGAGTGGTACATCAACCTTCGATGAGCTGAACACACAGACCGTTGATTCTCCCTGGTACATCCATTTTAGATGTTCTATAAAACATCAAAATCAATTTTTTTTTTTTAAAAAAAAAAAAAAAAGAATCGAGGAGAAAAGTCGGCCCAAGGCGTGGCCTCCTGGCAAGCGCGGCGGGCAGTCGGCGGCGACCAACGAATGACGAGCGATTAATCTTTATTTAATCTCCGATTAGTAGGTAACTGGAGGGATTGATTCGGTGCGTCGCGGTACATCTTAATTCCGTAGCCCCTGTTTCAATAGAGCAGTATGACTTAATCCGTAGCCTCGGATTATTCCGCCCAGTTTCTCTTGCCTTGCGGATATGTACACCCCACTAGGGCTTGGTCTAAAAATTTGTTTCGTTGATATCTTCTAAGTCTTACGTCCGAATTGTATGATTTTTGGCTCGTTGCGATCACATTTCAATATCCTTCGACATGAAGGTAAAAATTTTCAATTGGAGAATAATATTTTTGGGTACAATCACGTCATCAACATGTTAGAGCAAGGCGCTGACCAACCAATTTTGTTTCTCGATAACTTCTTCTTCGTGCATCAAGGCGAGTGATTATCGGCCCGATGAGATCGTATGTCAACTACCAAGGTCGTGAAGGAGGCATTCCAATTTCCGGAGAAGGTTAAAAATTTTAGAAATATAAAATGACAGACTCGAAGCGGCCACATTCAATCACCAAGAAAATACTACAGTCAGTTGATGAAGCACTACGGTCCTTTTCACATAACTATTCAGATCATTGAAGCGAACTATTGTAATCCGGTTTCCAAAGAACAGCTGTTGGCCTATTTGATCGGCAATTGCCATCCTTTTAATTCCTACAGTCCAGTGGGTCGAATTGCTGTAGTCCGATTTTCCCTAAAAAAAATTTCAATACAGTTTTCCTCACAACTGATTCAGTCCAGTTTCGCGCATAATTGTTGCGGTCTGAGATGATCACATCTCTTTGAAATACGATTCCGTGGCAACCTGCATCTTCGATCCAGTTGGACTTAAGCTGGTGCATTCCAGTCCCATACAAATCAATTACTAAGTCGAGACGAGACCCTAAGGCAACTATACTAATCATCGTCGGCCGAAAACACCGACATAGCAGTGGGCATCCTAATCACTTCGTAAGCGAAGTCACAGTAACATTTTCAATAAGGTAAGTATACAATTTACATATTTTTGCATCTTTTCATATATTCATGCATACTTTTGTTCAGTAAGACACCTTTAATGTGGCAAGCATCTTCTCACGAGGGGATGCACACATTTCAATCCGCGCGCATCATGCGGAATAGTGGGATTGGCCCCGCGCGAATTACGATAGCAGAACATATTCAAAATATCATGCGCGAGCAAAATGCAGCCAAGGAAGTGCACCCTTGTGCAAGCATTGACGACATGACAATTACTATCTTAGGGGCGAGTTGCATATCACTTCAACACGCATCGAACATCACTGGAGGCAAGATATGTAACACCTCATGGTCTAAAATTACTCTTTTGGGGCAGTATGTAACACTTCATACGCTGCAGGGGCAAGTTACATAGCACCTAATTGCAATTAAGCTCCTGAAAATAGAAACTTGAGTAACCCAAACTTCTTAGTCCTCCAACGAGTTGCGGGATTAAGAGGGGCGACGTACACCCTAATATTTTTACGCAATTTTACAATCGGTAATGTTAAACTGCTATAGTTATGTTGATTGAATTATTGTACTCAGGTTAAAAGCAACTGCTGCTTTTCGGTTGGATGCGGCCGATGCAGTCGATTTGCCACAATGAATTACCCGTACCTAGTTGGACGTAAATCGGATGCAATTTGCTCTCGTTGTTGGGCTGACGCAACCATGCTGTCTAGTTTATTTGTAACGTTACCTAAGTTTATCGAACTGTTTAAATCCAGTCCCTCACAGCCGCATACCAAATTGGTGATCAAGCCGGGCCAGAATCCCACTATTGCTCGGGTAACTCTGCGATCACCGGGATCGCAGCTGGGCCGCAGAGTCGCTTTTGCTTCGTCCGCCTCCCGGTCCCCGATCGCAGCCTACTGCAATGCTCGATGCTGCTGGGCCTTTTATCAAGCCGCCGCAGTCTAGCTCTATTCGCAACTCCCTGCAGTCTAATTTAATCGCAAAGCTGCAGCTGCTTTGCCGCTACTCATGCTCAGTCATTGATGCGATTGCCAGAGTCTGCTTTTCTCTCGCCGCTTCCTGGGTCCACCGATCGCAGCTGCTGCAATGCCCGAAATCTGCTCGAGACCACCGATCAAGCTGCTGCGGTCAGCTACTGTTCGCAACTCCTGCAGCCAGTGATACGCTGCTGCGGTGCGATTTTGCTCGTCGCTCCTGCGATCCGGTGATCGCAGTGCTATGCGATGCGAGTTTGCTACGTCGCTCCTGCAGTCCGGTGATCGCATTGCTTTGCGATGCTCGATCTTGCTTCGCAGACCGGTTGATAAGGCTATCGCTGATCCGGCTACATTCGCAACTCCTGCGAGTCCGGTGATCGCAGTGCTCTGCGGTGCGATTTTGCTCGTCGTTCTTGTAGTCCGGTGATCGCAGTCTTTGCAATGCTCGATGCTGCTGCATACTAGCGATCGAAGGCTGCTGCGGTCCACTTCTGTCGCAACTCCTGCGATTCGGTGATCGCAGGCTAACTGCGGTCTGATTTGCTCGTCACTCCTGCGAACTCAGTGATCCACGATTCTTTGCGAGACCAGCCTCACTCAATGTTGTTACCGCTCATTTCCAACATCACTCGCTACATTATCAAGCTTCCGTTGCATCACCTCGGTCTTGTTTTTTGCAGCACTTGAGGGCGACGATTACGATCTCCATAATCAACGAAGGCGTTTCTATTACGCTTGACAACATAAATTTACTCTTGGGGCGTGTTTATTTCCATAAACAACAAAGGAAGTTCGCCAATCACCTCAATATCAATAGTCCACACTTGGGGCGAGTTTTATCATTGACTAGGAAACGAAATTTTTCTTAACCCCCGACAAGTTGGAGGTTAAGAGGGGGCGATGTTTGTACCATAAGTAAAAAATACCACTTAATGGGCCAAATTGATACTTGAATCATGTTTTGGTCCTCATCCAAGCCCGCTAACCAGTCAACCAAGGCAGCCCACCAGTCTGCACGGACTGGTCAATGGTCAAAGTCGGTCAACTATCAAAGTCAACTTACGGTCCAAGGTCATGGTCAAAGTCGGTCAACCATCAAAGTCAACTTCCGGTCAAGGTCATGGTTAACGGTCGGTCACGATCAAAGGTCAATGTCGGTCAACTATCGGGCGATCGCACCCCCTAGCCAATTTTAGATCTTGTAGCCGGCAATCTTTTCAACGATTCCCGACCAAAAAACTCTTCGTGCCCGCGACCGGTCTCAAACCATCTTGCCCGGAGCTGACCTCCATCCTGTTTGCCAACCATCATGCCCCATAACCATCAAGCAGTCCTACCCATGCGGTCATTATTCGCGGCAAATATCCACCAATACTACCTTTGTTTATGGGTGAAAATCGTTTCCTAGCGATTTCGGTAATTTCGGTGAGTGGTGAGAAACTAATTCAAACCCTAAACAAATGTCTTGCACGTGAGCACTTTATAGGTTCAAGAGATCGATCTGCATGGGTCAAGCCTAAACCGAGAAATGGCGTTCGGACTTAACCCGGTCACAAAGTGGAGGAGAAGGGTTGATTTGGGGAGCAAAGAAAGGTGTTGAGGAGAGTAGTATCTCGACTTGTATCGAAAAAGTGAAAGCTTAGGAAGCTTGCAAGAGATGGAGCTTTTGAGAGAGCTTGCAAAGTTGCCTTTGAGAGTGTAAGTGTAGTATATTTCTCCTGACCAAAGGACACCGGTATGCTGGTGGAAATAGGTAAGACCTATTTATACAAGTCGAGATTGAAACGTACCACAGCCTCATGAAGGAAGAGAGTAAAGGGTGAAATAATGGGAGGAGGTGAGCCAAGCAGCATGGTTTAATGGGTAAAACGTTTTCACCATTATTTCCTCTTTTATTTGACCGCTTTATTCCTTTTCACTTTCTTAATGTGAGCGTAGTGTACGCTGCATCTTGTGACAGCAAACCAAAACCCTAAAAAATCCCCGGTTTGTGTTGATGTCTCGAGTGTTGGTTGCATCTTGAGCGCAGAGTGGGCGCTGCTAGTGGCGCGTGTGGCATGTGCCGATGGCATGTGCGGAATGCCTTGGTGGTAGTTTGCACGGTTTACAAGTTGGGCTACCGGCGTGTGTGCTTGGCATGCGCCGATGGCATGTGCGGAATGCCTTGGTGGTAGGTTGCACGGTTTGCAAGTTAGGCTACCGGCGTGTGTGTTTGGCATGTGCCAATGGCATGTGCGGAATGCCTTGGTGGTAGGTTGCACGGTTTGCGAGTTAGGCTACCGGCGTGTGTGTTTGGAATGTGCCAATAGCATGCGTGGCCATTAGGGCCGTGACCTTGATAGGGAAACTAGCTAGCGAGCATGTTGGCATGTGCCGATGGCATGCGTGGCCGTTAGGGCGATGATTTTTGCTAGGGAAACTAGCTAGCGAGCATGTTGGCATGTGCCAATGGCATGCATGGCCGTTAGGGCGTGATTTCGCTAAGGAAACTAGCTAGCGAGCATGTTGGCATGTGCCAATGGCATGCATGGCCGTTAGGGCCGTGATTTGATAAGGAAACTAGCTAGCTAGCATGTTGGCATGTGCCGATGGCATGCGTGGCCGTTAGGGCCGTGATTTTGCTAAGGAAACTAGCTAGCGAGCATGTTGGCATGTGCCAATGGCGCGTACGGCCATGTTGACCTAGTTGCAAGTCTTGCAAACCTAGGGCGCTATGTTGGGCGTGGGCCCAAGGCATAGCGGCTTGGAATTTGGCGTTGTTGCCATGGTGCGCAAGGTGCGGCTTGGAAATATGGCTTGCGGCATGTGTTGGCATGTGCCAATGGCACATGCGGCCATGTTGACCTAGTTGCAAGCCTTGCAAACCTAGGGCGCTATGCTTGGCGTGGGCCCAAGGCATAGCGGCTTAGAAATATGGCATGCGGCGCGTGTTGGCATGTGCCAATGGCACGTGCGGCCATGTCGACCTAGTTGCAAGTCTTGCAAGCCTAGGGCGCTATGTTTGGCGTGGGCCCAAGGCGTAGCGGCTTAGAAATATGGCTTGCGGCACGTGTTGGCATGTGCCAATGGCACGTCTTGGCCATGTTGACCTAGTTGCAAGTCTTGCAAGCCTAGGGGCGCTATGTTTGGCGTGGGCCCAAGGCATAGCGGCTTAGAAATATGGCTTGCGGCACGTGTTGGCATGTGCCATAGCACGTGCGGCCGACCTAGTTGCAAGTCTTGCGGCACTATGTTTTAGCGTGGGCCAAAGGCATAGCTTGGAATTTGGCGTTGTTGCCATGGTGCGCTTGAGTGCGGCTTGGTTTGGCATGATTGCCATGGTGCGCGATGTGCGGCTTGTTTTGGCATGGTTGCCATGGTCATGATGCGACTTGTTTTAGCATGGTTGCCATGGTGCGCGAGTATGCGGCTTGTTTTGGCATGGTTGCCATGGTCGCGATGATGCGGCTTGTTTTGGCATGGTTGCCATGGTGCGAAGAAGTGCGGCTTAGTTTGGCATGGTTGCCATGGTCTGTGATATCTGGCTTGTTTTAGCATGGTTGCCATGGTGCGCGAGTGCGGCTTGTTTTGGCATGGTTGCCATGGTGCGCGATGTGCGGCTTGTTTTAGCATGGTTGCCATGGTGCGCAAAGTGCGGCTTGGTTTGGCATGGTTGCCATGGTGTGATATGCGGCTTGTTTTGGCATGGTTGCCATGGTGCGTGATGTGCGGCTTGGTTTGGCATTGTTGCCATGGTGCGCGAGGGTGCGGCTTAGTTT
>JAJJWW010011136.1:0-202465 GCA_023531295.1 Papaver armeniacum
CAATAAGACCTACTTCTGAAACGAAATAAACCTCTCTGTTACTTCCTACGTAAAGAATAAACCTCGGCCTACCTCATAAACTCATAATCATCTTCTCGGCCAACAAACATGCTTGTTTAGCCGAAGCATCTCGCAAAATTAACTTCCCTATAGCCGTGAACATAACGTATATTTGTATAGTAACTTCTCGCCATTTTCCACTTCGCATCACGCCATGGTAATTCACCCTTCTCGTGAGCTAGAATGCAACTCATGTAATCCGACCTAACACAAAGATTTGTAACATTCAACCCTTTTGCAACCATGGCACCATAAATAACCGCACAAACTTCCGCATAATAGTTGGTTTGCCAGCCCAGAGATCACTAAAAGAGCGCCAAGGGCTGAATTTGAATCTTAAAAGTAACACTGCAGAACCAGCTTGGCACGGGTTTCCACGTGAAGCACCATCACAACAGATCATTATCTCTCCGGTGTGCAGGCGGCGACCAACTAACTTCAAGAGGTGTCGAGTTCTTGCATGATCTATGCTTAACTCAAAAAACTCAAAATGCGCCAATCCTCCATGTTGTTATACATATGACCCTTTAATCTAATAGAGTAATCACGTATAACCTGATAAACTCTCCCTTTAAATCCAAGCCATCGAACTCGCATATCATCAAAATAAGCCTTGTTGCGCATTTTCCATAATTCTGTAACTATTGCAAGATTTGCAACAAGCCACTGAATCCTTCACCATCCTACTCAAGCCCTTTGCAGCCTTATAAGAGGCCACAAGATCTTCTTTTGCTTGCAGATTAAAAATTCCAGCCAATAACCCAAATTGGCTAAAGAATTTCGCAATGCCAAGTGATATGGCTAACATCTTCACAACTTACTCTACACAAAGGCACATAGAGCGGCATCTCCTCTTTGTCTTCTTAGTGATGTTATCTTCAGTAGCGCAACATTGCTTCTTCCAAACCTTCCAGAATTGCACACTCAAAGTAGGATACAACCTGTCTCGTGAAAATAACCGTATAGGCACAATCTCCATTGGAGCTTTAATTGCAGACTTAGCCGATTTGACAGAAAAAACTCCCTTGATATCAAGGTCCTAAATTTTGTAATCCTCACCACCAGCAATAATAGGTAAATTGTCCACATCAATATGGCAGCGCAACATCAAATCTCTTGTCTTCAAAGGGATAACCCAAGCACCATCAACAATAATATCACTCACTTTGGCCTTAAAATCATTGGGGCCTTTGGAAGTGATGCCAAGCCCTATGAGCAATCGAAAAATCACCACCAATTATCAAAAAATAAGGAAGTATTAGCACCATTACCTATAATTGAGCGAGTATGCCTTTGCACAAAATTGTGAACCAATCGATTCTGGAAAAACTAAAAAGAAGAACCCGGTTTATAATCAATCAAATTGCCGTTTAATTTGAAGTATTTCGCCCTCAAAACCTGGCCCAAGTCTTGCTTGAGTCACGAATAGAAACAAAGCTTCATAAGCATGGCCCTATTTACATCATTCAATTTCTTAAGGACAAGACCACCTTCACGCTTGAACAACACAAATCATCATAAAGGACCGTAAAATACTTACGTTTTTTGGCATCTCCAGGACCATAGAAAATTCTAATGGCCCTCTCAACTTGCTTAATGATTGTACATGGCCATTTGTAAGTAGCCATGGAATGAAGCACATAACTTGAAATAACCGATTTAATCAAAACCAATCTAGCTTGAAAAGATAAAAGAAACACCCTTCCAACACATGACTTGTCCATGATCTTCTCCCTACTTGGCGAACATGAATATGTCGCACAATACTAGGTTTCAATTGAATTCCCAAATATTTATCAGGAATAAAGCCCTTTCCATGCCCATAAAATTAGCTATAGTAATGGGAACGAGATTTTCTATCACCTCCATAATAAAACTTGCTTTTGGCATAACTCACGTATTGGCCGGAAGCACGTTGATAAATGCCAAACATATTCTTCAAGGTGCAAACTATGCAAGTTGCCCTGCGTGAGAAAATAAGAATATCATCCGAAAAAGAAGGTGCGTTGGGGCTACACCCTTCTTACTTACCATATGATCCACTTCAGGTAACAAACAATTTTGAGAGATTGCGACTTAGAACTTCTTGATAAGCACAAAGATCAAAGGCGAAAGTGGATCACCTTGATGCAACCCTCACGTCTTGAAAAACCTTTAGGCCAACCATTAATCATAATAGAAATCTAGCGAGATTAAGGATCTTTGAGAAGCCACACACCAATTTTGAAAAGCCATATTGGCGAAAAACTTCCATTACGAACTCCCAACTGACCGTATCAAAAGCTTGGGCAATATCAACTTGAGGCCGATATTCCAAAATTTTCTTTTGTCTTGCGATCTCATTGATCAATTAGACGCTAATGCTATATTTCGTGAATATTTCTTCCTTTCATAAACGCAACTTGCTCTTCGAAATCAAATTGTTAAGCACCGTACCAAGCCTTGTAATTTAATTTTGTAATGATCTTGAAGAAGAAATTGCTTAAACCAATTGGTCTATAATCTTTGATATGCATCAGACTTATTTTCGGAATTAGAACAATAAAACTAGAGTTAATACCATTTGGAATTTTATATCCCTTAACATTTGCAATAGCATTAAAAAGATCTCACAGAAATAATGTTCCAACAAAGTCTATAAAAATAAAAGGAAAGCCGTCAGGGCCAGGAGCAGAATCCGCACCCAAATCAAAAGTGACTTTTTCACTTCCTCCAAAGATGGAATGGCATCCATGAAAGCACTCTCAGAAGCCGAAATACTTTCATGCGCATAATCAAACAAGTTTGGATCGATATTGACTTCTCCACCATTGAACTTTGCTTGGTAATGATCCACAATATAGTTTTTATATCATCTAAAAAATCAAAGTAGATTAGTAGAAATCTTCAATTGAGATATAGTGTTGTGACTCCTCCTCATGCGAATGCTATTATTATGAAAAAAAATCGAGTATTTTGATCTTCGTCCTCCAACCAAAACTCTCTCGATTTTTGTTTAAGCATGGTAGCCAGTTCAATGCGCACGTCCTCATCAGCTTTCTTAGCATCCGCAACCTTCAAAAAATTGATATTCACTTCTCGGATTTTGATCAAGAAGATCATTCTCCGACTCAAGTCTTCGTTCGGGCCTTGCTTCAAATGGCCCGAACATCACCAAAAATAGTTCTATTCAAATTTTCAAAGCCTCGCTTAATCGTCTTCAATTTTGAAGTAAAAACAAAAGGAGGACACCATCAAGCCTTAATCTCCAATTTTCCTCCACAAAACTCAAGAAACGGATGCGAGAGCCACATTTTTGAATTAGAAAGGAACCCTCTTCGGTCTTGGATTCTCAAAGGCATACAGCCAAATAATGGGGAATGATCCAGGAGCAAACCCTTGGCAATGCCTTACACCTCCAATTTGGATATGTGTCATGCAAGCATCATTTAAAATCGCCCTATCATGTTTAGAAACGATTCTCACCTTGAATACCACTCCGACAATTCGTCCAAGTATATTTATTTCAAGTAGCATCGCCTCTTCAACCAAACCATTATCGTAAATCCAACTTCGAAACTCATTCATATAAACTTTTTTATCGCCCTCGCCACCTTTCTTCTCATCCGTACGCAAAACACAATTAAAATCCCCAACACCCAACCATGGAATAGATATAAAACCCAAGCCTAATTGACGCCAAAGTCTTTGCCGTGCAACTGGATCATAAGAAGCATGAGCTGCTGGTAATTAAATCTCCAAACCAAAATCTAGAGTAATGGCTTGCTTTGAAGAAGATAGGATATTCGGCCCTAGCTAAAGTATTTCTCCACAAGACCCAAATATTACCCTTCTCTCCACCAACTTCATTCGTGATAACATCCTCACCGAAATCAATTAATTTCTTCTTCCTAACAAAACGTGTGTTGCGTAAAACCACAGTTCCGCAATACAAATTACATCGGACTATGCAAGTGATATAGCTCCTCCAATTTGGCCCTTGCACCATCTTTAGCCAAACCTTGAGCATTCCAATAAAAGACACGCATTAAACAACACTTTTGTCTTTTCGTGGCTTCTTAGAACCTTTTTGGAACCTCTACCACCACGAGTAAGTAACTTGACCAACCGCAGTGACTATAGTGACATTTTTTCTTTTTAGGATTTTTTGGCTTAGGTTTCTTTTTTCAGCCTCCTTCTTTTCACGCTCTTCCTTTTCTTTCAAGGCAATTAAATCCAAATTATTTGCATCGTCTTGACAACATTTGAAGTGTTAATCGATTGCATTGGATCTCGAGTTAACTCCAAACCGCAACTTCCTCCTCAATTTCAACACCTAAATCTTCAATCTCTTCGTTCCCAGTTTCAAATCTATTAGAAAGCGTAATGTTCTCCAAAGATTGCACTGGAGTAGATCTTCTTGAAGTTTTAGTAGCCTCACTAAAACTAGCATCATCATTATCATCAATAGTTGTTGGGATATTAGTGACCGGGAGGAGGGGTTTGCCTTCTTTATCTGAGTTCATCATCATTGGTATTAACCGTAATTGGTGTTATTTGGCTTGGTTTTTCTTCTCAATAGTCTTCTTTCTCACATTATCAAGCCTTGTCCTAGCCATCTCTTTCGAATCCTAGCAACCTCGGCGTCAACCTCAAGTTGCCTAGCTTTTTCCTTCATAGCTTCATAATTCGAAAAGCCTCCATCTCTTGTTCCTCCAAATTCACATCATCCTCCTTATGCACATTCTCCGTAACCTCCTCACCATCATTGCGCTTGGTTGTCGAGCCTCACAATTAGGTGAAACACCATCATTACGCTTGTCGGGTTGAGAAGCACCATCAATACGCTTCTCGGTTTGGTCGCAATCATTGTGCTTCTCAGTTTGGAAGCACCATCATTGTGCGTCTCGGTGTTGTGAAGCACCATCATTGTGCGCCTTGTGCCGTGACGCACCATCATCATTGCGTCTCTTGACTTTTATCATCTCGCACCCGATTTTTCACCATTACTTGGCTCACTAATTTCAGGGAAATGGGTTAATTTTTCTTTGTAGTAACATCTCAGGGTTGATTTGAGGCTGATCTGCGACCTTGTCATCACCATTACCACCACCATTCTCATTGTTTTTAGGAATCCTATCCTTCTTCCGTAAATTTCTAAAGCTCTTCCATGTCGTCTTCAAGGGATTTTATGATCTCAGGATCGTTTCTTCCCTCACTTTCTCTCTCTCAAGTTTCTTTGTTCGGCCCAATCGTTTTCTTGTGGCCAACATATTTTGCAATAATCCATAAACTTGGCTTTGTTTAAGATTTCATAATCTTGAACAAAAAATCTCATCATTCTCTTCACCGCCAATAAGAATCCTTCCCAATGGCCGTGGAAAAATCTATATCAATTAAACAAGCAGCAAAATAACCATATTCATGGCGCAAAGTGCGTGGATCAACAGAAACCGGTTTACCAAGACCTCTAGCCATGCGAAAAATTGTTTCTTCATCCCATAACTCCATTAGAAGAGCCTTGAAACGAACCCAAACAACATGACCTAGTAACTTTATCCTTTTCAGGGATCGAACATAGGCGTCCAAGGATGGATTTTAAGTCATTGAATTCCCTTCTCCGACTTGATCTTCCATGGACCATCATAGCTAACTCGTTTACGATCATCTTCATTATCAAGCTTAATAACAAAATATCCCTTCTTCCATGGAATAAATTGCACGGCACCAATAAGCTTCCATTGAATCAATAACTCGCGCTTAACATCTTTCAAATTTTAGAGTTTTGAAAAAAATCAAACGTCCACCAAGCTAAATCTCCAAATGTACCTTGATCCTTGCATGAGTTTCACGTGGATTTTAATTAAAACATCATTATTTGTTGTTGATCGAACAGGGGATGAGAAAGCGTGTCAGCATCGATCTTAGATAATACATGGGTTCTCTTCTTTAATATGGACACATAAGATCCACGGTTTCCATCTTCAGACGCGCCATGGTTTCCATCTTCTAGCTGATTCCTATTCTTGGAAGAACTAGGGTTTACAGTCGTGTTCTTGGGCACATAGACCTGCCTAGTTCTAGATTTTGATCTTGAACGATTCCAATTATTTTTCCTAGGCTGATCATCACGTCGTTCGCCTACAATAGGCGGATTGTTTGATTGATTTACGCCATGGGCGCGAGAATCACAAGGTTGTAAAGAAACACAATAGAAAAGGGAGGAGAGAAAACCAGAGCTCTTTCATGAAACCCTAAGTTTCGCTTTTTTTAAAAAGGCAAAATTACTCCATCTGTATTTAAACCAAGCTGGTGTTGGGATGCTCTAACCCACTTGAATGGTTTTGGATGTTTTGGTTATGTTTGTTGCCATTATCTGAGAAAGCTTTTAGGACTGTTAAAATCCAACACACCCCTGTACTGTACGACTCTACCCACCTGAAATCGTAAGGTGACGTATCTCTCTCCGATTTTCTCACTCCGAGTTCCCAGGTACACTCACAATCTCTCTCATTCACCATTCACTAAGCTGAAGAAGAGAAGAAATGTTTGAAAAACCCTAGTTTTCAATAACAGGTTTGTAATTGATTTTGTACCCAAATAATAATATTTATAGGGTTTTAGGTTTTGATTTAACTTCTGGACTAGAAAAACAGGAGTTGTAGTTTGGGATTTATAAAGAATCTTTGGTAGGAGAAATGTAGGGTTTTTTTCTCTGTTATAATGATTCCTTGATATTGGGTATTACTTGCAGATTCATTCCTTCCCATTTGGAAAAATGCAGAAGCTCTTGAATTCCTGAGGTTAGCCATAATCTTTACTATTTAATCGTTATTTAACCTGTTCTGAACATAAATTCCTCACCATTTCGTATAATGAAAATGATTATTCAGATAAAACTTTTGCTCAAGTCCTCTTTTTATACTGCTCGTATGTTCTCTTACAAGTGTTACAAATTACTTTTCGCTTTGTGCACTGTGAAATGGTTTACAAAGATTCTATTATGGCATTGTAGGGATCTTTCGTTCTGACATAAAGCATTGGAACATAGACACTTTACACAGAGAATTCTCATCCTTGCATAATGGATCTTCTTCCGGAGCGGCGGTAACGCTAGTCCTATCAGCGACACAACTAATCAGGCTTGCACAAGAATAAAGGATGTGAGACCAGTAGTAGATGAGGTTTGCCGCATTTTGGGAAGTGGATCTTGGGGACATGCTACAGAAGATGGTCTATCTTCTTTGGACCAGAAACATCAACCAGAATTAGTTAATGGAGTCTTGAAGAGGTTGGAGAATGTCAAGTTAGCAATGAATTATTTCAGATGGGTTGAGAAGAAAACTGGCCAAGTGCACAACGGGGAGCATATGATGCACTTCTCATGGTAATGGCTCGGAGTAAAGGTTTTGGTGATATGGAACAGATTTTGGAGGAGATGAGTCTTGCTGGATGTGATCTCTCAAATGATAGCTGCATTGAATTAGTTACTACTTGTATAAATTCCCGATTGTTTAGAGAAGCTTTCAATCTAATACAAATTATGCGTAAATATGGATATCGTCCTGCCTTTTCGGCTTATACTAAGCTGATTGGTGCCCTAGCGGCGGCCCATGAGTCGGATCTTGCGCTCTCCCTTTTTCATCAGATGAAGGAAGTAGGCTATGAAGTAAATGTGCCTTTATTTACAACTGTCATTTGCGCAGGAGCAAGGGATGGCCGTGTGGATGCTGCTCTCTTTACTAGATGAGATGAAGAACAAGTCTTTTACTGCTGATATAGTTCTTTATAATGTTTGTATTGATTGCTTTGGCAAGGTTGGTAAGGTGGACATAGCATGGAAGTTCTTCCATGAGATAAAAACACAAGGCCTCGTGCCTGATGATGTGACTTATACAAGCATGATTGGAGTCCTCTGGAAAGCAAATCGGTGTAATGAAGCTGTGGATCTATTTGAACAAATGGAGGTTAATAGAAAAGTGCCATGTGCTTATGCGTATAATACCATGATAATGGGTTATGGTTCTGCCGGAAAGTTCGATGAAGCTTACAGATTACTTGAGAGGCAAAAGGAAGGGTGTTATTCCCAGTGTGATTGCTTATAATTCTATCCTTACTTGCCTTAGGAAGAAGGAAAACTTGAATGAAGCTTTGAGGATTTTTGAAGAGATGAAGACCGATGCAAAACCCAATCTCCAAACCTATAATATTGTCGTTGACATGCTTTGCAGGGCAGGAAGAGTTGAGGCTGTATATAAATTGCTAGATGCCATGGAAGGAGCCAAATTGTTTCCCAACGTGATAACTGTGAATATAATGATTGATCGATTATGTAAAGCACAGAAACTTACTGAAGCTTGCCAAATCTTCAAATCCTTGCGAGAAACATATTACCCCAAATGACTTTACTTACTGTTCTCTTATTGAGGGTTTGGGCAGGCATTCTAAGGTTGACGAGGCTTACGATTTATTTGAAGAGATGATAGATGCTGGCCATAATCCAAATGTTGTTGTGTACACCTCCCTGATTCGAAACTTCTTCAAGTGTGGTAGGAAGGAGGATGCACACAAGGTTTACAAAGAAATGACACGCAAAAGGGTGTCCTCCAGATCTCACCCTGCTGAATACCTATATGGATTGTGTTTTTAAGGTTGGTGAAACTGAGAGAGGCAGAGCTTTATTTGAGGAAATTAAGTCTCAGGGTTTCACACCAGATGTACAGAGCTATTCGATACTTATTCATGGCCTTGTAAAGTCTGGATTTGCAACGAGAAACATATGAGAAGTTTTATGCAATGAAAGAGCAAGGGTTGGTTCTCGATACTCGTGCCTACAATGCTGTTATAGATGGGTTTTGTAAATCAGGAAAGGTAAATAAAGCGTACCAGCTACTGGAGGAAATGAAAGCCAAGGGTCACCCGCCAACCGTAGTTACATATGGATCTGTTGTAGATGGACTTGCTAAAATTGATAGGCTTGACGGCTTATATGCTCTTTGAAGAAGCAAAGTCAAGAGGAGTGGAGTTAAATGTTGTTGTATATAGCAGTATAATTGATGGGTTTGGGAAGGCTGGTAGGGTAGATGAGGCTTATCTGGTCATGGAGGAATTGATGCAGAAAGGCTTAACACCTAATATTTACACTTGGAACTGCCTTCTTGATGCTTTAGTGAAGGCAGAGGAGGTCACCGAAGCCCTAGTGATATTTCAACAAATGAAAGATTGGAAATGTCCTCCCAACAACGTGACATACAGCATCCTCATAAATGGTCTTTGTAAGATTCGAAAGTTTAATAAGGCATTTGTGTTTTGGCAAGAGATGCAGAAGAAAGGAATAAAGCCTAATCTGATTACCTACACTACCATGATCTCAGGGCTCGCAAAGGTCGGGAATGTAAGTGAGGCATATGCGCTTTTCGAGAAGTTCAAATTGAAAGGCGGTGTTCCTGATTCTGCTTGTTATAATGCTATTATAGAAGGCCTGAGCAATGTCGGCAAAGCCATGGATGCATACGCAATATTCGAGGAAACACGGTTAAAAGGTTGTAGCATCAATACAAAGAGCTGTGTTGTTCTTTTGGATGCATTGCAGAAAGCTGAATGTCTTCAGCAGGCGGCAATTGTTGGTGCTGTACTGGGAAATGGCAAAATCTCGGCATGCTTCCAGATTGTTGTAACATTAGTTTAAGGATTGAGCTTGGAACTTGATTATTCTCATGTTATACAAGGGATGTTCGTTACAGTAAAGTGGTCATGTGCTCTGAACAGAGACACATCTGATTTCTTAATGAGGTTAGTCTAAAGAGTTCCAAAATTTGGTGTTATCTCTGTGTAGCTGTAAATTGAGCGTTCTTTATCAGTTGATAAACTCCGCCTATATTCAATTTCTTACAGTCTTAGTATAGGAAAGGTATTGGCGTCTTTTTCCTTCTCATGGTTCTCCCTTTTACAGGTTGACAGCATGTTATGAAGACATGAAATTAAGAGAACATGAATTCATGTGCAAGTGGATACAAGTACAGCCTGTACAGGGCAAACTGGGATGGTCCACATACGAAGGACAAAGAGCGGTGTTGGTACTTGCTGCCAGCAATAGAGAATTGGATCTCGATGGATGAAGCCATCAAAGGAGGGTTGCCCAAAGGTAAGCTTTGTTCCCACCAATTTACTTCGTCATTGTAGATGCTTTCTTTCTCATTAGCTTTTACTATTTACATTTATTTCTTTCAGATTAATGGTCTAGGGGGTGCAATATCGATACAAAGAGCTTTATTGTTTGTTTTTTTTTTTTGATATATTGCGCGAAGCTGAACACCTTTAGCGGGCGGCAATTCTTGGTGCTGTGCTCTGCTCTGGGAAATGACAAACTCTCAGCATGTTTCAAGATTGTTGTAAACATTTGTTTATGGATTGAATTTTAATTTGTCTAATACAAGGTCTGTTCTTGTGAAAGATCATGCCATCTAAGATTCTATTTCTTCTCACTGATGGTGCTATTCTTGGGAAACCAATTGCTTCCAATTCTCAGTCATCATCTGTCAGCCCCATACATATTTTTCGGGTTGCAGTTGCTTCCTAGGAGAGAGGTAACCTAAGAGAAGGGTGCAAGCGATGGTGTTTTTATAATAAAGGCCTTGTGTTCTTAATAAATCCAAGTTACAGATTTTGGACACAGATTTTTCCCAGTTTGATCTTATATGGATTTTGATACCCTCCCAGTAATCTGGTACCCCATTAGCAGCCATGCAGTTTTGTATCGACTTCGCAGGGGAATGATTTTCACAATGCAACTGAAGGTATCTCTCAGGTTTCATCAAGTGAACCTTTGACCTGTGACACACACATCTAGATTTTGAAAATGGGTTACAAGTTCATTGGTACACGAAAATGCATTCAGGATGTGTTAGACAATCACTTTCCCCCATAGAAAATCGGTAATGATGAATAAATTATTATTAGTTGGTTAAAAACTTTAAAAATAAAGGCGTGTCCAGAATCTATGGCAACAACAAGTAATGTCCCTCGGCAAAAAGTCCTCATCAAAAATCATCTTTCTTCGTCAAAACCAAATCGAAAAAAAGAAGAAACCTCTAGTTAATCATCCAGGAGGAGCAACACCATGGATTTAATGTCTCATTGTTCATCATTCCTTCTTCCTTGTATTCCTCAATCTTCAGAAGATAAGAAAACTTATGCTCTCATACTTCTTAATCAACCTCTCCCTAAATTCACACCTCTCTTATGGAACCATGCAAAGTTATGTTTATGTGCTGATGGTGGAGCTAATAGAGTGTTTGATGAAATGCCTCTGTTATTACCACAACAAGATCCTCTTCTTGTTAGAAACAGGTTCTTCTAAATTTACACATTGTTTATCTCTGATTTTCAATGAGAATTTGTGTTTTTTTTTAATTATTATTATGATGATTGATGAATATGGATGAACAGGTATAAACCAGATGTGATTAAAGGGGATATGGATTCAATTAGAACTGAAGTTAAAGACTTCTATGCAAATTTGGTAAGCATATCTTTGATGTCTATTTAATTATGTTTCAAGAGTTAAAATTTGGTTTTTAAGAGTCTTACTGTTATGATGTGTTTTAGGGATCCCAAATAGTGGATGAATCACAGGATCAGGATACCACGGATCTTCACAAGTGCATATCATTTATTCAGGATGCTACTCCAAATGTGGACAAATCTGATGTAAGTGAAATGTTTGTCTTTGTTGATTGAATCTGATCACTGTTAAGTACATGGAATGTAAAGGAACTTGTAGTTGCATCATCTAGGTCAAACTACAGATTTTGATTGAGCTGTACCTGTGGGGTTTTGGCTTACTCGGTTGTAGGTATGTAAATAGAGGATGTGGGGGTAGTGGATATGACCTTGATTTGCTAATCACCTATTCACCACGTTTGCTAATCACCTATTCACCATGAACTTAGATTTCAGCTTATTGGTTATATAGTAATCATCTTGGATTCAGTTACCCAGTTTACATTTCATAACCTAGTTAGGTGTTTATATCTCGTAGGATAATAGGTGTCAATCTAGTGCCCCGAGCAATCAAATGGATGAAAAGAGTGAAGGAACAGAGTGTGAATTTCTAGTTATCTAATGATTTTTCTGAGGAATCTAGTGATCAGAGCTGTCTAGTAAGTGTGTTTTTCTTTTTATAGTGGAGTGGTTCATCAGAGGTAGTTCAACAGTTTCTAGTGCTTATCCTGATTCGGTAACATCTGCTTACACCACAATCGATCACCTTGTTGCATGGTTGTATTTTTGTGTCTTGTGCTAGCCAATCATGGCATATGAGAGGCAAAGAAGAATTGCAAGGATGAGTACCAAGAAAGGCTAGTCTAGGATAGTTCCCATGTGGCCTCGAACTCGATGGAGATTAAACAAATCCAATGACCGAATTATTTAACCATCCTTTATCTGTTGATAGATTTGAGTGTGCAATCGTAGTCAGTTTTGAGAGACTATAGAACTCAATGAGTCATGTCATATGTGCTCATCATAAGTACGGAAAACATATCACCTCTGGTTCTTCATTGTGATCTTTGAGAGATTCTTTATTTTGAAGCTATGCATTCTTGTTGCTGGAGCACTTGGGGGGAGATTCGATCATGAGATTGGAAATATCAATGTTCTTTGTAAATTCTCAGACACCCGGATAGTTCTTATATCTGATGACTGCCTTATCCAACTTCTTCCAAGGACCCATCGTCATCAGATCAATATCTTGTCATCTGTAGAAGGCCCACATTGTGGGCTCATCCCTATTGCTACAGCCTCTGCAAAAGCCACAACTTCTGGGTTGCAATGGGATCTTGGTAGGTTTATCTCATTCACCATAAGCCGCCATATATATTTATGCATTGTTATTATCCTGTCATGAAGTTGCTCTGCATACATTTAACAACCAACTGTTCGCTGTTTGGAAGTTTGAATTCTGAGTGCATAATCTAATGTTGCTCCCAAATTTGGTTCATTTTCAGATGATACTGAGATGAAATTTGGTGGGTTAATAAGTACTTCGAATATCGTGAGGGAAGAGAAGATCACTGTGCAATCAGATTCAGATCTTTTGTGGACGATATCAATTCAAAAACCAACTTGAAGGTTATGTCCTTCACTTTATGCCTGCTGCTGAGTTAAGTGATGCAGGATATCTCTCTTTCTTTATCTTTTGCTTCTTTTCTTCTAGTTACTTGTACGTAAATAAAGAAAACCTCCTACAGTAGATTTGGTTTTAGAGTTGTTTGTTTATATATGTATATATAAGCACAACACGTCGAAGTTTATGTGATTAGTTGTTTGCTAGTAGAACTGTAATATCAGGCGGGTATTGGCGGTAGGGAAAAATATCGTTTGGTCCCTTTTTAGGTGGTCCCAAGTCAGTTTGGTTCTTTGGGAAAACGCTGCAGTTTTGGTCATAATTATTTAAAAATATTAAATGGACAAAAATACCCTTCCGTGTTAATTTGTACTTATTTTTTTTTGTAGCAGTTCTTTCTTCAAAATGAACTCTTGTTAATTTCTACTTATTTTTTCAGAAATCACCTATATAAACCAGAGTTCATTCCGGAAAATGAACTCCAAATAAAACCAAAAAACGAGTTCATTCCGGAATGAACTCTATATAAAAACCTAAGAAAACCAGAGTTCATTCCAGAAATGAACTCCATATAAAAACCTAAAAAACCAGAGTTCATTCCAGAAATGAACTCTATATAAAAACCTAAAAAAACAGAGTTCATTTATAGAATGAACTGCATCATCATCTTCGTCGTCGTCTTCAACAACAACAGCAACATCAAAAATCATCTTCATCATCTTCGTTTCAATCTTCATCTTCTTTGACAAATAGAAGAAAGATATCTTCATCATCTTTAATAAAGTAAAAGTGACAAAAATGAGGAAAAAACGAAAAATCATCGTCGTCTTCATCATCATCTTCATCTTCTTCATCATCAGCAGCAGCAGAGACAAAAACATTCAAAAAAAGTTCATCACAAATTCGTTTTCATCGTCTCCACCATCTTCAACTGCAAAAACATCAATACAAAAGAAAAAGAACATACAAATCTTCATCGTTTCATCATCATCATCATCTTTCATCTTCAACACCATCGTCATCTTCATCTTCAGAGGAAAAAAAAAATAAAGAACAAGAAAAACTAGATCTGAAAATCTAGGAGCTAAAAATGATTTCTTTTTTTTTGCTAATGAATCCTAAATATATGGATCTAAAAGGCTATTTTGTCACTCCCCGGAAGAAAATTACATCATCCATGACGTCATCCGCGTGGGTATTGTACACCCTAGGACCAAACAACAATTTCAAGGATCAAACTATAATTTATATTTAAAAGGACCAAACATACGGTTGGTGAGTCAACCTGGACCAATTAATATATTATTTGTAGGACTTTATTGGTATTTCCTACATTGGCGGTATTGTAGTTGTCCAATACTCTAACTGGTAGAAGTTCCCAAAGTGCGCCCCTTTTTCGCTCCGTAAATCGGGCGAAAATTGAGTCAATACAGTTTTCACTCCGATTCAAAACTTTGATCAATCTTTTGGCCAGATCTTTGGTTGATTTCTATTTGGATTACACCTTTGTTATCAGATCCGTGGATTACACATCTTTTTTGTCTCTCATCCAAATTTTCTCACCTGTTAGAGCTATTTGAAGTTGAAGACTTAAAGCTTCACATCAGCCGCATCCTTTAAAACCCCTCGTTTGATTTCAGCTTGATTAATCCATCTACCATCAATCTCTTGGATTACTCAATTTCATTTCATCATCTATTTCATCTCAACATATTGGATTATGCACTGATTAGATAGTTTTCTTGCCTGGTTATCGAGCTTTCCATTGCTATTTTGCAAAGAAGAATCAAGGTATGAATGATCCTGTCCTATAAAATTTATGCTCATAAATCTGTTTTTTGCAGGGTTTTGCATCATCATTTCCTTCTAGTATCACATTTGATTGAACATCAGTCCGTACTCCATCGTCATTTTTCCAATTCCCCATTTTTTCCAAAACAAAAACCCCTACTGATTCACCTATCTTATGTCTGTCTCCGAATTTGAAAACGGATACACTATGACTTGGTCAGATTCAAGAAGCATTTACGGTTTATGGTATCCTTTCACTAGAGTTTTAAATCTCTATTGGTGGTTAGTGAGTCTGTTGATTTATGAGTTATGGGAAACATAATCAATAAGATAGCCAAAAATCAAACAGAACACCTTCATAGCCCCCACCCTGGACAAAGCCCTTTCAAGAAATCCATCCAGTGAGAGTAAACAAAGAAAGGAGAAAAGTCATGGGAGGAAATGGTTGTCCTGCTGTATCATTAGTTTTTGAGCAGTTCCAAAAGACCTCATCTTTGGTCAAAAGTAAGAAATGTATTGATGCTTCTATTGATACCAGATCATATGTAACGAAGTATATAGAGTTTCAGGAAAATGTTGGTGAACAACAAGGATTTGCCTGCCATCAGCCCACATTTTCTTTGGCGGCCGCAAAAACAAAATTCCCAATCGTGCCTGTGGAGGGTCAAACCAGTTCAAAATTTACAATTATCTCAAACCTCATCAAGAAGGAGGTTTCAAATGTAGTGCTTTCTAATAGGCCAAGCTTCAGAGTCTGTATTACACAAGAGGATCAATGGGTAGAAGGAGAAATTTCGAGAAAAAGAATGATACTTTCAGAACTAGGAGCCAAGCTAGTTACCAAGAAATTGAGGAGTAGTGTAAGTTTAGAGGCAAAAAAAGAAAGAAGAGTAGGTAACGTAACTCAAGAGACAAACTGTGAGCAGATAACTACAATTGTTTCATCTGTTCCTGTAACTGAGTATGAATGTCTTGATAAGAACAAAGAGCACAAAACTCAAATATCTACACATTCATGGCATACATAAGTATCAGCAAAAAACACCCTACAAATGACCACTTTGCATACATATAGCCCAGAAATCACCTACACTTTCAAGCCACTCACCCCATCCCCCAAAACCCCTGCTGGTTGTGATGATAAAAGGAAATGGAAATGGATTCCCAGCAAGAACAGAGGTAAAGCAACAAAAGGAAGATGGGTGAGTGCCAATGGTTCTTTCAACGCCAAATCTAATGCAACTGATAGCTAAAGGAAAAAAAACTCTATCAAGGATAACCAAGTAAGCCTAAACTTATCTCATCACTATTATCGTCGGATCCAGAATTACTGCACTTTAAACCGATCAACAATGTCTCTCAATATTTTGGCATGGAACTGCCAAGGGTTAGGAAAACCTCTCACAACATCCCACCTAACAAATCTTGCTAACGAACATAAACTCGACATCCTTTTCCTACAAAAAACAAAACAGCAAGAAACCATAGTTAGACAAACCTTAAACAAATTTTTTTCAATAATATGGTGATTGTGAATCCAAAGGGTGTGATCGGTACTGCTGGTAGAATGGTTTTAGCCCGGTCTTCTAAATTAGATCTTAACATTGTGCATATTTCAGATAATCAAATAGATGCATTAGTTACTAATGTAGCTAGTAAAACAGTCTGGATGTTCTCTGGGATTTATGGGTATCCTTATAGAATTAAAAAACATATGAGTTGGCAATATTTTCTCAAATGTCTAGATCTGTGGATGTTCCCTGGTTAGTGGCTGGTGATTTAAACTTTTTTTTTGAATGACTCGGAAAAGAGTGGGGCAGCCCTGTAAACCAAAATGAAACACTCTTTTCACAAATATGGTCAATAGTGCTGAGTTGATAGATTTAGGATTTGTGGGCTACCGTTTACCTGGTCGAATAAACGCGAGGGTAACAAATTCATAGAAGCTAGACTCGACAGGGCCCTAGCCAATCCTTTATGGTTCAACACTCACCCTCGTGCTATGGTCTATCATTTGTCAGCCATCGGTTTTGACCATAGCCCCTGTTCAGTGAGAAGCTGCGCCATCTTTGGAAAGATGGTGCAAAACCATTTAAATTCTTTGGCATTTATCGGAAGACCCTTCGTGCTTTCGGGTTATTGAAGAGTCTTGGGAAATTGAACCAGTTGGCTCTTCTGCTTTCAAGCTTGTCACTAGACAAAAAAAACGTTAAGAAAAACATAAAGCTTTGGAATAGAGACCATTTTGGCAATATTCAACAAAACATCAAAAATCTAAACCAACAAATTGAGTACCCAAAACTTGAGCTAAAACTGCCAGATAACCACATTAGGATCATCTCTGCTAAAGAGGAACTTGAAAAATGGTACAACTATGAGGAACCGTTTTGGAAAACTAAAGCCAGAGATAACAACATTCGTCTAGGAGGCCAGAAATACGGGTTTCTTCCATTCTTACGCTAAATATAGAGCTAAAAGCGAGAATTGAAACCATAAAAAAAACCGGATGGTAATTGGTGCAATGAGAGGATGGGCATTGTGGACTGTTTATACAATCACTTTGCTTCAATGGCCACTACCTCTTCCCCTATCATCTCGACCAGATTCTAAATCTTATTAGTGTTGTATCTACGATTTGGATAATGTAAAGTTGCTTAGGCCATAGGACGGGTGGAGATAAAGATCATACTCTTTGATATGGGCCCAAAAAAATCTCCAAGACCGAATGGGTTCCCACCAATCTTTTATCAAAAAAATTGGTTCCTGGTAAAGGACGACGTTACAAGAATGATAAGAGGATTCTTCGAGTCCAAACATTTGCTGAAAGAAATAAACTCTACATTTATAGCTTTAATTCCTAAGAAAGATTCTCCCGAGTCCCGTGCTGATTTTAGGCCCATCTCTTTATGTAATACCATTTACAAAATTATCTCGAAACTTCTCGCAAACAGAATTAAGCCATTCCTTGAAAAAATTCATTTCCCCCTTTCAGTCGGCTTTTATCCCTGACAGGAAAATTACAGATAATATTGTTATTGCTCATGAAGTGATCCACACCATGTAGTCTATAAAGAAAAACACAAAAAGTGGTTACATGGGATTAAAAATAGATATGTCTAAAGCTTTTGATAGAGTTGAGTGGTCATTTCTAGTGAAGATGATGGAAAAATTAGGCTTTTGTAAAATTTGGATTGATCTTATTTTTCAGAGCGTTAGTACTCCAACTAGTGCAGTTCTAGTAAATGGTTCTCCTTCTAGTTTCTTCAAACCAAGTAGAGGACTCAGATAGGGCGATCCTCTGTCACCATACTTATTCATCATTTGTATGGAAGGTCTTTCTAGAGTCTGGTCGAAATTTGAAAAAAGAAAAAGATAAGTGGAGTTAAATTCGGCAAAGATTGTCCTTCTATCTCCCATCTTCTCTTCGGCTGATGATTGCCTTATTTTCACTAGAGTGGTAAAAAGAGTGTAAAAATCTTTTAAAATCTTAGAGCTTTTTAGCTTGGGCTCTGGTCAACTGATAAATTATGAAAAATCTGGGATTTTTTTCAGCAAAAATTTCCAAAATAGAGAAGCGAGGGAAATAATAGACATCCTAAAGGTGGGTCGTTTAAAGTTAGATGATAAATATCCAGGATTCCCTCTCTTCACCCACAGGTCTTAAATAAGATGCTTTGAATCTATTGTTGAAAATCTTAAAACTAGACTCCCGGGTGGATAAATAAACTCTTATCTCTTTTTGGGAAGGGAGTCATGATCAAACATGTATCAGATTTCTTAGTCACTTACCAAATGGCATGCTTCGCTATCCCTAAAACCATAGCAAAAAGATGGACTCTCTAAGCAGTGTCGTTTTTCGGGACACCACAAAGATAACAATAGGGGTTTTTGCATAAAAAAATGGTCTTCATTTTGTACGCTATAATCGGAAGGAGGTCTTGGTTTTAAAAGTTTCAAAAGATTAACATCACAATGTTAGCTCGTTTAGCTTTGGAGAATGATCATGAACCCACACCAACCTTGGCGCCAAATCCTTAGAGCTAAATACTTCAAAAGAGTATCTCTCTTGATATCCCTAAAGCTATTCCAAATAGCTTTTGGTTATGGAAAAGTCTGTGTACATCGGTCTCGGATTAGTCCAGCGGTAGGAGTCCGGAAAATAGGGGATGGAAAAGATACTCAACTTTGGTCTCACAACCGGATTCCTCTAGATACTCCAAACACCATAAGAAGGACTGACATTGTTCCTATCATTGAAAACACTATCAGAAAAGTGAGTGATATCATCCAGAGTGATGATGGGGAGTGGAATACGAATTTCATAAACCAGGTCATGCCCCCTAGAGTTGCCGAAAACATTCTAAGTATAAATCTTCCTATAAATGATACTCGACACGATAAACTAATTGGGCCTTTGTCAAACTCTGGAAATCTCACTCAAAAGCGAGCCTACAATCACCTAATCAGTGGAAACAATAATAACTCTCAACATAGGAGTAACAATTCAATCTGGATTTTTTTTTTTTGGGATTAGGTGTGCTACCAAGAGTACAGGTCTTCATTTGGAAATCTACCATGAGATAATTCCAGTCAATGTTATTCTTAGTAATCGAATTCCTTCGATTTCC
Source organism: Papaver armeniacum (assembly GCA_023531295.1). Taxonomy (NCBI): domain Eukaryota; kingdom Viridiplantae; phylum Streptophyta; class Magnoliopsida; order Ranunculales; family Papaveraceae; genus Papaver; species Papaver armeniacum. The sequence continues at coordinate 19,585 of JAJJWW010011136.1, forward strand.
CCTGGGTGTAAACTGTAATAGCGGTGAGGAAACTCTTATTCATTCTTTGCTTCACTTGTCCTTTCAGTAGGGCAGTGTGGTTTGGTTTGAGTTGCAATGTGAGTGGTTGTTTAAGAATGAATATTAGACAAGTGGTTAGAATCTTAGTTCGGTATTAACCAGTTAAGTCCGTTAGAAAATGTGGAATGGGCAGAATTATGCGCAATCGTTTGTTGGTTTATATGGAAATCTCGATGTCTTAAATTTTTCAAAATGAAATTGTTTCACCAGATAGGACAATCACACTCTTCCATAGCCATATAAAAGCACCAATCTCATAACCAATCAGTCAACAATGAACATAAAACCCACTCAAAATCAATTCCAGGACCTACAGATCAGAACCCAGATACCAAAAACCACTTTAATGGTCTATTGCAAACATGAATCTATAACCATGGCATGTATCCTTATTCTCATCAAGAACGAAAAGGGTAAAGTCGAAGGAAACAAGAGTTTTCAAAATGAGGGTGTCAGATACGGGTGAAGCGGGGACTTTAGGAGTGATTCAGGCAATGAAATGGCAACAACAATGTCGGAAAAGGAGCTGCAATCTGAAGTAGAAGACAAGAAGCTGGGAAGACAAATGATGCAAAAGTGGAAGAACCCAGGAAAAGCTTACTAGCAATAAAGCTTTGGATGACTCGGTCGAATTCTTTCACTATTTTAGAATAATTAGTTGTAACCCACTTGGTCAACACTGGTTGGCAAAACTTATTTCCTTATTTGATATCTGCTATGATGCCTCTTACAATACCACAGGAGAGGCAACACAAGCCGAAACATGTAACTTTACAGAATTTTCAGCCGAGCAGGTCACTACCATGCTTGGCTAGTTTGTTTTCTTTTGTACTCCTTTTCAAGAAAAAAATAATACTTTAACTGGTAATCAATTTTAGGTTCTGAAAACAAGAAAAAGGGGTCATTGCTTAGGTTTATTGATTTACTATTTAGGTTTATATATATATAGGGAAACACTAGATTCAAATTGGGACTTTAATTTGTACAAGGAACGGATTGATGGCGGATATATTAGTGACAGTGGAAATTCTTCTATTCTGACGCTCGCCTCATGAATTGGGTACTGTTGACGTTTTTTTTTTTTTTTTGATGTAATTCTGCTCTATGTTATAATTGCTTGCTTTTTAGGTGTTGTTGCATATGGTATTGTTTGTTTTGTGATGAAGGAAAACGAATGGTGTTGAATTATCAGAGGATATAGATTTAGGAAAGAATCGTCACCATTAATTTGCAGCCTATACGGCATCATCCATATCTACTTATCTAACCGTTAGAATGCTTTGAAATTTTAATATGTTTGGCACAACCTCTTTATAAATCTCCTGCAAAGGTTATCTAACCGTTAGAATGCTTTGAAATTTTAATATGTTTGGCACAACCTCTTTATAAATCGCCTGCAAAGGTTTCAATCATGATCGTACAAGGATATGATTGACTACTAGTTAGAAGAGTTGAATAATGAAATTTTCAATTTAGGATAAACAAGGTGTTATGTGCATATCTTGGTATTTTTAATATTATTATCAATGGACCAGGATATACTTCATATATATTTTTTTTTTGAAAATTACTTATATTGACAGACAAAAGGGGATGTTCTAAAATGTTGGTCACCCTTATCTCTTCTAACTGATTTGAGATATTGGTGTCTACCAACATAATGTTATCCCTATTCTGAGAACTAGACATAACAACTGGATTTGAAAGACATGAATCCGTAAATAAAACAGTGCTTAAAAATAGAGGCATCAACAACCATTGTTGTTTGTGAATTTCCCATTTGCGCGCTTCTTTTGACAAAATGTCTGCCACTTAATTACCCTACCTATGTGTGAACGTAAACCCCCAAAAATTGTCACAAGTCTTCAGAATTTTGAATGCCTCTGAGACTATACCTTGATTTCTCCAAAAATATTGCTTTGCTTGTCCTACGTGTTAGAGCATTGCTCGGTCGAACTCGCATGCGTTGCTATATCAAGCATGTTTGTCAATATTAGTGATCAAAACTATATGTGTTGATTTCTAGTTTACTTATGACTAAGTCTCGGTCTAGGATAGTTAAGTGAAGTTGAGCTCCGGACTCCATGGAGATCATCTTACGAAGACGAAGAACTACTCGAGGAATAAGTGGATCTTCATCCGACAAAAAGGTATGTGGAGACTTCAACTTATCTGTCACTCAAAAGTCTATTTAATCTCCTACTCTTGAGACAAAGTCGTATAAGTATGATAGTTTTCATACATACACATTTGCTATTTCGAGCCGAGTTTACTCGCGTATCTTTTTCTCGAAATATGTGTTGGTGAGCTTTTGCTTTAACCATTTTCATCTTTACCCGTGACGCAAGTCATGAAGACGTTTCAATCTTGAAAATAGCTTTGATGACGATAGTCGTGAATAACGATTGTTGTTTCAATGATTGAAATGTAGAGTTGAGATTAGCAACTATGGATATAATCATATATAGTGTGTTCGCACATTAGTGTATAAATCCATGTTAGGAAACCAAGTGCGTGCATGTGTGCATGCGATATTGGTGAAGGAGACAGGTTGTTACGCTGCACCCGTACGCATACCCGTACGCATACCCGACGCGTACCACCAAGTTTTCGAACCGAAAATTTACATGAGTTTGTAAACTCAAATCCGGTAGCTAAAAGGTACGCATACCCGTACGTGTACCCAAGTCAGTTATTTCTCAAATCGGTTGTTCATGAACTTAAAACAATAAATTATAAGGAATGCAATCTTTGCAAACCGTGGCTATATTGTTCATAAATTGATTCAAGTGAATCAAACTGATTTTGTTTCAATTGTGTCTATGAATAAAGACCTAAGCAATTGAACAACTCTTGAACTAGTTCTTATAAGTCATTTAAACTAGTTATGAGAAAGATGATACGGTTAATATGAAAGTGCTCATATGGCTAACCATTGGTTAACTATTTGTGAACCAACTAAGTGTACACGTTTAGGTACGGTTACTCAAACCTAAATGAATACATTTAAATTGTGTGTGACAAGCTAAGTTTCGATCTAATGGCTGAAAGATATTAGCTTGGTTGAATCAGGTTTTTCATCTAACGGTGATTATTGAATGCTTTGTTACCAAGGTAACTTAGATTGCAAACCCTGATTTGCAAACTATATAAAGAAGACATCTAGCAACTGGAAAAACTAATCCCCACACCTTCTGTGTGATACTAGTTGGTTTTGCTATAGTCGATTCTCCTTTAACCTTAGGTTTCTTCTCGAGACCACGTAGGTTAGCGGATCGAAAGACTTCATTGGGATTGTGAAGCCAGACGAAACTACTTTCTTGTAGTTGAGCGATCTGATCTTGCCATTTTCTATCGTACGAGTTCAATTGAATAATTGACTTGAGATTATATCTCCGATAGGGCAAGATAAAAAGAAATCACAAACATCTTTGTCTCATCGTTTGTGATTCCACAATATCTAGTTTCGCTACCATACGATTTAGATTATTGTGAGGTGATTGATAATACTACTGTTTGTTCTTCGGGAATATAAGTCCGGGTTATCAATTAGTACCTGTTCACCTTGATTTATCAAAATACGGAACAAAACTCATAGGTTTATCTGTGAGAGACAGATTTATCTATCATCATAGTGTACTGTTCTAGTACAAGGGATGATGAATTACTTGGTAGCAAGCTACCTTCTCTCTGAAATCAGAGCCTAATTATTTTCAAAGGAAAATAAGATTTTTCATTTCCTCTTCTTTTCTTTCACCATGATAGGTTATTTAAGTGCCTACTCTGGTTGACCAATTCAACAGATCGGGATTACATCTAACTCACACAAAACTCTATGAACTAACATAACCTATGCTAACCAAAATACAAGCCCAACGAGAAGTGTAAGAACAACAAAAGTTTCAGAAGCCCACTAATGAAGCCCAAGTTCAGGGGTACATGACAATGCCTCCCCCATTTAAGCACCCTTGTCCTCAAGGGTGAAATCAGGGAATTGAGCTTGGAGATGTGCAGAATCTTCCCATGTAGCATCTTCAGGAGGTGAATTCGACCACTGAATCAGAACTTGAGGAATTGTCAAACCACCACGGAGGGTAAGCTCTGCTGACTGTAAGATGGCTACCGGTTCGATAACAAAGTGGCCATTGTGATCAACAAGTGGTAGCTGAGGCAAGGTAGATGCAGTAAGACCAACCTTCTTTTTAAGCTGAGATACATGAAATATGGGATGAATGCGAGAACCCACTGGAAGCTTTAGCCTGTAAGCCACAGCGCCAACACGCTGAAGAATCTCAAATGGTCCAAAGTACCGAGAGGAGAGCTTGAAGTTCTTCCGAATAGCAACTGAAGTCTGTCGATATGGTTGAAGCTTCAGAAACACCATGTCACCCACTTGCAAATTCCCTGTCGAGCGTTTACAGTGCGAAGAACTTCATCTGTCTTTGTGCTTTAGAAAGATCGGTTACGAGATCTTTGGAGCATAAGATCTCGTTCTGCAAATAATCTTCAACCGTAGCCCACGAAGTAGGAGTGGGAATTGGAAATACCAAGTGAGGGGCTTGGTAGCCATAAAGTGCTGAAATGGAGACATTTTGAGGCTTGTATGGTAATTGGTGTTAAACCAATATTCCGCCAAAGCTAGCCATTGAACCCACAAGTTTAGGTTGAGAACTGTTGTCATACGGCGTAAATATTGTTCTACACGAGGCATTGGTGCGTTCGGTTTGACCATCTGTTTGTGGATGGTAAGCTGAACTCATATTTAGAGTGGTGCCTAATGACTTAAACAAGGCACGCCAAACCGATCGATGAAAATTTTATCTCGATCAGTGACAATAGTGGAAGGTAATCCGTGCGAGTTTAAAAACATTGGATGAGAAAATCTTTAGCAACGGAAATGGCGGTGAAGGGATGGCTCGGTGGGATGAAATGTTTGTATTTAGTAAGGCGATCTACGACTACTAGGATGACATTCTTTCGAAAAGACATGGGCAACCCTTCGATGAAGTCTAGTGAAATATCCTTCCAAGCAGTGTCAGGGATTGGAAGGGGTTGTAGAAGTCCACCAGGAAAGGAGTGAGTGCCCTTGTTGCATTGGCGAGATATCACAAGTTGACACAAGGTGGATGATGTCATGCTTCATCTTTGGCCAATAGAAATGAGCCCTAGCTCTATGATAGGTACCCACATTACGAATGGCCACCCACAAACGAGATGAATGTACGGAATGTAAAATAGAAGTTCGGATGCCATTACACGAACCAATGTACGGCCTTCCCTTGAATCTCAAGAGACCTGCTTTGGTATGTATGATGTGGTAAGGTCGGAGAAATAAGAAGGCCGAGTGATTAAGTGTTGGGCCACCTCATCGGAATCATATTTGGAGATAATATCACTAGTCCATTTTGAGGTTGGGACAATGAGAGTGTGGAGCAAGAACCATGTGGGAGTCTAGAGAGGGAATCGGCCACAGATTGTCTTTGCCTTGCTTGTAGTGTATGACGTAATCAAAACCCATGAGCTTGACTAACCATTTTCTGTAACTTGTAGAAGAAAGCACGCTCCATGAGGTATTTCAAGCTTTGGTGGTGCGTGTTGATCACAAATCGAGCATGGCCCAAATAATACTTCCATTTATTTGCCATTACAATAGCTAAAAACTCCTTCTCGTATGTTGACAATGCCAAAGCTTTAGGGCCCAACGGTTTACTGAAAAATGCTATAGGTCTGTTGTCTTGTAGAAGTACCGCACCCACACCCTTAGAGCATGCATCAGTTTCCAAGGTGAATAGCTTGTTGAAATCTGCAAGGCTAAAAGCTGGGCGTGAGTCATTGCGCTTTTGAGGAGGAAAAAGTTTGTGGTTGCTTCCGCGATCCATAAAAAGAATCTTTCTTTAACAAGTCCTGTCGAGGAGGTTTGCAAATGGTGCCATACCCTTTGATGAACTTACGATAATAGCCGTCAAGCCTAAAAAACCACGTAATCGCTTCAAGGTTTGAGGTTGAGGCCAACGCACCATAGCGGCAACTTTGTCAGGGTCTGCAGCTACACCATTGCCAGAGATTAGGTGTCCCAAATATTCCGATTGGAGGTGAGCAAAAGTGCACTTGGAGAATTTAGCATACGGTGAATGTTGGCGAAGCAAAGAAAAAAACCACATGAAGGTGTTTGGATGATCGCAAGAGAATCTTTTGTAGACTAGAATGTCGTCAAAAAATACGAGTACAAACTTGCGAAGAAATGGTTGAAAAACCTCATTCATCAATGCCTCGAAATGTTGCGGGTGCATTTGTAAGGCCGAAGGGCATTACGCGAAACTCATAGTGGCCTTGATGGGTGCGGAAAGTTTGTTTTATGAATGTCTGTGGAGAAATCAAAATCGATGATAACTTTGACGGGAGATCAATCTTTGTGAAGATAATTGCACCATTCGGTTCATCCAATAATTCTTCGATTAAAGGAATAGAAACTTGTCCTTCACCGTCATGTCATTGAGTTTGCGATAATCCACCAGAAACGCCATGTGCCATCTTTCTTTTTTATCAAAATAATTGGGGCAGCAAAAGGGCTATGACTCCTTTGAATTAACCCCTGCATCAAGCATCTCTGAACAAGTTGTTCCACTACATCTTTATGTATGAAGGGACACTTATAGGGTCTTTGGGAGGTAGGTGTTGAGCCGAGGTTTAAGTGGAATCTTATGGTCAAGTGGTCGAGAAGGTGGTAGTTGAGTGGGTTTGAAAAAACATCGACAAATGAGTCGAGTAAAGTGGAAACTTCACTAGGAAGTTGTTGTATAGGAGTAGCATGAACATGAAAAAAGCTGGCCAATTAAGGCGGGAGCCTTGCTTTTGAAGAATTTCTTAAGTGTAGTGGCACCGATAAGACTAAGAGATGGCTTGGAAGTACTTCGAAAGTGTAATTGGGTACCCTAGATGCATAAAAGAGAGTTTAAGTTGTGCAAAGTTGAAGGTTACATCACCTAAACTGTCGCAACCAATCTGCGCCAAGCACCATGTCGCAACCAGAGTGGAAGAGCTCGTAAGTCAGCAGTGAAGTGGTAGCCCTGCATTTCCCACTGAAGACCTCGACATATACCTTTACTGATGGTGCTATCCCCATTTGCGACCGTGACTAACATATGTCCAGTAGGCGAGACGTGGAGACCAAGCTTATCCGTTAATGCAGAATCAATGAACTGTGGGTACGTGTGTCAATCGAGAACCATAATGTCGATTATTGAGAATGCCGACAATGCGAATGGTGTCATGAACAGTAGTGCTGTCAAGGCATGTAAAGAAATCTCCATTGTGGTATCTGAACTTGAAGGAGAATCGCCAAATGCTCATCGGGGGATGATAAATCACTACGATCACCGAGTTCCTCTTCATTAGCAACAAGCATAAACAACTGGCCGAGTTTTGCAAAAATGGCCAGGCCTATAGAACTCATCGCGAGTTATAGCGAGGCCTTTATCCCTACGAATTTTCATTTGTTGAGGGGTAAGCTTTTTTATAGGTGGGAGTGAGGGATCGGATTTAATAGGTGTAGAAGGATGAGTAATGAAAGGGGTGGAAGAAGAAGAAGGTTTACTCAATGGAGAAGCGGGAGAATAGAATGGTTTGGATGGGGATGAATTCGAGGAATAGAAATAGGTGGAGGCACAAATGGTCTAGAAGAATACTTTAGGGGTTTAGGAGTGGTAATCATAGAAGCCTGCTGCATTCTAGCTAAATAAAAGCACGAGAAGTATCTTGGTCAAACATTTGAACTCAGTAGTATTTAATTTCATCCTTGAGACCACTAATAAAACTCAAAGTATAAAAAGATTGTGCAAAGTTGGATTGTTAGCTACCATAAAAGCTTTAAAGTGTTCAAATCTATCAAAATAATCCTCAACTGTAGAAGTTTGAGATAACTTGTTAAAACTACCAACATAGTTGTCATGTGCAACGTCTTCAAAGCGAATACACGGATCCTGAACAAAGGTTTCCCAAGACATTTTATGCTTACCCTGTTGATAATTTAAAAACCATGGATCTACTCTCGAATCAAAATGAATTGCAGCCATATCTACTCTTTCAGATTCAGGGAAATTATGGAAAGCAAAGTAACGTTCACATTTTTGAGCCCAACCCCTTGGATTAGTTCCATCAAATCGTGGAAAATCAACCTTGGGAGTTCTAGAAAACTTCGTGATGTGAAGCGTGAATCGGCTCACGATCTTCATGAGATCCGTTCGAAGAATCCTGAGGAGAACCAGTGTCGATCGTTTCTTCAGATGGCTTCTCCGGAGGTAACAGACGCTGTAAAGAGGCGAAGATACGGTCGAAATTGGCGGTCGATCGAGCTTCCGAAGCAGCCAATTGATCACGGATATCTTGGATTGCGGTGGAATTTTGTTGAGCAAGTGTATGAACACTTGTTAATGGTGTGTTTCTCACCCCTGTCATGATTTAGGTCCCGAGAATGGAAATCGATACCAATTGTCTTGTTCTAGTACAAGGGATGATGAATTACTTGGTAAGCTACCTTCTCTCCGAAATCGAGCCTAATTATTTTCAAAGGAAAATAAGATTTTTTATTTCCTCTTCTTTTCTTTCACCATGATAGGTTATTTAAGTGCCTACTCCTGGTTGACCAATTCAACAGTCAGGATTACATCTAACTCACACAAAACTCTATGAACTAACATAACCTATGTAACCAAAATACAAGCCCAACAGAAGTGTAAGAACAACAAAAGTTTCAGAAGCCCACTAATGAAGCCCAAGTTCAGGGGTACATGACACATAGTCTTTTCTGTGTGATACAGATTTGTTTATTGAAGTCTTCGACTTTGGGTCGTAGCAACTCTTAGTTGTGGGTGAGATCAGCTAAGGGAATCAAGTGCGTAGTATCTTGCGGGATCGTAGACGTAAGGAGCGCAATCTGTACCTTGAATCGGTGTGAGATTGATTAGGGTTTAACTACGAGTCCGGACGAAGTTAGTTTATAGTAGGCTAGTGTAGCAGCGGGTTAATACGGTGTGGTGTTCAACTGGACTAGGTCCGGGGTTTTTCCGCATTTGCGGTTTCTCGTTAACAAAACTTCGGTGTCTGTGTTATTTCTATTCGCATTATATTTTGTTATATAATTAAAATATCACAGGTTATGCGTTGAGATCAATCAATTAGAATATCCAACCTTTGGTTGTTGATTTACATTGATTGACACTTGTATATTAGTCTTTGGTACCATACAAGTTTATCTCTCTAGTATTTGATAAAGACTATGCGAGATTTCCATTTGCTTGAGTAAAGATCAAATCGAGAGATAGAGATATTAACTCCTTGATATACTTTTATTAAGATTGAGTCACGATTGTCTAGTTGATTCTCTTAAAAGTATATTAGAGTTAGTCCATACAGATTGCTAATCGAAATATTGGGTGAGTTTATTGTATCCCCGCTTTTTCAATTGGTATCAAAGCAGGCAAACACGTTTAAAACCTTACAAGTATGTGTTTGTAGCGATCTGACTCTATGGTCAAAGGTGCTATCTCTATTAACGTACCACCAGTCTTCGATAGCTCTAATTACTTATGGTGGAAAATTGCTATGCGAGCTTTTCTTCAAGCACGTGATTTTCAATCATGGGTATATGTAGTTAATGGCTATGATGCTCCCATTGTGGCAGTAGGAAATGTAAACGTTCCCAAGAATATTGGTGAATATAGTCTGCCGAGATACTTGCTTTGCAAAGCAAAATTCCAACGGTTTGAATGCCATCATACATGCCATTACCCCAAATCTTCAGCACCATGTGTCAAATTGCACTAGGTCTAAAGATGCGTGGGATATCTTAGAAACCGTATTCGAAGGTAATACCGGTGAAAAGGAAGCTAGGCTTCAAAACCTTAATTCCGATTGGGAAAACCCTCGTATGGCAGATGAAGATTCATTTGATGAGTTTAATCACAAAGTGTCGGAAATTGTTAATGCATCTTTTGCATTGGTTAAGACTAAGAAGCATGCCATCGTTGAGGGAAATAACCTTGATAATCTCTCCAGAAATACGCTAGTTGGGAAGCTTAAGATCTTTGATCACGAGCATTCATCCAAATCTAAGGATGTTGCGTTCAAAGCACTAAAAGACACAAAATTACTTGATAAAAGTAAAAAAGTGTATATCTCTGAAGACGATCACTCTGAGACGGATTCATCAGATGAAGATCTTGACAAATCGGTCTCGATGATCTCAAGACAGTTTATAGATCTTCTATTGAAGAGAAGTAAACGGTTCTCCAGAGATAAGCCTAAAGCATAAGTCGAACCTCATAATCGCATTCCTCCTAAAAACAGGGACACTGATGAAACTGATGACGAGGATATGCCTCGGTGCTTTAAGTGTAAGGGATTTGGTCATTTTGCAAACGAGTGCCCAAATCGTAGAAAATACACTGGGAACAAAGGTCTTGTTTGCGACACTTGATGAGATGTCCGACAATTATGATTCGATGAAGACAAAAATCAAGTGTTGCTCTTAACATGTGAAAATATTGATTTTGATAATTGTAGCAATACATACATCAATCTTGATAATCTTTTAGAAGAGAACCCAATCAAGATGGAAGAATCTTTTGACCCCTCTGTTGGAAACTCTATGTTTAATGTTTCAGGATCAACTATGTGCCTTGGTAGGCCTGAAGATGTGTCTATTTTACGGCCTACGGTAATACCGCAAGTGCACGGTGTCGTGATGTAGCACTGGGCACGTACGGGTCGAACCACAGAGACTTGTGGTGCCCTTATGTGATCTATGGCTTTCTCAACTGAGATTTAAGCAAGTAACAAGGTGACAGCATATATTTTTGTTGCCGAAACGGCTGATTTTTAGTGAAGAGAACCTAAACTAAGGTAAAGACAATGACAAGAGAATGCTAAGGTATGCAAATCCACCTCTAACTCCTAGTGTATGATTAACTAAGTTAAGGATCTTGTTGTCCTGTGAATGATAAGGGCAGGGTGTCAATTCCACCACCTATCTCTCCCTGTAATGCTTCAAAGAACAGACTTAAAGTCTTTGACTCCAGAGCACTAGTTGTCTAATTAAGTACAACTAGTCAAGGGAATCAGCATTTGGTCTAAAAATTGAGCTGCAGCACACTCAAAGTAGTTATAACCTAACTACAATGGATACAGGGCATCCATTGTGAGAGAAAAACCTTGGGCACTATGATTGAAGACAAGTTTATAGTTTAAGCATGCAAGAATACTTCACATATAGTTGAAATCATACACAGAATTAGGGTTTCATTGAAACCCTAACAAACTAAATTAAAAAAACAAAAACAGAAATTAAATCTAATTGACAGCACTGGCTAATCCAGGCGTGTCTCAAATCATCATCCCCTGCTTCTATTTATACATACCAAGCAAACCCTAAAACAGCAAACCCTAAATCAATTAAAAATAAAAATTAAATGAAAAATAATCGAACCCATACTCTATTCGGCTCTCGAATCGAGCTTCCCTCTTGTCTAATCATGCTCGAGAGAACTCCATGCGTCGGTTGTGGCTAACCCCTAGCTCTAGTTTTCTCTAGGTTAGCTTCTAAGGTTGAGAGAAGCTAAGGAGAGAAAACTAGCTCTAGAGAGGTGGTGCGGGGCAGAGATGGTGTAGCCGAGAGTTGTTGATGGAGGTGAGAGCGGCTGTTGCAGATGGCTGCACGGGCGTGGGAAGAAGGAGGTGGAGGTGAGGGTTTTGCGAGAGAGTTGTTACGTGAAAGTGACGGGAGAGGAGAAGAGAAATGAGTTTAGGGTTAGGCTTAGGGGCTTATATAGGGGCTATGGTGTTGGCAGTCAAAGAAAACTCGATGAGAAGGCCTCACCGAGCGTAGGATGAAAGTTGTGTTGATACGAACGGTTGAGAAGGTAGCCGGTTTTGATGTGATCCTGGTGTAGCAGGAGCATCGAGAGATAGATGTAAGCGATGGAGCGACCGTTGGATGTAGCGGGCGAGATCTTGACGGCTCGAGTGAGCGGGCTCGGATCGGGTCGTGGGTAGCTCTAGCCCATGTCTTCCTTGTTGGGTTGCAAATCGATTCGCGCGCGGGCTTTGGCTATCTGCTCCATAGATGCTCGACTCCAATTCTTCGCTCTTTTGGCTCCTCAGATTCTCCGGACTTTATTTAGTACCTAAAAATACAAAATTAATTAAAACAAATATTTATTCATGAAAACAAAGAAAACACAGAACTGGGATAATATCTGATTCTTGAGCACAAAAGATGAGTAAAATGCCAATAAAAAGGTGTATAAATATGCACTATTTGGCACTCATCAAATACCCCCAAACCCGAATTTTACTTGTCCTCAAGTGAAGCAGAAAATAAGAAATCCTAACTATACCCCTGTCGCAGTCTCTCGAATGCATTTAGCGTATGCACTAAGCCTTTAAACCCCTAGGTGTCCCTAGTGGACGAGTTGTAGTCTCGTGAGGGTTTACAAGAGGTGTACCCACAAAACCTTCTCCAACTTCGTAGTGTAAAAGAGTCTCAAGCCTCCAAGAAGCTATGAGGACATAGAGTTTGCATGCTAGTAATGAAGTTAGAACTATCGAAGAACGCATTCTCATCCTTAAGTGCCGAGCGAGAAGTAACCATACCATATGAAAGAATTCGGATTCGATTGTGATCATAAGCCTCGACTCTGCCTCACCATTAGGGTTTTATGATAATTGCACTCAAAAAGATCGCTTTTTAGTCTCTCATGTGTGAGCGGGAATAAAGAGAGAAATCCGCACACGTTGTAGGTAAGAAGGATAACCTTCCGAAATAAAATCTGGAGACTCCACAAAAGTGTGGACAAAAAGAATCTTTTCTAATGATCTCTAAGAAGGGAAAATCAACCATTAGTAAGGGTGGGAGTACTCACTCACTTCTCACCCGATCGGCAATTAATATCACTCTCTCATAAGAAACCATAGAAACGTCTTCAATCTTCGGTCTTCGGTCTTCAATTGTTGATGACTTAACTTCTAAACTTCACAAAAACTTGACAATTTTTAACTTTTATACTCAATATCCTTGTTGTTTGGATTTTTCTTTTTGAACTCTCTTTACCATGGTGGTAGCAAAAATAAACTATAATATTTTTTTGATTTTTTTTTTTTTTTTTTTTTTTTTTTTTTGATTTTTTTTTTTTTTTTTTTTTTTTTTTTTTTAAATTACAAAAAGTGAAAATAAAAATACAAATAATGAAACAACTAACTCCATGGACAAAGGACTTTATCACTCAATTTTTCCACAACTTGTATTGTCTTGATTTTATTGATTTTATTAATTCTCATCCTATTTTCTTTTCTTTGTTGCACATAAACCTTGGACTATATCAATTTTTCTTTCAATATTCTGATTCTGCTCCGGTTGCTGACGATGATGTGTTTCTATGGGTCTTGCGATTGAGAGAGAATGATGCTAACTACAAATCGGTATTTAGAAGGAGTTTTCATCTTTAGACGTCACCCTCATGATTGACAAAACTAGCACTCAAGAGATCAAAAGTAGTGTGAAAATGGTGCGAAGTTGGGTAGCTCACCATTCCTACCCGGAATTTACGTATGGTGACACACACTCTAATGGCTTTTCTAGAAAGTTGCAAAAAAATTGAAGGTTGGTGCCTCACTTGATGTAAATGGGTAGTCTCCACTATGGGTGATCACAATTCTACTACCGAATATCTAAACAACACCTAATTCGCCCTCCGGTATGGTTAAATCCAACTTTAACGCTCTAATCAACTAAGGAACCCGATTGTGTTCTCCGGTACTTCCAAGTTTCGTTATTTCATCGGAATCTCTATGTAAACATAGCTAAAAGCATGCTAGTGACTCTAAAATCTCTAAAAGTTGGAGGTTTTTATTTGCAAAAAGTTTTTGAATTTTTTTTTTTTTTTTTTTTTTTTTTTAAGAAAAAAAGGTGAAATAAAAGACTAAAAACTCTAAATGCAAAATAAAAGACGAAAAACTCTAAATGCAAAATAAAAGACGAAAAACTCTAAATGCAAATGCACCCCCAAACCTAAATCAAACATTGTCCTCAATGTGTCACAGATAGGAAAAATTTAAACAGTCACGTACCACGAGAACTATGCTGATAAGATAAAAAGGGAAGAGATTACCGGATGTCGGCGGGAGCAAGGTTGAGCTTCATTCGTCAAGGCAAAATCCAACATTCTCAACGGAAATCATATCGGATTAGCACAATAAATGTACAAGAAGACTCAACCGATCAAGAAAAGAAAATTTAACAAGTCCTAAAAAGTTGAGGGTTAACCCAAAAAAAAAATAATGTACAGAAACATCAACATGAAAATGGGATTTGGTTTATGTGGGAATTTGGTTTGTTGGGATTTCATTTGGTTTGTTTGGGAAAGTTTGGTTTGTTTGGGATTTGCTGTTTGAAGCCCGGGATTTGTGAAGTTGTACGGCCCAGCTGTCTAGCTTATGTGGGCTGAAGGTTGTGTGGTTGCAGCCCAAGTGGTTGTGCAAAGCCTAGGTTGAGTTAGCCAAGTGAAAGTGTTCAGCCCAACAGTTAAATGGCCCAGATTGGTTGCACAGCCCAGCTAATAGGTTTAGCCTAAGCAGCCCGGTGAGAAAGCTCAGCCCTGGGTGCTTGTGTTCTTGTGGGCTCGGTTTGGTGTAAGCTCCGTGATCCGGCCCAACGAGAGAGGCTTATGGTTGATTATGTGGGGCGTGTGTACGGCCCAACAGATGTGGGGTTTAACTAGCTCGGTGGAAGAGTGCAAAAGCCCAGGTTTGTGTAAAGCCTAGTGGAGCTGTGGGCTCGGTTTTGTTTAGGCCCAAAGAAAGTGTGGTCGGTCGGCCAGATTGATGGTGCTTGGGCTCGGTTGTGTGCATGTTACTTGGTATGTGCAAGCCCAGTGTGTGCAAGCCCGGTGGTTGTGTAGTGCTGGTTCGGTTGTGCGAGCAGCAATTCGGCTCAGGTCCGAGAGCAAGACAACTCAAGCAAGATGTTGGTAGGTGTCGGATCGGCCCGGACAGGTTTAAGCTTAACTCTACAAGATGTTTAGCATAGTTTCACCTGCGCATATCAATGAGCTAGCATTGTGAAGAGTAATGAGACACAGGTGAGCCTCGGGGTTTTCAAGAGGTTGTAGGTCGGATGTTGACAAATTCAAAAAGTGACTCGGGGTTTGCACACGGCTCAGTTGGCTGGTTTGTGTTGATTGAACAGTTCGGATTAGCAAGGGTTTATGTGCTCAAAACACACAGAGCATACAACACAGTTTGGTTCTCAGGATACTTATTCACACTCACAGCTACAGGGGCTGGAGAATGCTCACAGCATCTATCTCAGGTGCAAGCAAGACTTAGCAGGGAAACTAGTTTATATTTCAATGATTTCCAGGGCATGCTCAGGTTATACACAATCAATATTTTCAACACAGTGGTGGCTCACATGTATGCTCTGAGAGCAGATTCATACAAAGCAATACACAGGGTCTCACACAAGCACAGGGCAGATTCACAATCAACATCCTAACACACAGGCAGATTCAAGGTCTACAAAGCACGGGCAAAGATGTACTCGGGTACGTTGAGGTGAACCAGTTCAGTTGTTATCACTAGTGATCCCCAATTGCGGACCAACTCACAGCGTCAGGGGCTGGAGTTTGGTTCGACAGGGTACGCCACACAACAAGGTCTCACACATTCAGAATCTAGCACAAACATAATAGCAAATGAAAATAGCTTTCATACACAAAAGTCAAGCAACTCACAGATGCAAAGGATCACTCACACACACAGATTTCAGAGTGGCCGGGTCAACGTGGCGTGCACTCGGCCAAGACAAGGCAAGGTTTAACGGGTAAGCACTCAGAGGTGGTGACCTAGTATGGCGGCTAACTGGGTCATGCGAAGCAATAGATGTTCGGCTAATGTCACGGGGGTAATGCTCAGGTTGCTCAGGCTAAGGCAGCAGAGTAGCTAGCACAAGCTCATGCGCAGGGGCTGGAGTTTAAGCTCAACTTTGCAGCTTCAGGGGCTGCTCAAGGATTCTCAGAGGCTCACGCAAAGGGTATGCTAGCCTTACCTAATTCACAGGTCATGCATGGAGTCACTTACCTGAGTTGTGCTCGAACTTTGTAACTCGTGTTACGCGCCTTTCGTTGGTTTCAATGGGGCTGGTTTGGCTTCCCTTTCTTTGGTTGCTCGGCGGCGACGGCAATAAGCATCGGCAAACACGGGTAGAATGCACTGGGCAGCTCAACAAAGAATTCAGTTCCCGAGCTTCACAAATAAAGCTTCTGAGCAAGAATGCTGGCGAGCTCGGGACTATGCCCGAGTCGAAGATTAAACCTGTAAAAACAAAATAACACAAAGTGCGGAGGCACGATGCAGATGGTTAACAAACAAAAGTTAAACTAACAAAAATAACAGCTAAATTATACTAGAATTCCTAAGTTACATATGCAAGTTAAAAAAACTTAAACTAAGTTATCATGCTTATAACAGCTAAATGAAAAAAAACAGCTAAGTTATCATGATGGTGCAAATACAGGGTGTAAAATAAAATGCAATAACAGAAAGCTTATAAAAGATGCAGTACAAGATGCTGAAATGCCACAGATGAGCTAAGTTACACTATAATGCAGGCGAATATGTACAGGGGTGAAACTCAGTGAAGTATTAGCCAAAAAAAAACAGCAAGGCACGCGCCAAGTCCCCGGCAGCGGCGCCAAAAACTTGGTAGGCCTCGAAGATGGTTATATTTTACGGCCTACGGGTTATACCGCAAGTGCACGGTGTCGTGATGTAGCACTGGGCACGTACGGGTCGAACCACAGAGACTTGTGGTGCCCTTATGTGATCTATGGCTTTCTCAACTGAGATTCAAGCAAGTAACAAGGTGACAGCATATATTTTTGTTGCCGAAACGGCTGATTTTTAGTGAAGAGAACCTAAACTAAGGTAAAGACAATGACAAGAGAATGCTAAGGTATGCAAATCCACCTCTAACTCCTAGTGTATGATTAACTAAGTTAAGGATCTTGTTGTCCTGTGAATGATAAGGGCAGGGTGTCAATTCCACCACCTATCTCTCCCTGTAATGCTTCAGAACGGCTTAAAGTCTTGATTTTGAGCACTAGTTGTCTAATTAAGTACAACTAGTCAAGGGAATCAAAACATTTGGTCTAAAAATTGAATTGCGAGACACTCAAAGTAGTTATAGCCTAACTACAATGGGAGGGCATCCATTGTGAGAGAAAACCTTGGGCACTATGATTGAAGACAAGTTTATAGTTTAAGCATGCAAGAATACTTCACATATAGTTGAAATCATACAGTAATTAGGGTTTCATTGAAACCCTAACAAACTAAATTAAAAAAACAAAAACAGAAATTAAATCTAATTGACAGCACTGGCTAATCCAGGCGTGTCTCAAATCATCATCCCCTGCTTCTATTTATACATACCAAGCAAACCCTAAAACAGCAAACCCTAAATCAATTAAAAATAAAAATTAAATGAAAAATAATCGAACCCATACTCTATTCGGCTCTGAATCGAGCTTCCCTCTTGTCTAATCATGCTCAGAGAACTCCATGCGTCGGTTGTGGCTAACCCTAGCTCTAGTTTTCTCTAGGTTAGCTTCTAAGGTTGAGAGAAGCTAAGGGAGAGAAAACTAGCTCTAGAGAGTGAGGGTGCGGGCGAGATGGTGTAGGCGACGAGTTGTTGATGGAGGTGAGAGGCTGCAAGGAGATGGCTGCACGGGCGTGGGAAGAAGGAGGTGGAGGTGAGGGTTTTGCAGAGAGTTGTTCTGTGAAAGTGACGGGAGAGGAGAAGAGAAATGAGTTTAGGGTTAGGCTTAGGGGCTTATATAGGGGCTATGGTGTTAAACAGGGACAGCAAAACTCGATGAGAAGGCCTCACCGAGCGTAGGATGAAGCTGTGTTGATCTGAACGGTTGAGGAAGGTAGCCGGTTTTGATGTGATCTGGTGTAGCACGGGAGCATCGAGAGATAGATGTAAGCGATGGAGCGACCGTTGGATGTAGCCAGGCGAGATCTTGACGGCTCAGAGTGAGCGGGCCTGGATCCGGTCGTGGGTAGCTCTAGCCCATGTCTTCCTTGTTGGGTTGCAACCGATTCCCGCGCGGAGCTTTGGCTATCTCGCTCCATAGATGCTCGACTCCAATTCTTCGCTCTTTTGGCTCCTCGATTCTAGGACTTTATTTAGTACCTAAAAATACAAAATTAATTAAAACAAATATTTATTCTTGAAAACAAAGAAAACACAGAATCTGGGATAATATCTGATTCTTGAGCACAAAAGATGAGTAAATGCCAATAAAAAGGTGTATAAATATGCACTATTTGGCACTCATCATGCCTAGCAGCTTGCACATCTCGGGCGCCTGAATCATATTATACGTTGACATGCTCCTATTATTCTCTCAAAGGTCATGAGTTTTCAAAGTGTTTCAAATACAAACACAAGATGAGATATGTCAACAAGCTTCCCAAGAGCCGATCGCCTAGCCACTAAGCTTAAACTCGCAGAGAAAACAACTAAGGTATGTGGGATCTTATCTTCCTCGAAAGAGATTAGTTTCCAAAGACGGATATAGGACAATAGAGAAGAAAACATGGTCTAAACATACGGAAAGGGAGGGTTCCATGAATTCCAACCAAAAGGATCATGGTGGACAAATTGTTGTTCACCACATCACAACTTGATTGTGTTGTTTTGTGAATCTTGTCTCATGTGCCTGTTCAAAAGAGACAAGATCTTGCACACCTCGGGCTTTAAAAATAAAATTTACTTTTGTTTTGTTTTTAGCTTTGTGTTGTTTGGTTTGGAATTCCTCCATGTCACTTTTGATAGTGGAATGGACCAGTTTGTCAAAAGAATAGAGTTATTATCGACAATTTTACTCTTTATAGGGTTGTGAGTTGGACGTGTGCGAACCGTTTAAAGGCTTAAAACCCGACATTCCTTTTTCCCCTCTCGATACTCTTTATATCTTAAGACCGCTTGTTGAGGTTTGATTGTGAACTCCTCTCACAAAATCGTGCTTTCATGGATACTCCAAGCATCATGTCTTGATGGGAAAGATATCAATATGATTGTTAAGCCATCAATCACTAAGGAAAAACAAATCTCAATTGCCTCCAACTTTAAAAAAAAAGAAAAAGAAGGAATGTGAGGAAGCCAAAAGCTGTTCCTTCAAACTCTCTAAGTTTTACGATGTTCTTGAAGAGTTAGTCGGCAAGAAAAGAGATTCAAACAAATAAAGGCTTACATGCGTTTTAAGATCATTAGAAATTCAGAAGGCCCTGGTTCGACATCATCAACCAACAAGGTTTATTGGTATTGACTCCTTCCTCCATGAACCGTATTTTCCAATGGATGTTGACGACAAGGAGTTCGGGGACGACAAGGAATTTTTCAAAGATCTTAATGTCTAGTAAAACTTCTTAAAAGAATTTTATTCTTTTTTTTGTTTAAGAAAGATAACTAGGGTTTGGAATAGCCATTATTGTGAGTACACGTAGATATGTCCAACGTTTTCATCTTCATGTTTTTAGATTTATTTGTTTAAATTCTAAAGTTTGGTTTGGAAGATGATTTTTGCAGTATTAATCTTTATGGTTTTATATTGCAATGTGTTATGGGATATGTGTGTTTGTGTCCGTGAACTATTATTTTCCCATATATTGTCAAAAGTTATCTCGTTTATATGTCGATATGCATGTATTGATACAAGATCGATGAACTTTTGACAAACAAAACTTAAGATGTCATTTATTGATGGAAGATAGGTTAAAATATTTTGATTACAAGGATTGTGTCTATTATATGTCATTGTGCAAATAGTGATGGAAAATAAAATGAATCCTTGTTTATTCCGCAGTATTGATCTTCCCTGATCCATATTTTATGTATATACTGTGTGGATCCATAAGTCTTCTTGTGTGAGCATTTCCAACTAGACTAATCATAGATTCGTTTATGGTTATTTTGGTTGTGTATTCCGATTAAATTAATCATGGGTTCTCTTGTGGTTAGTTTAATTTATAATTTTGTATACAAAATCATTTTGTGGATTGTGGTGTCCAAAGAAATCCTTCTTTTCTCGTAAAGTAAGGTCGCTCTTCTTCGTTCTTTCTGGAATGACATCAAATGGGGGAGAGTTCTTTTGAACTTGCGCTTAATTGCCATATCTTTGTGGGGAGTGCGGGGTTGTGGAATATTTGAGGAGTTATCTTGTATCTTTATAAACTCCGTGATGAATGCATTTAGCTTTGGATTTATGATTGCATCTAAACAAAGTTGATATGTACTTTTCTTTGGTCTTGAATTGTCTCCATGAAAATTTTCATAAGGATCTCGTTTTCGTACCTTTGCCAATTTTATTGACAAAAAGGGGGAGAATTAATATGTCATGTCTCATGCTCAGGGCACCCATGTATTGAGTGTAGTTGGTAATGTGTGTGCGTGTGTGTGGCACATGTGCTTGGTCTGATGCCCTAATATGTAGAAAACTGTTTTCTCTTCTAGAGTTATCAAATATAAATTGTTTTGGTTTTGTTCTCCGCCTCACTGAGGTTTTCATTTCCAATCTCTACTGAGTAGATCCTGTAGGATTGAACCCTGATTACTTATTTGTAGTGTAGATCACTACAAGTGGTATCAGATTAGGTCTTTCCTTGGCACACTATAGATGATGGCACCAGATTCAAGTAATTGGACGATTTCACCAAGAAATTGAGTCTAGAATTGCAGGAATTGCGTGAGGAAGTTCAATCGTTCAAATCTGTTCCAGGGGATATGAAGACGATGAAGACTGATATCGAAAATCAACTGCAACTTTTTCAATCTTCTCTACACTGAATTCTTGCAGCAGACTTTCTTGATAGACTTGATCTTTCCACAGGGTACCAATCCAGGAGGTGAACGAGTCATCTTTGGGGAGAAGGAGAAATACCTGATCCTTCTACTGGCAAAAATTTCCATTGCTATCAACCTTTTAATCATCAACATCGAATTGTCCAGAATCATCATAGGTGAAGGTCGGTTTTCCAATTACTGAGACTCTAAGGTCGATTTCCCACGTTTTGATGGTACTAATCCTAGAGCTTGGATCAGAAAATGTCAGAATTATTTTTTCTTGCACCAACTGAATGATGAACAGAAGGTACACATGGCAACCCTGTACTTGGATGGCAAGGCAGATGTGTGGTTCCAAGACTACCAAATAGGTAAGGGTATTTTGTATTGGGAAGAATTTATTCTAGATGTCTGTAATAGGTTTCAGGAATTAGGCCATGATAGTGTTGTAGGAGAATTTAACAAATTGGATCAAACTCATACTTTTTGGATTATCAAGAACGATTTGAAGAGTTAAAAGCCTTGATGTTAGCTAAGAATCCATCTCTTCAAGATTATTTCATCCATAGCTTTATCAGTGGACTCAAAGAAGATATTAGAATGGTAGTCCAAATGTTTACCCCTAATACTTTACAACAAGCTATTTTTCTGGCTAGAAGACAGGAGTGCATCATGGATAAGGACTAAATCTCACCCAAGGCTCTCTAACAGATTCGATTTATGGAGGTAAGACATTAACAATTTCTCACAAACCTACCAATCGACTCCCTTAGTCACATCACCAATCCATACTGGGCCCACACAAGCCCTAAGATGCACCTGGGGTTAAAAAGCTCACTTATGCTGAAATGCGTGCAAGCGAGAGAAAGGGTTGTGCTACAATCGTGATGAACCCTACACCAAAGGCCACAATTGTCTTAGCGGCAATTGTATATGATAGTGGCAGATGATGAAGAAAGGATACCTTCCGGGGATGGAGGAGAAGCATCTAGTCCAACGATTGTTGAATTGAAGGAAGAAATGGAAATCTCGGTTCATGCTTTAGTGGGTAACATTTCTCACACTACAATTAAGATTAGAGGACAAGTGAAGACTCATGGACTAACTATTATGGTGGACAGTGGTAGTACCCACAGTTTTCTCGATCCTTCAGTTGTTAAAAGGAGTGGGTGAACTATACTTCCAACTCCAACCTTACAGGTTACAGTGGCAGATGGAAATAAATTGTTGAGTCAAGCTAAATGTACAAACTTCACTTGGGGAATGCAAGGTCATACATTCTCTCATAATTTGCATGTTCTCGACTTAGGAGGCTGCGATATGGTTCTCGGTGTGGATTGGATGCGAGAACTGAGCCCCATGCCGTTTGATTTCAAGCGACTAACGATTCAATTTCAACACTGGGCAAAGACATTGAATTAGTAGGCCATCGGGATGACTAAGCTCGTATTTCTCTTATGTCGTGCAAAGCATTTTGGAGACCGCACGTAGTGGTGAACCGGTTTTTGTTTGGTCGCTGTCCTCTATCTCGTAATCGATACTTCCAATGACATAATCGCCCAAATTAAGGAGGTCTTAGAAGAATTCTCTTGATCTTTCAACTGCCCACCTCACTTCCACTGGAGCGAGCACATGACCATCATATTCCACCGGTACCAAACTCGGCTCCACCAAATCGGAGGCTATACCGTGTGCCTTTTGTACTGAAGATACGTGATTGAGAAACCGGTGCAAGAGATGCTCGCAAATCGGGGTCATTCAACCTAGCCAAGGCCCATTATCATCTCGGTGTTATTGGTCAAAAAGAAAGATGGCGATTGGCGCTTTTGTGTCGACTACCGCAATCTCAACTCCATCACCGTAAAATATAAGTACCCTATCCCTCTTATTGATGAGTTGCTGGTGAACTACATGGCTCTACATTTTCTCTAAGATAGACCTTAGTTGGGGTACCACCAGATTCGTGTTCACCCATCTGATGTGCGTAAAACGGCTTTTCGTACACATCATGGCCATTTTGAGTTTAGAGTCATGCCATTTGGGCTGACTAATGCCCCCCGCCACTTTTCAATCTCTTATGAACGACATTTTCAAACCTTATCTGCGGAAATTCATACTTGTATTTTTCGATGATATACTTGTATACAGTACTGATTTAGCATCTCACTGCACACATCTCCGTATTGCCTGAGCTACTCTACAACAATATTCACTTTTAGCTAAGCTCAAGCAAGTGTAATTTTGGTCGACACCAACCTGGAATATCTAGGTCATATAATTAGTAAGGATGGCGACGTCGTATTCGGTTCCCGCAAAAATCGAGTGTATGTTGAATTGGCCTAGACCTACAACCCTCAAAGGATTGCGTGGATTTTTAGGGTTAACAGGGTATTACCATAAATTTATGAAGCATTATGGCCTCCTTTGTCAACCCCTCACTGCACTATTGAAGAAAAATAGTTTTGTTTGGTCTTCGGAGGCCGAGTTGGCTTTTGAACAGTTGAGCGAGGTGGTAACTACTACCCCCGTCCTAATTTTACCAGATTTCACTAAAGAATTCGAGATTGAGACGGATGCTAGTGATAGTGGGATAAGTGCAGTCCTAATGCAAATGGGAAGACCCATTGCCTTCTACAACAAATCTGTGGGACTGAGATACATGGCACTGTCTACATATGAAAAAGAGTTGCTAAGTATCGTTATGGTCATTTAACCATTGGCGTTATTTTCTTATAGGCTCGCATTTCAAGATTTTTACAGACCATCAGAGTATTAAGTACTTTATGGATCAACATCTACATACATTATTCCAGCAGAAGTGGCTAACCAAGTTAATTGGTTTTGATTACACCTTATATTACAAGAAGGGCAAGGATAATGAGAGCCGACGCCTGCCTCGAGCTTCTTGCTCCTCCATCACCACAAACTCAACCATAATGGTTGAAGTGAGGTTCAAGACAGCTTATGCAGAAGACAACTTAGCTCAAGAACCGATTCCTAAGCTCATTCTTTCTCCACCGACACTCGATGGGTATACTTATTCACAAGGAGTCCTACTGCGCCATGGAAAATATATATTGGTTCAACTGGTGATGACGTCGAAGGTCCTCGCAACTACACACTCCCGGTTATAGGCGGTCACCGGAATGCAAGCTTGTTACAGAGAGCAAAAGCTTATTTCCGTGGGTCGGCATGAAGAAAGATTTAATCAAGTTCATTCAGGAGTGCGATGTCTGTCAACAGAACAAAGTCGAAAACACTTCACCAGCAGGGCTCCTTCAGCCATTACCTGTCCCTGACCAAGCTTGGAAGCATTTGAGTATGGACTTCATCACGCTGTCAAGTCATAAGGCAAGTAGAGGTAATTCTGGTCATTGTTGATCGCCTTACTAAGTATAGTCATTTTGTTGCACTAAGTCACCCATACACCGCCCCACTGCTGTTCGCATGTTCATAGACTCTATTCTCAAACTCCATGGAGTTCCATCTACTATAGTTTCGACAGAGATGCTGTATTTTTTGAGTGGATTTTGGCGTGAGCTATTCAAAGTCGTTGGAACCTCTCTCGCATCTTAGTACCTCATATCATCGCAACCGACGGACGCATTTTAACGTGTTAATACTTGCTTAGAGTCCTATTTGCGGTGCATGTGCAGTTATAAACCAGTCAAGTGGGCTTCTTGTTTGGTCATTGCAGTGTATGATGGTTTAACACCTCCTACCACACCAACCTCCGATCGACACCATTCCAGGCGTTATACGGTATGATCCACCTCGCCTTGGCTTACATTCTTGTTCCACTATTTCCAACTCCACTGTTGAGGACTATCTGCATCAGCGAAAGGTGCTTACAGAGGTGTTAAAACATAATTTGCTGGAAGCTCAACATCGCATCAAACAACAGGCAGACAAGAAACGAGTGGAGTGATCTTTCGCAGTGGGAGATTGGGTTTATTTACGTTTGCAACCATACCGGAGCAAACCTCGCATAACCGCGTAAAATCAAGCTTTCGCCAAGTTTTTTGGTCCTTATAAAGTGCTGGAACGTATTGGTCAGGTAGCATATAAACTCCAACTACCTCATACTTCTCGTATTCATCATGTTTTTCACGTGTCGCAATTAAAGAAGAGAGTGGGTCAAGGTATCATACCACAGACAACCTTACCTTCGTTTGACACGCATGGTTTGATAAAGGTTAAACCAGTGGCAATGTTAGATTCTCGTGTGCTTCTCAAGGGTCGACAACAAATACCGCAAGTGCTTGTACAATGGTCTCATGGTGCTAAAGGGGATTACTGTTGGGAAGACACAACTTTTCTCAAGGCGAAGTTCCCTACATTTATCCTCGAGGTCAAGGATAAGCTTTAACGGAGGGGCATTGTCATGTCTCATGCTCAGGGCACCCATGTATTGGAGTGTAGTTAGTAATGTGTGTGCGTGTGTGTGGCACATGGCCTGGTCTGATGCCCTAATATGTAGAAAACTGTTTTCTCTTCTGGAGTTATCAAATAGAAATTGTTTTGGTTTTGTTCTTCCGCCTCACTAAGGTTTTCATTTCCAATCTCTACAGAGTCGATCCTGTAGGATTGAACCCTGATTACTTATTTATAGTGTAGATCACTACATAATATGTAGCACACTACAAATACATATGGTTTTCGGATCATTATGTAAGGGGAGTGGTTTTCGTGTTAAGATGAAGTATTGACTAAGGGATAGTGATACATATCACCATAGTATTGTTGTCGAAGTTGTGATATGAGAACTTTGATGTTGTGTACTAATACTATGACATTGTATAACAATGATCGAGAGCTTTTGTTTTCTCATTGTTATGGCTACGGAACTTCAACAACTATGATGTCGAACTTACAACCTTTGGAATCATGGGAGTACTTGGAAAAGACGAAGTTTTCGAGTAATGTTGAAGCGCCAAGGAGATCAAGCATGTGGACGTGAAGCTATAAAGTTTTTATCTATTTTGTAATCCATATGTATTGATAGTTTTGTCACTAAAATTGACAAAGGGGAAGATTGTTAGAGCATTGCTCGGTCGAACTCGCATGTTGCTATATCAAGCATGTTTGTCAATATTAGTGATCAATACTATATGTCTTGATTTCTAGTTTACTTATGACTAAGTCTCCTTCTAGGATAGTTAAGTGCAGTTGAGCTCCAGACTCCATGGCGATCATCTTACAAAGACGAATAACTACTCGAGGAATAAGTGGAACTTCATCCGAAAAAAGGTATGTGGAGACTTGAACTTATCTGTCACTCAAAAGTCTATTATATCTCCTACTCTTGAGACAAAGTCGTATAAGTATGATAGTTTTCATAAGCGGCGATTGTATCCGCCTAATGCTTGAGTTTGCCGGTCGTGGCCGGCAAAGGATCTTTTTATATCTACTTGCAGTCGAGACCCCAAATATATAAATTTAGCGAGATACAACTGCAGAAAACTTTTTTTGAAAATTATGAAGTAATAGGAATGAAATAAGAAATCTGTTGGCGCTCGGTTGAAGAGAAAAGATAACATCCCGAGGATAAATTACTTCATGCAAGATATCGCATTCGGGTAACAACACTACTCCTCGCCACTCCAAAGATGAGAGGTGGTGGGTTTGTACACCTTTGCTCTTGATGGACCTTTAGTCTCCCCGCAGTCTTGAGCTATCATCCTTGGGAATTTAAGTGGCCCAAGTTAGCTGCGTAAGAGGTATGTCAGTTTGCTTTTGCAATCCTCTTTCCTCGTGTACTTATTGAGTTTGTAAATTTTCCAGATTATCAAAGCGAGGAAAAGTTACAAGGCAAATCCAGCTGGCAAGTACCTTGGCAATACTTCGATCTTCTATGGAGATGAAGTAAGAAATATCTTTTGTGTTATTTAACAAATTGTTGCCTCTATTTCTTATCTTCATTTGTACGAAAAGGTTTGAAGTGATAGCTACGAAAGTTAAGGCAAAACTAAAGCCAATGCACGCAAGGATAGTCCACCATCTAAGAAGCGAAAAACTTCAACCTTCCTCTCATCTTAGCTCAAGTTCGAATCTTCCGATGAGGATGATAATGATAATTTTTTGATTCAACTTTCAAAATGAAGCTTGATTCTCACATGGATCGGTTGTTCAACATCTTCTCGGATTCTCTTCAAGGAATTAGAATACTCACCTGACTTCTATATGCGAGAGCCTGCCACCATATGAGATGGCAATGACTCTTTCAAAGGGGTTTCAGATGGCTTCTTAAATGCACTTAATATGTTCGAATTCCATATTTTCCTCCAACTTAGCTTTTAATTTATATCTTAATAACCTTTTTATCTTTCTTGAAATTTTGGAAAAACTTCTTTGTGGTTGCCTCGGATCTTGAGAGGAGGTATAACATTCAATTGAAAAAATACCTGATTTTGCCTGAGGATCAAAGGGTTGAAGTTGAACTGCGAGATCTCGAAAATATCCAACAATTGGAAATCGAGTTTTCGCCCCGGAAAGGACAAAGTTACCACTCAATGCTAATCAAAGAACTTTATGGTAAATTTTTTTCCCTCTCTTATTACTTTTATTTTATCAATTGCCGTGACTTATCATGAATATATAACCTCTCAAGAAAAAGCTATTCTTCTCCATTCATTTCCGAGCCTATGGATAATGACATTCTTTGCTCATCTCAACAACTCTTTAGAAAAGGCAATTAATTCTCTTTCATTAAATGAACTCCAAACCAAATACCGCTCTTATAAATTGAGATGATCTAGTTTAAGTACGATAACAGTTTAAACAAATGTACCTCGAGTCTCATGAGGAAACCAAAATTTTAAGGAGGAAAATTAGTGACCATATAGATGACAAAGATCGCATTGCTAATAATGGTAAGCAACCTTTCAAAAGTCCTTCTCGAACTGAGCGAGAAAATCAAATTCGTTCACTTCTTATTATAAATAATGATGATGAGAAAATCTTAGATAATGTAACTTAGGTGTTGATGTTAGTCTTTACCGAGCATTCTTCCTTGGTTAAAGATATGATATCGACGGAGAGGTTATTTATTATACCTCTTTGTTTTCTTACATTAGTATTCGTTGTTGAGTTGTTAATTTTTTTTTTTTTTTTTTACTTGCGAGTCTCGAAAAAAGATTTCAAGCAAGGATTGAAGAACTTGAATCGAGAAAGCACGGCTGTGAAAGAATCTCACCCTTAACAAAGAATGTATATTCCAAGTTGAAGAAAACAATTCAAACTAGTGTAGTAACTTTAATAATGATGCTGTTAGTTTCGCAATGAAGCCATGGAGTACGTTTGTAATGATCACAAAATCCTCTTTGTTCATATCCTTGGCTTTCCGAAGAAGTTCCAGAATTTTGTCTCGGACGTTCGATAGTACGAGAATAATGGAATTCAAGGATCGATAAGGAGAAGAATCACCAAAGAGATAATTCTTTTTGTTTCTTTCATTGTCTGTAATATCGATTTGTATCTCTTTGTTGTAAACTTCTTGAATTATAAGTTTCTTCCTTGTAATAAAGCGTAGCATTATTGATGTATAACTCTTTCATTGGAAGATGAATAACAACATTTCATCTTTTTCATTCCCATATTTGCTTGTTATGCATCTTCATATGAAAGAATGAAATTTAAAAATTCGCACTTTCTTTCTCGACCAGAATATGTAATCATTTAGGATTTTAACTCCAACAATGTTTAAATTTATCGTTGATTTTCATAAATGAAGAAATCTTGTTGATCTCGCCTTATCATTTTTGGTGGTCTTCTAAGCTTGACCTTCTAATATGCTGCGACAAGGTTGGACGTCTTACACTGCATACAAAAAACCCATTGACCTTGCCTTATCGTTTTTAGTACCGGGATATTTTGCTTTTTACCTAAACTTTCTTGCGAAAATAAAGCCCCGTGACATTGATGAAATCGCGGGACGTCTTTCTGCATGTAAGGACCCATTGATTACCTCGCGTTAGTATTACGGGGATCATTGCACAAATATGACAAGCCCTTGCCCCTTCAAGGAGGCGTACATCCCGGACATACAAAGGACGTTGAAGCCTCTTATCCCTTATACCTATAGGGTTTATGGTTTGTGCACCCTAAGTGGAGTTTTTTCGGGCCGAGTGCAGCATGCGCCCAAGACTTGTCAAGAGTGTAAGGAAGTTCCATGCTCCCGCACTCTTGAGATCATACGACTCTTGAAAGAGACCTCGGTCGCCCAACCAGTATAACCTACATATAGTTGGGAATCCAAGGTACCTCTTCAGGATAACTTTCATGGGCCCCAAATCTGCATGAGTTCCAGTTCGAGCGGTCAAACCTTTTCCCTGGGCCATGTGAAATTCCCCCTTGACCTAAGGTTAATTGAATTTACTCATTCATTGTTGTTAAACCATTCAATCATTCATATTTAATTGTTGTCCTGGACATTTAATTTGCGAAGCCATCGCGCAAATCTTTGTTTTTCATTCATTTTTCTCTGATTCTTGTACATTCTTGGGTTTTAAATTTTCATATCATTTCTTCTTTGTCTTCCTTTTGATATATCTTTGTGTATTTACTTCTTATGCCTTTTGTTCATTGCACTCTTTGCCTCATCGTTCCCCCCTTGGAGGACTCCTTTTATCATTATGTTCGCGTATTTATGCATTCATTTGCGGCACTTCGCGATGTTTGCGTCACTTGGGATGAACTAAGATCGTAACATTCGCCTATTCTTATGATGTGCTTCTTCATTTCTTATCTCTAGTATCCACCATGCCTTCTCTTTTCTCGTGGGCCTTCCTTCCAATCTCCCTTTATAATTCCAATACCATTTGGATGGGGAAACTTTTATACATTGATGGTATGTTGATGCTACTCCCAAACAGCTAATGGTCGCCCAATTAATGCGTTATAAGGAGATTCCACGTCGAGAATAAAATATCAGCTGATAATCCTTGTAAAGGTATTCTCATGTGAACCTCTCCTTTAGGTTTGTTCGCTGTGCCGTTAAAACCGTATATTTTGTATGTTGAAGGAATCAAATTCTCATCCTCTCCACCCATGGTCTTATAGTATGGTAAAAGTTGGATTGAGATTCTTTATTGCCCAACAATTTCTTTATCTTCTCCATCAATGGGTCTTGGATTAATGTTCTTCTGGCTATCATGTACTTCTCTTCCCGTGCAGAGAAAGAAATAATCTTTAGCTGCCACTCTTTCAATTGCGACTTTCTCGCTGGTTCATCACTTCTTTGTTATGAAAATCTTACGCATATACTCTACTAAGCACGTTATCGTGAAAATCTTCAATTGTACGATATGAATGAACGATAGAGTTGCAAAAATAGATTTTTGCCTTTGTTCCTTTGATTTCTTTTTCCCTTTTTTGACGTGTTGATGTTGTTAGTACTTTCTTCCCTTTCTCTTCATCTTTTAAAAAATGATGAATCAACGAGAATGATTCTCTTTATGTTTGCAATCATTTGTTAGATGCCCATGAAAGCGATGGTAAGAACAATATTCATGAAATGCATTCCATGGTGCCGGTACATCCTCCATTACAAGTATAGCTTCCCAAATTTTCCACACTAGTTTAGTGGTGGCATTTTTGATCTTCCCATACCACTGCGATTTCTTGGCCTCCATGAGTTATTCCCATACGCCGTCCTCCATAAAGTTTCTTGCATATGATCCAATCTTTGAATTTTATTATTGTTGCCGCGGCTGTAGTAGTTCCTTTCTCTATCAAACTCCTCGATCTCGGCTCCCCGATAGCCACTTTTTATCCATCATCAACTCTATTTTCGGTTGCCGTTCTTGCGAAGTGGTCGCGAGTTTAAAATTTTTGTAGTGCGATCGATTCCATCTCAATTCTTCTTGGAGTTCGATATTGATATTTTAATTCTAAATATTTGTGTATAACAAAGGAGAGCATTTACAAATGATAAAATGAGATAGCTTCCGACTGCACATTGTTCTCCACCTCATTGTCGGATGTCTTAAACTCTAGCCAACTCTTTGTTTCAATCGAATACATCTTCAATTCAAGCGATGGAATTGTACTTATATCGCTCCCCAAGAAAATAGCTTGTAAATGGTTGAATGATGAGATTGTGTTTCTTGCAATCCTTCAAACCATTGGTGCTTCTCAATTAAAGCTTGGATCGAAGTATTTGCACAATATGGCGTCATGATTCTCCCATTGTAACATTCATCCATAAGCCTTGATGTGTTGTACTAGGGTTGTTCCATCGAAAATGTTGGTTAATGCGAGATTGCATTTAGGTGGTATTCCTCCCATTTTCACTTCAGCGTGAAAGGATTCTTCAACTTCATGGATAAAGCCCCATCCAATTGTCTTCTTCCTCCTTCCTTCCTTTGCTAGTTCTTTCAAGAAAGCTCATCTCGCCTCCTCTTTCATTTTGTTTTGACCTTCTTGTTCATATTTTCTTCTCTCCTTTCTCTGCGACTTTCTCCGTCTCTTTCATCAATTGCACACCATTATATTGGATTCTCTATCAAAGGTTCTCCATTGGTATTTCTATTGACACGATTTGTGCTCGCCTTTCTCGGTTGTCGTGATTATTTTGCCGGATTGCTTCTTCTTCTTCCAATTGGACTCTCTCTCTCATGAGCTAGCGTGCTTGTTCGGCATAATATTTCAATGTCGTCCACGATCTCTCGTTTGCCTTCGAGTGCTTCTCTTGCGTGCGTATTGTTCTTCCTTCAACGGTCGGATCATTTGTCTCTGAAATTGCCTAGAAATCTTGTAGAGTTGAATATAACGACTGCGTCCTCTCTTCTTTCTTACCTGAGATTTTGTGCTTCTCGTTGGTTTTATGGTTGGTATGGCTCTCCTTCTTTCTTCCCTAGTCGATCTTGAACTTGATCTCGGCAGTGCTTCTCGATCTTCTATTTTGCAATCTCATATTTTCCATCCTTAATTCATGATTCTGTCTTGTCAAATTTGCTATAAATCTTCATGTATTGTTTGTCTCAATGTTACCAATGCCGTGATTTCTTGTTTCCGGATTCATTTCTTGGTCTCCTCCTTCTTGTGAATTTATTCATCGTGCGGTCTTCTTCCTTTCATCCTAAATTAACCTCCATGTAATGTTTCATTTGCTATCTGGGAGAATTAAACGTTGAACATGATTCATCATTTCTCATATTCATCCTTGTGAAGGCAAGTCTTCCACTCTTCTTCAAAGGTTGTTCAAGTACATTTCTTCTTCTAGCCATTTCTTTAGTAAATCTTTTGAAAATTATCGCATTCAAATTCCTCAAATCTCTATGCCAATCGGTTCAAGCCAATATGTGTAATTAGGAAATCCCACAATTCAATTATATTTTTGTTTAACTAATTCATTAAAAGATAATAGATGAACAATTATGAATGTTTATCAATAACTTTCTTGGAAATGGTTTACAAACATTCTCTCTGTTTCTTTCTCCTAATGACTTACTCTCAATTTACAACAAATTCACTCATCCCAAACTATTTCCTTTTCCTTGGGAAACTAATATCGCACCTTAGGCCAAATTTCATATCCTCCTATCGTCATCTAGTGTGTCATTTCATATTTAAGGAATTGTTGTTGTCGCCGATATTGATCCTCCGAAATGTAGAAGTTTTACCAACTATGGCATATATAGTGTGTTCGCACATTATTGTATAAATCCATGTGCCGAAAACCAACGTGCAAATTCAGTAGCCGAAAAATTTCGATGGAGTTTGTAATTTTGCAAACGCAGTCACTCCTACGCGAAAATTCTGTCGAGTTGTAAACTCCTAAATTAAATACCCCTCTACCAAAGGTTATTTCTCAAATCGATTGTTCATGAACTTAAAACAATAAATTATAGGGAATGCAATCTTTGCAAACCGTGGCTATATTGTTCATGAATTGATTCAAGTGAATCAAATTGATTTTGTTTCAATTGTCTCTATGAATAAAGACCTAAGCAATTGCAATTGAACAATGAGTCATTTGAACTAGTTATGAGAAAGATGATACGGTTAATATGAAAGTGCTCATATGGCTAACCATTGGTTAACTATTTGTGAACCAACTAAGTGTACACGTTTAGTTACTAAGTTACTCAAACCTAAATGAATACATTTCATTTGTGTGTGACAAGCTAAGTTTCGATCTAACGGTTGAAAGATATTAGCTTGGTTGAATAAGGTTTTTCATCTAACGGTGATTATTGAATGCTTTGTTACTAAGGTAACTTAGATTGCAAAACTTTGATTTGAAAACTATATAAAAAGACATCTAGCAATCGGAAAAACTAATCCCCACACATTTCGTGTGATACTAATTGGTTTTGCTAGAGTCGATTCTCCTTTAACCTTAAGTTTCTTCTCGAGACCCTGTAGGTTAAAGACTGAAAGACTTCATTGGGATTGTGAAGCCAGACGAAACTACTTTCTTGTAGTTGAGCGATCTGATCTTGCCATTTTCTATCATACGAGTTCAATTGAATAATTGACTTGACATTATATCTCCGATAGGGCAAGATAAAAAAAGAAATCACAAACATCTTCGTCTCATCGTTTGTGATTCCAAAATATCTAGTTTCGCTACCATACGATTTAGATTATTGTGAGGTGATTGATAATACTAGGCTGTTCTTCGGGAATATAAGTCCGGGTTATCAATTAGTTCCTGTTCACCTTGATTTATCAAAAGGCGGAACAAAACTCATAGGTTTATCGTGGGAGACAGATTTATCTATCATCATAGACTTTTCGTGTGATCTGATTTGTTTATTGAAGTCTTCGACTTTGGGTCGTAGCAACTCTTAGTTGTGGGTGAGATCAGCTAAGGGAATCAAGTGCGTAGTATCTTGTTGGGATCAGAGACGTAAGGAGATCAACTGTACCTTGAATCAGTGTGAGATTGATTAGGGTTCAATTACAGTCCAGACCGAAGTTAGTTTGTAGTAGGCTAGTGTCTGTAGCGGCTTAATACAGTGTGGTGTTCAATCTGGACTAGGTCCCGGGGTTTTTCCGTATTTGCGGTTTCCTCGTTAACAATACCTCCGTGTCCGTGTTATTTCTATTCCGCATTATATTTTGTTATATAATTGAAATATCACGAGGTTGTGCGTTGAGATCAATCAATTAGAATATCAACCTTTGGTTGTTGATTTGCATTGATTGACACTTGGATATTGGTCTTTGGTACCATCAAGTTTATCTCTCTAGCATTTGATAAAGACTCATGATTTCCATTTGCTTGAGTAAAGATCAAATCGAGAGATAGAGATATTAACTCCTTGATATACTTTTTATTAAGATTGAGTCGACTGTCTAGTTGATTCTCTTAAAAGTCTATTAGAGTTAGTCCATACAGATTGCTAATAGAAATATTGGGTGAGGTTGTTGTACCCCCGCTTTTTCACTGCGCATAGTAGATAGTCCTCTGGCAATCACCTTCCAGAAAGAAATTCTTCAAGTTCATACTCTTTGCCCAGGTTGCTGTTTCTAGCATGCTCAGAGCCTCTGCTTCTTCAGCTGAGGAGGCCCTAAAAGTCCCAGTTGTAGCTTGGAGTGAAGTACCTGTATCACAACGCAGTATTATACCATATCCAGCAGAAGAAATAGAGTCAATCCAAGATGCATCAAAGTTAACTTGAAGTTGTTTTGCCAGGGGTTTGGACCATCCACTATTTTGAAAGTTTGTTTGGACTCATAAATCAGAAGAAAGGGACTATATATGTTAATTGTGTTAACCATGACTTAGTCAACTCGTTGGATCCTTGAGTAATGTTTTTTTACCACGACAAATTAACACACGAAATCAAGCAATGTTGTGTTCCCATAACAAATAAACACAAAATCAAGAAATAAAGGAAATCTGATTCAGAGAATTAGCCACGGAGAAGAATAAGAGAACTATGAAGGAAAAACTAAAACTTATTTCATTAATCTTTTAGCCGCAATAATCCTCTCTTATACATTAAAAGCCCTAATCCACTCAGGTGAGAAAAACATGGACTAACCGATGTTGGACATTTGTCCACATCCTAACGGTTAAGCCAAAATTTATTATTAATACACCCCGATTTTTTTTTTTTGCTCAACAATATAAATTTTATTAAGAACAAAAGAGTTTAAAGAATACAAAAAAGCTCCAAAGGAGCTAAAGAAACCAAAGCCACATAAAAGATACATTCCCTATAATGGGCAATTTCTAAGACTCAACTACGAACCTATAGTAAGGTTGATTTTCAGTTTCCATTCTTTGTAAAAATGGAGGCCTATGTGTAAAGATAATGGTTTCTCCTTTTGCCATGTTTGCTCCTTTTTTTCCAAAGCATCTGCAGAGAAGTTTACTTCTCTGAAGTTGTGAACAAATCTCAGAAATTAAAGTTTCTCACAGATTTTTTTTCATCTTGTGATAGCAAACCATGAACATGACAATTTGTGAAATATGTAATCACTGCCTTTGAGCTTGAGATGAAGGTGACATAAAATTTATCATTACTTACAGCCCATTCCCCCGCACATAGCACTACCATAACTTCTGCATAATAGTTTGTTGTAATTCCTAAGCCACCTTCCTTAGCAACAATACAATCTCCTCTCGCATCTCTACCAATAAAACCATACCCAGAAGCACCTGGATACCTCTTGAAGAACCATCATAACAAAGAAGGATACGGTTATTTACTGGGAGATGAAAATATAATTCTTGGACTCTTGTTGAGATTGTTCTTCTACAACTCAAGCCAAAGTGTTTCAGGATCTGCAAATCATAAGTTGAGTTCCAAATTTTGCCTTTCATTCTAACTTCAAACTCAGCAGTGCACTTCATTATTCTAGCTTTGAGGTTTTCTCCTTTGAAAGTATCATTTTCATACAAACATTTATTCCTCATAAACTATATTTCTTTCAAAGTGATAAAAGATGATGTCCTCCACACTTCCTTCACTGCTGGACTTTTGTTATTGGAAAAGTTGAAGATATCATCAAAAGATTTTGGATTTTTGAAACAGAACATATCACCTATCCATTTCCAAATAAGCTCACTATGATTACAATTCCACAAGATGTGATCCAAATTTTCCTCTAAATTTTTGCAGAATGGGCACCTTGAAGCTAGGCTGAACTTTCTTTTTTTTCATATTCTTATCGGAAGAGCATACATTCCTTACTAATTTCCACACATTACTAGATATTGAGGGATGTATTGCAGTGTGCTATACCTGTTTGGTCTATTGGAGTTTTGGATATTTCGCCTCGATATTCTCCTTTCGCCGAGGCCTTTGTAAAATCACCAGATTAGATTCTTGCTCCAAATTCTTCTATCTGCTTGGTTACTTTCCACTGGAAGTTCCCTGATATCAATCATCTCTAGCATTTCAGATGGAATCACCCATTCTCCATCCAATAATATATCAGAAACTGTCATATCTGGGAACCTCTTCAGATAATTATTTTCAGGGAATAACTCTAATAATGATTTTTCTTCAATCCATCTGTCTTTCCAGATTGAAAATTTTGAGTCATCCCCCACAAGCCATCTAGAGTGTAATTGTACTTCAGCTGCCACCCATTTTAAACCTGGCCAAATTGAAGATTTTTTGCAGTACTCAATCCAATTGCCATTTTTATCTTGATACTTAGCTTGAAAGTAGCTTGCCAATTCATCTTTTCCATTTAATGTTTTCCAATACAACTTCATGAGGAGAGCTTTATTAAGAATTTCCAATCTTCTTAAGCCTAGACCACCTTCATCCATTGGAGCACATACTAAATCCCATTTTAAAGTAATCATTTTTCTAGTAGAAGGATCACCAATCCAGAGGAAATTTATGATGATTATTTCACACTCCTTTATAACTTTCTTAGGCCACTTGTACACTAACATTGTATATATGGGGAGACTACATAATACAAACTTCACTAAAATCAACCTTTCTTGGAATGAGAGTAATCTACCTTTCCAACCAGCCTAATTTTCTTGCATCATCTCCATTATACCCCGTAGATGAAACGTTTTAACACTTCCAGGTTCCAAAATGACTCCTAAGTACTTTTCAGGGAATTTTGATAAGGGCATATTGCATTCTTCTGCAATTTGTAATTTTCTTGATTCACTTGTACCCCCAATAAAACATTTACTTTTTTCCAAACTAATCACCCGACCAGAAGCAACTTGATACTCTTTTAGTACTTGCAATAGTTTTTTCACATTTTTCTTATCAGCATTACAGAATATAAAAATGTCATCTGCAAAAAATATATGTGATGGTTGGACATTTTTTCGAGAAACCATTGGAAGAATTTTATTTACCTGCACCATTCTTGTCAATGTTCTACTTAAGAGATCTTCAACAATAACAAAAAGAAGAGGGGACAAAGGATCACCTTGTCTCAGTCCTCTCCCCACCTGGAAATAACCCACAGGTCCACCATTTAATAATATGGATATTTTAGCAGACTTGAAAAGAATATGCAGCCAGAGAATAAATTTTCTTGAGAATCCAAACTCGTGTATGACATGAAACAAGAACTCCCAGCTTAGAGAATCGTAGGCTTGAGTGATATCCATCTTCAAACCTATATTGCCACCTCTTCTTTTAATTTCCATGTCATTAACCAACTCAGAAGCAAGAGCTATTTTTTCTTGAATGTTTCTACCTTTGATAAATGCACCTTTCTGAGGAGAAACTACTTTCTTGATAATTTCAGTCATTTTTTTTGTGATGATTTTAGTGACTACCTTGAAGATGAAATTCATCAATCCAATTGGTCTAAATTGTTGTGCTCTTTTAGCATTTTTGACCTTTGGGAGAAGTTGTAAGAAATTTGCATTATGACCATTAGGTATGAAACCTCTACTCCACCAAAACTGAACTGCATTTATGAAATCTTCACCAATAATCTCCCATGCTGCTCTATAAAACCAACCAGCAAAACCATCTGGACCAGGAGCATTATCTGGATTTAATTCAAAGACTGCTTGTCTTATTTCTTCTGCATCTGGAGTAGCTTCAAGGAGAAGGTTATCATCTGCATTCACAGTCTTAGGAATATCCTTAAATATATTTGGAGCATACTGTACTTCCTGATATTTAAATTTATCTTCAAAATGCTTGACTAACAGATCGGCTATCTCTTCTTGATTTGAAATAATTCCACCTTCAGGTTTTTATAACTCTACTATTACATTCTGAGCTTGCCTAATCTTGAGATTTACATTAAAAAATCTTGTATTTGCAGCTCCTTCTATTAACCGTTTTACTATGGATTTTTGCCGAATGATTTCTTTTTGTTGAGCTGTCAGTAACTCTTGATCCCCTCTTGCTGTAACAAGGTTATTAAGTAGATTTAAATCCATAGGATTTCTGTCAGAAAGTAAAGATGCCTTCATAACTTCTTCCTCTGCTATTTTAAGTTTTTTTGTGACATCTCCAAAAGTAGACCAGTTCCATAGATGAATATCTTTTTTGAGTCTTTTTAATTTACTCATGAATATGAAACCAGGATTACCAAAAAAATCTGAATTCCAAGAATCTATAATTGTTTGTTTAAAAGAAGGATGATTTCTCCAAACCTTTAATGCAATGAGGGAACATTTCTTGGTTTTGGAATATCTGCATTTGCTCCATACAAAACTTCATGATCAGAAACACCTCTTGCTCCCACTTTATATCCCCAACTTGGATATAATTCCAGCCACTTATCATTAAACACTGCCCTGTCAAGATTGCATACAATCCTTTTTTTCCAGCTCTATTATTACACCAAGAGAATTCTAAACCAGTTTTTGGTGCCTGTATCAAACCACAACCATGTAAACAATCATTAAACTCCATCATTGAAATTCTTAAAGGTTTCAGCCCACCAACTTTTTCATCCAAGCATGTAACTACATTAAAATCCCCAATTACAAGCCAGGGTTTATTTAGAGTATATATTTCTACCAGTGACTCCCACAAATCCCTTCTATGTACAGTCAAAGTTGCTGCATGAACTCCAGATTATTAAAGTGTCTCCCACTTAAATTGTTATTTCTTGTCTTGTATTTGAGATTATTGTTGGAGGTTTTATTGAAGAACTCAAAGAATCCAAATGTTACCTTTATTCTCATATGTAGAATTATGTATGGCTTCATAGTGCATTCCAGATAACTTCAATTTTTTTGATGAAATCTGTTGTATATCTTATTTTTGGTTACGCAAGTAAAATTAAAGAATGACAAAAAGAATAAACTAAACTCTTAAGTTTTTCTTTGGCCTTTACTCTCCCCAGGCCTCTGACATTCCAAAAGATAATTTTCATTTAGAAGGATGAGATTGAGAAGAATTCCCTCTTCTCAGATTCCCATTTTTGCTATTATTGGATACTAAACTTGCTGCCTGCTTCCTTGTAGTCACGTTAGTACTTGGCTTCTGTTTTGAATGAGCATGCTCCAAAGTAGAATTACTTTTTCTCAGTGGAGGTATCACATTTATAACTTCATTTATGGAAGGAGTGCCAGACACCACTTCTAAAACTTTTGATACAGATAAAGCTGGAAACTCAATTGGAGAATGCAATATATCTTCTGTGATATGCTGAAGAATTTGAAATTGACCAGAGCTTATTTCAATTTCATTAGAATTAGGTAAACTAGTATTTGAAGACTAACCTCCACCTCATTGTTTGTCATATTCTTGATGAGGAATAGGGGGACTTATGGCATCTATAATTTCATCATCACTATCCGTAATTTGAACATTCTTAGCTTTTTTTGCTTCACTAAAGCAAATGTCAAAACCAGCTTTGAAAAGGCGAGGGTACCCAAATATACCTCAAGCTAAAACTTTTCCTACCTATAAGTCCTTTCTACGAAAGTGATTGTCTATGGACTGAGTCGAGACAATACAACTAATCGGTTCACACTTCGTGTGATCTTCTATGGATATGAGATTGAGACAATACAACAACGAAGTATGTTTACTTGATAAAAGGGTTCGGACTTAACCAAACACAATAGGATTGCTTATCAAGTAAATAGGAATTAATGTTTGTGTAATTTACTTTAATTATAATAAAACAATTATAATGCGGAAATATAAAGTAAATGACACAGCAAGATTTTGTTAACAAGGAAACCGCAAATGCAGAAAAACCCCGGGACCTTGTCCAGAATTGAATACTCTCAGGATTAAGCCGCTACACAAAATTAAACCAATTTCGTATAGTTGAGACCAAGCAACTAAACCTATAGTTCACCTAGTTCCGTATGTATTCCCACGCCTCCGACCTATGAATA
Source organism: Papaver armeniacum (assembly GCA_023531295.1). Taxonomy (NCBI): domain Eukaryota; kingdom Viridiplantae; phylum Streptophyta; class Magnoliopsida; order Ranunculales; family Papaveraceae; genus Papaver; species Papaver armeniacum. Next base: position 59,808 of record JAJJWW010011136.1, read on the forward strand.
AGTCACGTACATGGAACAATTCTTTTGGTTCGTATTCCAAACAGTAAAGGAACAACAAATCTGTTTGGTATCAACTCTCTTCAACCAAGTGATATGAGTTCGACAAAGGCTCTTCTGTTTATCTCAATAAACTCCTTCGTCAGTTTCTTAGATCTATCTTATGTTCAACTACCGAAGTAATTGTTAAGATTTTGCAATCAATACTTTTAATCACAAATAATTGTATTGATGCCTATTTACACAACTAATCAATCCAATCTACCACAAGGATAAACCGATTATAGTTGGATCCTCTTATACCGAAACAATTATTGTGCACACCAAAGATTATGAACCCCAAATCAGAAATCTTCAATATCTTCTTTGTCTTCAAATCTTCTTAGATCTTCAATAAACACCTGCACACAACAACTTGAATCTCTTGTGATCCATCACGCATTTAACGAGTGCATTAACAATGGATTATCACAAGATCGTCTTTAGCACTAACAACAGTCTAAAGATCCCTGTCGAAACTTCGATCTAGTTTGAGTGAATCTTATATCAGAAGAGAAGATTCTCAAGAATAAACAAACTAGGTGCAATCAAAGTTCAACCACCGTTAGTCAATCAAATCAATCGGAAACACAAGATAAACCGCAATTATATAGTTTCCCACCAACGGTACTCGTAGAGCTTCTCAATCCCAAAGAAGACTTTAAACTGAGCGACCGTAAGAGATTTCGCCTAATTAGGTTACTCTCCTCTCCGAATAGGCGGCTTCACCAAGAACAACACAACCTCAAGAAGTTTGTTGTTATGAAGGATTAGTTTGCTAGAAATGCAAACTTCAAGTATTTATAGACAAGGAAGTTTGGACACCAAGGAATTTCCAAAACAGAAAATATTCTCAAAGATATTCAATATATTCCAAATTCGGTTTCCATAATTCCTGGAAATGCTCTGTCCAAAATATTGACCGAAAATCTCTTTGGAAAATCTCAACTAGTAAATGCACATTACTAATTCTCGTTTTCCTAAAATAAAATTAAAAACCTTAAATAAAAGATTCTTAACTTATTTATGTTTCGATCACAGGATTTCCTTCTGTAGCTATTAAGGAATAACTTTGAACAATAAAAGATAAACATTACTGCATGTGTTCAAAGTGTGTCGACATCCTTACTTTGTAAGTCCCTTTTCATACTTACAACCTTGAAACTGATTTGCCACACTTCCAAACAAGTTTAGAATTGGTTCATCTGACTTTCAAGAACTATGCGATTGATCAAGAAACACTCAATCACAAATCATGGGTTTAACGGTTCTACCAAAACAAGTTTCGGTTCTACCTCCATGTGAGTACTGTGCATAGTCACACTAGCTTCCCAAAATTCGATTGAATAGGTACTAGGATCGGTTCCCCACATATATATGGTATCTAACTTATATGTGTTGCACATGTCCATAGGATCGGTTCCCCTTTGCCTAAAAACGTGTTGCACGTGTCCATAGGATCGGTTCCCCTTTATGCTACAAACTTGCTGCACCTCATACAAGGATCGATTCCCGTTTGTGATATGTTGCACCTTTTCATTGGATCGGTTCCCCTTTACCCAGATTTGGTCCTACACAATCACAAACTCGATTATACCATCTCAGGTGATTACTTAAGATCGGTTTCACTAATAAAAATCATACCAATACATAAGTCAGGCCTTTGTGAATAGTTTTACCAAAAACACAAACAAGTCGTGAGCGGTTATACTAAATCACACATATTGGATGTTCACAAGATATGCAATGAATAACAATCCCAATAACGCCTGGCGATTTCCTTTTCGATTCATAAACAAGTTTATGAACTTACTTCCTTAAAACACATGTAAAACATTGTTTCCTAGGATGAAATCTCACCTCATACCCATACATAATCACAATAACATTTAAACGATTATGTCGATGTCTTATCTACAAAGTTTAATGGTTAAGCAATAAACTTCATATTGTATTCCTTAATATTATGTCTATCTCGAGTATTCATGCTTCGCAATTTCGTTTTCAATATGCACGACTTGAAAGATACGTTAGGGAATGAAACAGTTCAAGTCAAATATCACTAACCTTAAGTGGAAGGATGATGTTGTCGTTGTAGCTTCTTACTTCTTCACTTCTTCAAGTCTTCGCAATACTTGTAATGTCTCATATCCTAATACTTTCAAGATAACCTATACGAAGTTGACTCTAGTACATTATCAAGCGACTCTTAAAATGAGTTTTGATTCACTAAAATATGACAACCAAACTTGACATACCAACGCTTGGTGGGTTCAACCGAGCTATGCTCTAACAATCTCCCCCTTTGTCAATTTTAGTGACAAAACTCTTACAATCATATGGATAAACAAATTACAAGAATTCATTACACATACGCTTGATTCCCGAATTCAACAACACAATAACCTGCATACATTCAATCCTTAAATGCCATTGTTGACATTATAATAACAAAGCTAATACTCCCCTAAAGGTGAGATAGATAGATTTCATCAATCCGCACATCTTTGTTATACCAATTAATATGATATGCTACCCCCCCTTAGTCTATGCTTTCACTCTTTCGTTAGATAAACGTTTAAGTACAATTGTTCTTTTCCTTAGTGATACAAATCAATATAAAATCAATACCAGTATCACTTGTTTACTCCATATATATCTCCCCCTTTTTGTCACAAAATGACAAAGAAATGAAAAAAAATAAAGGACAATACGAAAAGAATCTTACAAATCTCAAAATAGACTTGCAAACCTATAGAGTTAAGCACGAGGGTTCCACACACCATTTTTGATAACCAATATCAAAACCGAAACTACAAAGTAATTTGTTTTGATATGTTATCAAGGAAAGAATTACCCGAAGCAATTTTCCCAATTTAGTTTAGCAAACCAAAAATCAACTAATCACCTTAGTCCCTTTGCTAAACCGATTGTACAAATACAATCGCTTCATTCGATAAGACCAAAATAAAGATAAATCTATTTTTCTCATCAGGTTCTAATTATCCATATAACTTAGACCTTTAAATTTTAAACAAGACAAGTACTAGGTTAGTTAACTAGCATTTCTTTTTAAGGCATTCGATTAAACTTGAATAACTGAAACCTCCACTTTGATAAGTCTAACTAAGATAAACTTAGCTTCTCTTATCCAGAATCGAATTGGACTAAACAATCCATCCCGTAAACCTTTTGTTTCGTTAAGCCATAAATAATTCATACAAACCAAATAAATCAACTTGCATAATTAGTCACCTCAACCGGAAGCAATTAAAACAACATAGACATTATAGTACCGCAATAGCACCGAAATTTTGTAAGCCTAAACAATTGATACCACACAATAAAGCAAGATAACAATAATTTTTCTTAACCGGAAACAATTGAATCACACACACATCCATACACACATAATGGAATAAAACATCAATTGTACCGAAATTTTGTTAAGCAAAAGCAAAATATATATGAAATAAAATCAGGCTTTTCTTAAACGGGAAAACAATCAACTAACAACATTGTTACCTCAAATTCCGCATCCGCTTCTCCAATATATTTGCATCTTCTTCCAGGGAGAATTGGTATCGAAATATCCTTATGTTGTCATCCTTATGCAAAACAAAAGAATAACAACAACCAACCTTTACCACAGAAAGGTTGAAAACAAAGTTTAATAATTGCAAGCAAAAGTTGAAAACCATCGAAACACATATGCTTTTATACTAAACCAAAACCGATTCAACATATTGTGACTTTTTCACATATTGTTTCTACCAGAACCCCTTATGATCCTTTGATAAAGCCTACCAACATGGGCTAGAACTTAATCCTGCTAAAACAAAAAGTCACCCAAACCATAAGGGTTTACAACATTATGAGATCGAATATCAAGGTAATAAAACCGAAATCAAACATCCCATAAACATCCATAGAAATAACAAAGCATTCAAGCACGAGGCTATGTAAATCAAAAACCATCACAAGAAAAATTATAAATCAAATAAGTTTATTCATAATAGACTTAATACAATCATTGAAAGAAATCAAAAATTGATGTCTATTTCTCTTTGCAACTCAGTCCTTCATATCAGTGCTAAATGAAGGTGGATTATTACTTTCAGACTTCAGCTTGTGAATTTCTTCAAGTTAGAAAACCTTGTTGCTTGACCGAGAATCTCTTGCAGGTGAGAAATTTTCGTGAAGGATTCTGCAAGAGCATGTAATTCTGTCTTTGATTGAACACAAAAGTGTGTCAATGCTTCAATACACCGATCTTTCTTCAGAGTATTCTCTGTTTCCTTCTTGCTAAGCCAATCTCCTTTTCCAATTTTACTCTTAGTATCAAGAGAAGATCCAGACTTAATCTTAAGTTGATCTTTCTGATCTAGCATCTTGCCAAAAGAAGATGTTGGATCCAGACTCATGGTTCGGAAAATGAATGACTAAAGAAGGAGAAGGATCTTTTTATAATTTTCACACTTCCGAAAATATAATATTCCTAAAAATACGATATATCAAATATTTTCAAACACTAGATTTTATTTCCATAATCTACACATAAGTGCCTTGATTTTTCTTCTTCCTCACTTAAAATTCGGCACACATGGTGAGGAAAGAATTCTAATACCGATCAAGTGGTATTAGTATGAGATTTTCTCTCATTATGGAAATTAGAACAAAAAGATTGTCCTTGATTTAGTATCGTATGAGAAATTCTCTTCTTGTTACCTCGAACTAGCGAAGTATCTTGAGATTGACTTGGGTTGCCTATGCAACTTTTAGCAATTCTGTTTTTGAGACAGTTTTGCATCTTGTCTTATTTTTCCCTTTACCATTGGATGATTTAATAACATCGGAAGACATTTCCATTTTTAAAATGGGTAAATCACTAATGGAGGAGGAAGAAATAAGATTGACAACTAATGCAATATTAGCTGTTTCCTCTTATTCAGAATCGTATGAATCAGAGGTCTCATCTATAGTTACAACCAACGCCTTGCTTCCAGTGTATTTCTTAAGATTGGGACAATCTTTAGCAATATGACCAAACCCTTTACACTTAAAACATTGCGGCTGATATTCATCATCTTCTTCATGATCCTTTTTGACAAGAACTCGATCATGTGGACGAGAAGATCGATGAGTATCCTTAATGAATCTCTTATTACGCCTTTTTAAGAGATCTCAAAACTGTCTAGTAATCAATGATAATGATTGTTCAATTTCATCATCAGAATTTTCTGCAATCGGTTAATCTGAATCATCCATCTGTCTATTCCTCTCCATGGGAGCTTTCAGAATTTTTGCAGCTTTAAAAGCAATTCCTTTATTTTGAATAGATCGTGATTCATAATCAAAGATCTTTAACTTTCCAACGAGTGTGCTTCTTGAGAGAGTTGAGAGATCATTTGTGATTGCATGCTTCTTAGAATTGTATCTTGGTGGCAACAATCTGAGAATTTTACACACTATATCTTTTTCAGAGATAGTCATTCCAAGAGAGAAAGAGGCATTGATTATCTCAGAGAGTTTAAGATGAAACTCTTCAAAAGTGTCGTTGTCATCCATTCGAAGGTTTTCCCAATCGGATGTAAGAGTTTGAAGTCTAGCTTATTTCTATGAAGTGTTTCCTTCGAATACGATCTGAAGATTATCCCAAGCTTCTTTCGAAGTTTGACATGTTGATACATGATGTTGTAGATCACGACTTACATCATGTATTATAGCATTCAAACCATCTGAATTCTGCTTTGCAAGCGCCTTTTCTTCGTTTGAAAAATCTACTAAGCGTTTAAACTCGGCTTCTGAATTTTCTATCTTTGGACGAATATAACCATCGATGACTAATAGCCAAGTATTAAAGTCTCGTGATTGAAGAAAAGATCTCATAGCATATTTCCACCATAGATAGTTTGTTCCGTCAAATCTTGACGATACGTTAATTGAAGTCGATTTATGAGAACTCGAGTTCATTTTTATAGGTTGGATCGCACCAAACACAGATTGTTAGATATTTTAGCATTTGCTCTGATACCAATTGAAAAGGCGAGGGTACCCAAATATAACTCAAGCTAAAACTTTTCCTACCTATAAGTCCTTTTTCCGAAAGTGATTGTCTATGGACTGAGTCGAGACAATACAACTAATTGGTTCACACTTCGTGTGATCGTCTATGGATACGAGATCGAGACAATACAACAACAAAGTATGTTTACTTGATAAAAGGGTTCGGACTTAACACAATAGGATTGCTTATCAAGTAAATAGGAATTAACGTTTGTGTAATTTACTTTAATTATAATAAAACAATTATAATGCGGAAATATAAAGTAAATGACACATCAAGATTTTGTTAACGAGGAAACCGCAAATGCAGAAAAACCCCGGGACCTTGTCCAGAATTTAATACTCTCAGGATTAAGCCGCTAAACAAAATTAAACCAACTTCGTATAGTTGAGACCAAGCAACTAAACCTATAGTTCACCTAGTTGCGTCTGTATTCCCACGCCTCCGACCTATGAATAAGTCACGTACTTGGAACAATTCTTTTGGTTCGTATTCCAAACAGTAAAGGAACAACAAATCTTTTTGGTATCAACTCCCTTCAACCAAGTGATATGAGTTCGACAAAGGCTCTTCTGTTTATCTCAATAAACTCCTTCGTCAGTTCTTAGATCTATCTTATGTTCAACTACCGAAGTAATTGTTAAGATTTTGCAATCAATACTTTTAATCACAAAGAATTGTATTGATGCCGATCTACACAACTAATCAATCCAATCTACCACAAGGATAAACCAATTATAGTTGGATCCTCTTATACCGAAACAAGTATTGTGCACACCAAAGATTATGAACCCCAAATCATAAATCTTCAATATCTTCTTTGTCTTCAAATCTTCTTAGATCTTCAATAAACACCTGCACACAACAACTTGAATCTCAAAGAAGACTTTAAACTGAGAGACCGTAAGAGATTTCGCCTAATTATATTACTCTCCTATCCGAATAGGCGGCTTCACCAGTAACAACACAACCAAGGAAGTTTGCTGTTACGAAGGATTAGTTTGCTAGAAATGCAAACTTCAAGTATTTATAGATAAGGAAGTTTGGTCACCAAGGAATTTCCAAAACCGAAAATATTCTCAAAAATATTCTATATATTCCAAATTCGGTTTCCATAATTCCTGGAAATGCTCTGTCCAAAATATTGACCGAAAATCTCTTTGGAAAATCTCAACTAGTAAATGCACATTACTAATTCTCGTTTTCCTAAAATAAAATTAAAAACCTTAAATAAAAGATTCTTAACTTATTTATGTTTCAATCCTGGGATTTCCTTCCTATAGATATTTAGGAATAACTTTGAACAATAAAAGATAAACATTACTGCCTGTGTTCAAAGTGTGTCGACATCCTTTCTTTGTAAGTCCTCTTTCATACTTACAACCTTGAAACCGATTTTCCACACTTCCAAACAAGTTTAGAATTGGTTCATCTGACTTTCAAGAACTATGCGATTGATCAAGAAACACTCAATCACAAATCATGGGTTTAACGGTTCTACCAAAACAAGTTTCGGTTCTACCTCCATGTGAGTACTGTGCATAGTCACACTAGATTCCCAAAATTCGGTTGACTAGGTACTAGGATCGGTTCCCCACATATATATGGTATCTAACTTATATTTGTTGCACATGTCCATAGGATCGGTTCCCCTTTGCCTAAAAACGTGTTGCACATGTCCATAGGATCGGTTCCCCTTTCTGCTACAAACTTGTTGCACCTCATACAAGGATCGATTCCCCTTTGTGATGTGTTGCACCTCTTCATAGGATCGGTTCCCCTTTCGGTCCTACACAATCACAAACTCGATCATACCATCTCAGGTGATTACTTAAGATCGGTTTCACTAATAAAAGTCATACCAATATATAAATCAGGCCTTTGTGAATAGTTTTACCAAGAACACAAACAAGTCGTGAGTGGTTATACTAAATCACACATATTGGATGTTCACAAGATATGCAATGAATAACAATCCCAATAACGCCTGGCGATTTCCTTTCGATTCATAAACAAGTTTATGAAATTACTTCCTTAAAGCACATGTAAAACATTGTTTCCTAGGATGAAATCCTCACCTCATACCCATACTGTAGTTGCAGGAAATCCTACAATACATCCCTCACAAGAATTCATAATAATCAACCCATCTTTAAGATTAACAATCACACTTTTTATTAATTGAGTTAAAGAACATTACAAAAAGGAAATGAAATCAAGAATACAACTATTGCTCTAGACTTTCTCTCTCCTCTAAACTTTCTCTCTACTCTAAAAAGATCTCTCCCTCCTTTCAAGCCTGTTCGGCTCTTTATATAGGATATTACATAGTGGGTGACAGCTAAGCTGTCCTTTATTTTCGGATCTGGTTTGCGATATTCTCGCAAGTATACAAATGTTAAATTTCGCAACATTCCTAAATCTCGCTAGATCTCCACATCTTTCTCGTGTTTAGGCTGTCGTCATTGCATTGCGTTATTTCTCAGAACCGATCTGCGATATTCTCAGCAGTGTGTTGTATAAAGATTTCACAAAGGTATTGATGTTGCGATATTCGATCCTATATCTTGCCTCTTCTCATGTCTTTCTGCCGAAGGAGAGAATGTCATGAGAATTAGTACTTCAAAATGCCGCACCGTTCATTTTTCCATGCTCTTCTGTATTGACATGATTCGTACTTTTATGCGGAATTTATTACACGTATTTCCTCTTCCTTTCATTTCTTGACACGTGTTTTTTAAACCGCTATTTCTCAACCTTTCATGTCTACTCTTCGCATTAAATGTGCTTATCTTCTCGAGAATTCTTCTCTTTATATATATTCTTCTCATTCTTATCTTCTTCTTTTTTACTTTCCTTCTCATTTTTTCTGCAACTTTTCTTCACCGTTTCTCCGTAAATTCCGCTTCTGCTACTGTAAATTTTCTTGTTTCTTCTTCTTTTGATCTTTAATTTCTTCTTCATTCCCATACTTAAAATGCCTCCAGTTGGTTGCAAATATGAGACTTCTCTCGAAAGAATTCAGAAAGATCTCGAAGAGAAGGGTTTTACATTAACCACTATTCCCAATCAAGAATCTAAATCCATTCTTTCGGCCAAATTGTTTTCTGATCATCATTGTGATGATAAAGAAATCATAGTTTCACTTGGTCAGATTCTCGCTGGCCTTCCTATCCCTCTTTATGATCCAAATCTTCCCTTGTTTTATGAAATTCTTGCTCATGCGAAATTCTCGCGAGCCATCTACCAATTGAGTGGGGATTGCATTCGCTTAATGCTTGAATTCGCCAACCGCGGTGCTGGTAAAGGATCTCTTTATCCAAAAGAAGTCAGGGATCCTGAATTTGAGGATTTAGAAATATTCGCCGAAAAATACACAGTAGAGAGCTTCTTTGAAAATTACGAAGTAATAAACATGAAAAATGATAAAACTCGCTGGGGTGCTCGCTTGAAGAGGAAAGAAAATGTTGCCAGCGATAGAATACTTATGCAGGACATTGATTGGCATTCTGGCAAGAATAATATTCCTCGTCACTCTAAAGACGACAGATGGTGCGTCTTTCCACTGGTTTTGAAGGGACCTTATATTTCAGGTTCAAATGTGCTTCCTGCGAATCTCGCCACTTATCAACCTTGGGTATTTAATTGGCCCGAGAAAGCGAAATAGGTATGTCTTCAAATCTTGCTCACTTCATAATCTTTTATTTGTTGTTACTTTCTTTTTCTCTAATTCTTGCGAAAATTTTAGATTAAAAAGCTGAGATCGAGCTATAAAAAAACTGGGAAGGCTAGCACTTTATCTGCTCTACGCTCCATCACAGATGAAGTAAGAAACATTTTTTATACTTTTAACAATATTGTTGCCTCTGTTTCTTATCTTCATTTGTGTGCGAAGGTTGGTGTTATAGTTGTTGAATAAGAAGAAGGATCTAAGGTTGCGAAGACCAAAGGCAAAGGTAAAGGTTCTCTTCGCAAGGAGAAATCTGCTGCCCCACCTTCAAAGAAGCGAAAAGTTCATTCTCCTTCTCCTTCAAATCTTCGATATGGCGATAGTTCTGATGATGATGATGATGATGATGATGTTGATACTTCTTTCGCAAGATAAGATTTTCCAGCTGAATCTTCTATGGCACAACTGTCTAGCATCTTCTCTGACTCCATGCAAGGGATTGGGGATGATCATCTCACTAGAACATGCAAAGCTCTTGCGAACATCTGTGATGTCCCTTTACTAGATGGTGGTGATTCTCTTCATGGGGTCTCCAGATCAGTGACTCCTAGCTTTCTGAATTCTCTTGGTATCTTGGTATGCCTTCATTTCTCTTTTTCTTCATAATTATGATTTAAAGTTATACTATATCTTGACAATTTCTTTATTTTCCTTCGCAGAATGGGAAAGCTTCTTTCGATGTTGCCTCAGATATGGAAAAGAGACGTGGTATTATTGAAAAGAATAATCTTCAACTTCGCAAGAGAAACGAAGAACTGGAAGCTGAAGTTGTTGATCTTCGCGAGAAGAACAAACAATTAGAAGCTGATTCTTCTTCTCAAAAGGATAAAATATCTAGTCTTCAGTATGCCAATAAGCAACTTTATGGTATGAAACTTTTTATTTTTCCTTTATTTTATTTTCTCATTATCATCCCTCATCTAACTTATTATTTTCGCAGACGTCTATATCTTTCTGATGAAGCCATTCTCCTTCACACATTCCCCAATTCTATGGATAATAATACCCTCCTTGAACACCTTAATAATTCCTTAAATGCTTTTTTTCAAATGACAAGATTAAATCTCTTCCCATAAATGAACTCAGATCCAAACTTCGCCTCTTAGAAATTGACCATAAATCCATCTTGGGCTTAGCCAACCAATTTAAGCGTTTCTATCTTAATTCTAAAGAGGAAATTAATGCTTTAAGAACCAAGATCAGTGATCTCATAGATGATAAAGATCGCATCGCTAGACAAGGTGCTCAAGCGTTAGCGAAATTTCAAAAACTCTTCTTGAGGTTCAAATTGAACGAGATGAATCTAACCGCAAAAATGTTGTACTTAGCGAAAGAGAGAATCAGATTCGCTCTCTTCTTTTCATAAATAATGATGACGAATTCGCTTGGGCTGCGAAAGTTCTAGATGACGCCAGAAATAACTTAGGTGTAAATGTTAGTCTTCAAGCTGAGCACACGGCCTTGGTTAGGGATATGATTTATGACAGAGAAGGTTGTTAATTGTTCTTCTTTATTAATTATTTGTCTTTCATAAATTGTCATCAAGTTGCTGATTCATTGTTATATGTTCGCAGAAGCTAAGGGAGGTTTCTTAAAAGAATTGAAGAACTTGAGTCTGAAAAGGAGCAGCTCGCAAAGGATCTTTCTTCTCGCAATAATAAATGCTCTAGACTGAAGAGTCAACTAAAGATTACTATTGCGAAATTTAAGAATGACGCTATTCTTTTTCGTAATCAGACTATTAAGACGGTCTGCAATGACAATAACATCCCTCATTCTACATATCCTTGCCTCTTAGAAGAAATCCCCAAGAATGCACCTCCCTCGGATATTTCGACGAGTGATGATAGTGAAGAAGAGAAATCTGATAGAGGTGAAGAAGAAGAAGGATCTGATGAAGATGATGAAGAAGAGGAGTCAAACAAGAAATAGTTCTGTTTCCTTCTTTCTATTTTTGTAATATCTATACATTCATTCTTTTAATCTCCGATCTTTGTAATCTTTTGCTGCGAATTTCTTGAATCTTCAAATGCAAGTTCTACCTTTTTTGTTCCTTTCTGCACATATTAAAAAAGCAATTCTTTTTTGCAATATGGTTAATCAATATATTATCAATCTTTCATTTTATGCGTGCGTAAACCTATCATATGGAGACAAATAACATGTTTTTATTCTATTCATTCCCATACTTGCCTCTGTTATTTGTATTCAAATGAAAGATTAAGCAAGTTACTTTTGAATAGCAATCATGTATTCATGCCTGAGTCTCGCATTTGCTTTAATATTTGAATTTTCGCAATTATATATTTCTTGGTTTCTTCCAAGATTTCGTTTTTTCTTTTTCTCTTATGTGGTCTTATTTTGCCTTCCTAGTTAAAGGTCTTATTTTGCCACCTCTTGTCATTGCGACAAAATCGCAGGACGTCTTTGCACTTTCATGCAAAAACCCCTTGATCTTGCCTTAACTTTTTTCTCTTGTGATTTTTGTTGCGACAATATGACAGGCCTAAATATTCTTGCGAAAATAAAGCCCCATGACATTGCCGTCGTGCGACGAAATCGCAGGACGTCCTTACACTTTCATGTGCTGACCCATTGATCTCGTCTTATCTTTCTATTTTGTATTATTGCCTCTTCAGGATTGTTGCACAAATATGACAAGCCTAAATTTTCTTGCGAAAATAAAGCCTCATGACATTTGCGTCTTAAGACACTTATCAGCTCCCTAATGGAGGGTGCCGCCCTTATCTTCCCCTGGTTGCCCCTTCAAGTAGGCGTACCTCTACCATACAAGGTTGGCTCCTCCCATACGGTCTTAACAACAACTAGTTGTTTTCGTGACCTCTTATCCCTTTTGCGCCTATAGGGCTTATGGTTACGAGACTGCACCTTAAGTGGGGTTTTCTTCGGGCCGAGTGCAGCATACGTCAAGACTTGCCAAGAATGGCCGAGACACTTCAAATGCCCCAGGCACTCTTGGATCAACCGTGTACCTCGGCGCCTTGATCAGATGCCGCACTCCTTAGAAGAGACCCTCGGTCGTCCAACCTAAGTCATAAGCTTAGGTTGAAAATCCAAGGTACCTCTCCGGATGGGATTTATTGACCCCAAATATCCATGACTCAGGTTCCAGCGGCGGTGTAACCTTTTCGCTGAGCCATGCAACAGGTACCCCCTTCTATGACGCACTTTAGGTCTTATATTTGCCTCTTGCGAAATTTTGATTTCGCGAACTAGGGTGTACGCCATAGAAGGTTCGCCCCTTTCTGATTGTTTTGTTTCTTCTTCTGCATATCAGCTCTTTTGCAATTTCGCAATCTCATCTTTGTTATTCATAAAAGATATTTTCTTCTTCTGCATATCAGCTCTTTTGCAGTTTCGCAATCTCATCTTTGTCATTCATAAAAGATATTTTCTTCTTCTGCATATCAGCTCTTTTGTAATTTCGCAATTTCATCTTTGTTTTTCATATTTTTTTTTTGGTGACAAATCAGTCATACATCTTTCCTTCTTCTCCCAATTTTATTTTTGCAGTCATGAAATCAACAAATACATTCACTCCTTAAGTCTCTTATACGTTACTTTCGCCTCTGCATTTTTGAAATTTTCTACGTTATTTTCTTATCTTTTGTAAAACCTTCGCCACTTCTTATCTTCAGCATGCATTGGTTTCACAGCGTTTCTTCTTCTCTCTGTTCTATTGCATCTACCATCAATCTTTCACTTTTTTGTTTTTCTCTGATGTTATGTTTCCAATTCTTCTTCTTCGCAGCTGTTTCTTCGCAAGATTCTATATCAATTTCATAACACTTTTTCCTTAACCCAATCTCCTTTTATGATGCCAATACCACTGGGGTGAGGGAACTTGATACATTGATGGAAAGTCGATGCTACACCTAGAATCCCATGTAACCAGGGTCGTCCAATCAATGCGTTGTATGGTGATTCCATATCGACTACACAGAACAGATTTCAGAGGACAATCCTTTCAATGGAATTCGCATATTGACTTCTCCTTCAGGCTTATTGGCAGTACCATTAAAACCATAGATTTTATAGGTTGAAGGTATTAGATCTTCATCTTTTCCTCCCATAGTTTTGTAAGCATGATAAAAAAGGATATCCACAGAACTTACAGTATCGATTAAAACTCTTTTGATTGCCCACACTACAAAACAGAGGCCCTTTAGTGACGGTTTCCAAACCGTCACAAATAGAAGAAAACCGTCACAAATGGCCAAAAGACCGTCACAAATGTGACTTTGTGACGGACAAAAATCCGTCGTTACTACTGGGGTCACAAATGTTTTTTGTGACGGTTTGAGAGCATTTGTGACGTTTGGTCAACCGTCACAAATAATTATTCTATTTGTGGCGTTCGGTCAAACCGTCATAAGTTGTATTCTTCCCGCCGTCATTTTTTTCGATAACGATATTCGTCGTCGGATTTCCTGTTGTGACGGTTTAGAAACCGTCACTAATATATTAATTATTTGCGCCTGACTTTGAAACCGGTCGTCCGTCGTCGGTCGCCGACGATGGATTTTAGATTCTCAGAATTGCAGAAATCGCAGAAATTTTAAGCCATTCATAATTCACACCACTGGATAACCTTCCATTGCAGAATTCTTACACCCTTCATAATCCTTATACCATTCATAACCAAGTTTTACATTGATGCACAACATTAAGATGTTTCACTGTTTAAAAAACATAAATCTGGGCAACAAAACAACACCAGAGAGTTCAAAAAGCTAGTGACTAAGATTATCAACATCCAAAATGCCTGTGGAATGTTTGGGACATGATGGGAACACACCTGATGGCATGAAAAAAAAAGAGATCAGATTCCCTTGTATAAAAAAAAAAAACAAGCACTTGAGTCGCCAGAGTTGTATATTAATAGTATATTAGTCCATGATGCGCAACAAGGGCCTCCAGTTCAGCTATCCGTTGCATTGCTGCTTGAAGTTCTGCAACAATACTCTCCAATTGTTGTCTAAGGTTCAAAACTCCAGCATTTGGGTCGGTGGTAGGATTGATGGATGATTCTTCACCCTAATAGTTCTTTGGCTTTATACCATTGCCTAGACAACGAACACGACCACCTTTATCTCGTCATCGCACTTGGGAAAAAGCATCATGTCGTCCTTGTAGCACAATATCAGAACCTGGTTGGCTAGCTTGGATCTCTACTTCCTCCATTTCCTTCTACAAAAATATCAATACAAGAGCAAATGCATTAAAAAGTTAGGGAAATAGCCTTGAGAACTACATATTCATTTAAAAAGTTAGGAAACCATAACAGATCAAAAGACATTGTTCACTCAGATATACCATCAGGGAACACATGAAAAGTTGTGTGCTGATATATGTACTAGGAGAGATATTGCATCCTAAATTATTGCATCATTATTGCACCACTAAAATTTGCATCCCTACTTCATTATGTGTCATATTAAGTATTAACAATAATACATATTTGTTCTTAGCCAAACATCACATAGCAGTAAAAACATCTTTATTCTTAGCCAAATATCTATGCGTAAATGCCCCACTGGTTTTTTGTGAAACCAGTCCATCATCCATGCTAGATCATACAGCTGAAGCAGAACAAACTTTTACTACACAGAACAATGGAGTGGCCATGAATGCCAAAACCACATTTAGAGATAGGGCTTAAGTAATCATATGTAAACAAATTCAAAATTGATTCATAATAAATCAAAATACGTACAAATTCTGCAGCCACTTATGGATCCATCAATACTTCAAATCAAAACTTGAGACCATAATAGTGAGCTTAAGACTGTCATAGGTACATTCTAGAATACAAAGGAAGCTGCGGAAACTAAAAGCTTAACCAACATAGGTGTACTGTGTGCAGTCTCAATCTCACCAGAAAGTCGATTAGGCAAAATACCATTGAAAGTTGATAAAGCTACAGAAACCACATATCCAGGGTACACAAAATTGGATATGAATTTGACATAAGCAAGGGAAAATCTCGCATTGCAGCCCTAATTGCCGAGAGAGTTATCATCGAAATAGAGTGTACAAAACTAATTTATATAGTAAAATGCCGGGATACTAAAAGTTCTACTGCATGTAATCTGAACCAAAATTAATGACTTCCTTGTAAGCCTACGAAAACCATGCACTCTAAAACAGATTTTCAAGGGATCATTTAGATGTTCGATGCAAGGTGGCGCATGGAACATATATGACATGAAAACTATACAGATCGTCTCTTTTGTACAAAATCAATCAATGACATCAAATCAAAAATACTATGTACCAAATTAGAGAAATAGGATGGAGTACCACCAGACACCAGGTATAAAATCAACATTTAAGTGTAAATTACCAAGGGCCAAGAGAAAACAAAATGAACAGGTGTTTGTATGGTTATACTTTACAAGGCTATATATAATTGACGAACATTGAAGGAACAGTAAAACAAGATCTTGGTATATTTTGGTTTCATTTTTCTTTTACTAAAAACTATCGAAAAATTCCAATTTCTTGTTGTAGGTTGATTTTTCAAATATAAAGCTCATAGGGTCATTTTCACGAACGGTTGTTGGGCTATTTTAGAAACTTGATTCAATATTGAATTCATAATGAAGACTACTTGTTAATGGCTGCAAATCATTTTTGTTCTTCAGAAATCATCAGTTATATGTGAGCTTACATAAAAGAGGAATCACAACAAAATAGTTTATATCGGCTACTTGAATACTAAAACAGATTGAAAAGAAACTGTTCAAATGTGGACCAAAGTAAGCATAATACAAAAAAGACATCTTCTTTTATGTTCCTTTTGTCTAATTAAAGATATAACTTAAACCCGTCAACCAGAAAACATAAATTTTCATGTTACTGAAAATGAACTATAAATAACTATTTCTCAAAGAATAAAGAAATCAAGTATACCTTGGGTTTGAATGGATAATCAACTTGAAATGTAATACCAAGAAAAATACAAAACACACCTCCTTCATATGGTAATCCTGCAAATGATAACACAAAATACAAAAAATTAGGTTTCATAACTTCCTAATATCAAAACAAATCGAGATACAAATTATTGCATCACAAGCAATCATTCAACATCACAAATAATACCAACCAATATGGTTAATAACTTACTAAATCATGAAATTAATACCAATCTATAATGGGGTTAAATCCTTCTTTGCAAATTTGCAGATTTTTTCCTCAACCTAAAAGACTGAAAAACAAAAAACAAAAAACAAAAAACAATTGTCAGTTCGGGTTAAAAATCAAATTGATTTATACTTATGCTCTGAGTTAGATTTAGGGTTTTGTTTCTTACAGTAGGAGAAGAAATCTTCTACCATTGTTGAGTTCTCTTGTAAGGGAAAATAGAAAAGGAACACCTTCTTTGCCAAAAACGAAAGAAAATCGGGGAGAAATTAAATCGTTTATAATATTAAAAGTTCATCAAATTTATGAGACAAGAACAAGATTGAAATTACCCAGGTGATTTCAAGAGAAAAACAAATAGATCTAGGATTACAAAGTTTTCTTTTGATTTATGTTGATACATGGGTTTTGATTTGAGATACTGGTTAGGATAAAGCCTTGGTTTCTAACAATGAGTCTCAATTTGTGAGGTAGAAACAATCGCATTTATATTCTAGGGTTCTTGGGGTTTAGTTGATTATGTATATGCAAAATAAATCAAGTGAGAAGGTGTAGTTAGGATGATGGAGAGAAGGTAAGAGAAGCAAACCTCTGTAAACTTCTCCGGCGGAGAAGACAAGAAGGTAAGTGAAAAAGAAAACCAGATCCTCTGCAAGTAGTGGTTTGTGTTTTTAAGAAGATAAGAGAAAGAATAAAGAAGATAGTTTCTTCCGTTAAAGCTGAAAACTGATGAAAATATGTTGGACTTTGGTGAGTTATCTATTTGTGGCGGTAGGCCCAAAAACCCTCACAAATTATAGTGTCGGACCCATGGAACCGACCAAATTTTGCTTGACTTTGACTAACCTATGTATTTGTGGCGGTTGGTTAAAAACCCTCACAAATAACCCATATTTGTGATGCCCCTCTCTAAAAAACCCTCACGAATATGACCTATATTTGTAGTGCCATGAATTCTCAGCTTCATCATCTTCATCATCACTAGGTTTTGGGTTAATCTCCAATCTTACCACTAATGGGTTATCATGCATCTTGCCATCCTCAGGTACTTCTTAGCGGTGAAGGAAATAGTCTGCTTTTGCCATTCTTTCAGTGGCGATGCCTTCTTTCAGTGGCGATGCCTTCGCAATGTTCATTATTTCTCTATCGTCGACATCTCTTGCGAAGACCCTGCTAAGAGTGTTATCGTGAAAGTCTTCAATCGTTTTGTACGAATGTACAATAGAGTGACAAAAAAGATTCTTTGCTTTTGCTCCAACTTCTATTACAAATGTGTCTCCTCCTTTTGTTGTATTTACTCTGCGAATTTCTGGCGGTGGTGGTAATGGTTGAGACTGAGGTTGGTTTTTTAGAAAATGATTTAGTTTCCCTTGATCTATCATTCTGAGGATGATTTTTTTTATATTTCTGCAATCATTTGTTGAGTGTCCATGAAAATGGTGATAAGAAAAAAATTCATGACTCCTGTCGCTTGGAGGTGGTTCACTCCCCATGTTCCGGCGCGGGTATGTTTTCCATCAAGATTATAGCTTCCCATATTTTCTCCACACTAGCATTCAGTGGTGGCATTTTGATTTCTTCCCATATTATCTTATGACTTCCCCCGTCCTCGTGATGGTTTTTCCTCCGACCTCCATAAGTTTCTTGTGGTCGGTCAAGTCTTTGAATTTTGTTATTTCCACCACGGCGATAGAAATTTCTTTCTCTCTCGAATTCTTCTTGATCACGACTTCCCATAGCTACTAGTTTCTGCTGACTATCTCCCATTATCCTTTCTTGTTGTCCTTGCGAAGTGCTCGCCACTGTACTTATCAACTTAGGTAACAAGCTTGCATTCGCTTCTTTTGAACTTGTGTTCGCCACTGGATATGATTTCATCTCATTTTGCTTTTCCTCAAGAGCAATATACTCCTCCTGAAATTCTCGCAACTCAGTCATTGTGATCGTATTCTTAATTCTGAAAATTTGAATGTATAACAGATTGGTTGCGAACATAGCGTTAATGAATGATATAATGAGATATATCTCATCCACACGACCAGCCATAGCACTACACATTGTCTTCCACCTCATGGTTAGATGTTTCAAACTTTTGCCAACCCTTTGCTTTAACCCAAATACATCTTCAATGCCAGGTCGCGAGGAATTATTACTTATATACGCCCATAAAAATGTAGCCTGTAAATGGTTGAAAGATTTTATAGTATTCTTTGGCAAACCTTCAAACCATTTCAAGGCCTCTCCTATTAAACTTGATGCAAAATATTTGCACAATACATCATCATGGTTTTCCCATTGTAGCATACATCTCACATAAGCTTTGATGTGTTGTACTGCACAAGTTGTTCCGTCAAAAAATGCTGGTTAACGTGTAAATTGCATTTTGGGGGTATTCCTCCTAATTGTACTTCTTGTGTGAATGGGGTTTTCGCAGCTTCTTCTATGGTTTCATCCAGTTGTCTCCTACCTCCTTCTCTTTTATTATTTAACATTCCTCTCATTTCCGCTAGCTCTCTCAAAATTTGTTCATTTACACCAAAATTTGGATCCATTGGTCTTTTTAACTCCGCCTCTCTTCTTCTGCGTTCATATCTGTTTTGACTTTCTTGTTCATAATTTTCTTCTCGTCTTTCTCTGCGATCTTCTCCTTCGTTTCTTTCATGAATTCGCACACCATTATATTTCTCATTTTCTCTTCTTTTCCGCCTTTCAGCTCTCCTTTGTACTCTATCATATTCTTCATTGATATTATCATTATTGCGATTTTGTTCACGCCTTCTTTCTCGATTATCATGATTGTTCTGGTGAATTGCCTCTTGTAGCTCTTGTTCTTCCACTTCTGTTCTTAATCTTTCTCTCTCGCGAGCTAGACGTGCTTATTCAGTGTAATGTCTTTCGATTTCATCTTCAATTATTTGTCGATTTCTTTGAACTTCTCTCCCATGTAATGTTCTCCTTCCTTCTCCCTGATTTTCTTCGTCATCTTGATTATTTCGTTCCCGACGTTGCCTATTTCCCTGATTTCCGTTGTTTTGTCCATTTTGAAGAATTTCACCATGTTGAATATAACGATCTTCTATTATTTCTCTTCTTTCACGACGTCTGGATTTTGTATTTCCTCTCGAGTATCTTCATTAGCATTTTCTACAGGCGAATTTCGGCTTATTTCTTCTCTAACTGATCTTGAACTTGATCTTGTAGTGCTTCTTGACCTTCTATTTTGTAATCTCATGTTTTCCATCCTCAACTCATGATTTTGCCTTGTCAAATTTGCACGTTCTTCTGCTTCTAATCGCCTTTCTTCATGTATTCTTTGCCTCAATGCCTCTAACGCTGCAATCTCTTCATCTTCACGAATTATTCCTCCAATTACTTCTAGGTCTCGCTCCTCTCGTCCATTGCTTCCTAATTGCTGCTCTTCTCCCATTTCATCTACATAATCTGATCGCCAAGTATGTACACTCACTCTGTCATAATCCACAGTTCTATTTTGTATTGGTGTACGTTGAATTAGCGGTTGAACTTGATTTTCTCCATTATTTTTTGTGTTCACTCTTGAAGATTCCTCCATTTCATCTCTCCCTTTTCCAGCAAGTCTCCTACTCCTTCTAACAGTTGTTGGTTGTTTTGATGTATTTCTTCTTCTAGCCATTTTTCAATCTTAATGAGTTGTTGAAAATTATATGAAATTCTACTACTCCAAATTCTTTCAAATCACAATATCAATCTTCAATCCCTGTTTCTAGCGCCATTATGTAGTTGCAGGAAATCCTACAATACATCCCTCACAAGAATTCATAATAATCAACCCATCTTTAAGATTAACAATCACACTTTTTATTAATTGAGTTAAAGAACTTTACAAAAAGGAAATAAAATCAAGAATACAACTATTGCTCTAGACATTCTCTCTCCTCCAAACTTTCTCTCTACTCTAAAAAGATCTCTCCCTCCTTTCAAGGCTGTTCGGCTCTTTATATAGGATATTACATAGTGGGTGACAGCGAAGCTGTCCTTTATTTTCGGATCTGGCTTGCGATATTCTCACAAGTATACAAATGTTAAATTTCGCAACATTCCTAAATCTCACTAGATCTCCACATCTTTCTCGTGTTTAGGCTGTCGTCATCTGTTGCGTCATTTCTGTAACCAGTCTGCGATATTCTCGCAGTGTGTTGTATAAAGATTTCGTAAAGGTATTGATGTTGCGATATTCTGATCCTACACATACATAATCACAATAGCATTTAAACGATTATGTCGATGTCTTATCTACAAAGTTTAATGGTTAAGCAATAAACTTCATATTATATTCCTTAATACTATGTCTATCTAGAGTGTCAATGTTTCGCAGTTATGTTTTCAATATGCACCACTTGAAAGATACGTTAGGGAATGAAACAGTTCAAGTCAAATATCACTAACCTTAAGTGGAAGGATGATGTTGTCGTTGTAGCTTCTTACTTCTTCACTTCTTCAAGTCTTCGCAATACTTGTAATGTCTCATATCTTAATACTTTCAAGCTAACCTATACGAAGTTGACTCTAGTACATAATCAAGCGACTCTTAAAATGAGTTTTGATTCACCAAAATATGACAACCAAACTTTACATACCAATGCTTGGTGGGTTCAACCGAGCTATGCTCTAACAAGCTTGTTTTGTATTCTTTGGATTGACTTTTCTCCAAGTTTTAGTGTTTTGAACCACATGAATTGGAGCTTGAGTTTGCTGATCTTGTCCCTTCTTGGATCTGCATTCAGTTACATAATGACCAATAACCTAACAATGACTGCAAAATTTGGGACCTTAGGAATTTGTACTCTTTGTTCAAAACTACCATATTTTGATTCAACCCATATTTTATTTGGAATTGATTTTGACATATCCATTTCAACCATTACACTGGCATAGTATCTAATTTCTCGCTTAAGTGTTGTTTCATCAACTTTTATTGATCTTCCTAAAGAATTACCCATGTTTAAGATGATTTTCTCTTTCCAGTGTTCCATACTAAGACCAGGAAACTGAACCCAAACAAAATCAGAAGTTGATTTTTGCTCCTCTTGCTTAAAATTTGGTTCCCAGGCTCTTAATTTCAAGCTCTGAGATTCAACCTTCCAATCACCTCCCTAAATATGATGTTTATCATCTTCGTTGTCCAGCTTAATAAAAAAAAAAACCTTTACCCAAAGGAATTAACTGACCTGTTCCTTTTGTTTTCCATTGCTTTCTTAAAATCGAATCAGCTACCTGTATTTTCAATTTGACGAAATCTAATCTTCCAATCAAGCTGTATTTCCATTCATTCAGACTTTCTTCCATATCATCATCAGGAATAAAAAATTTGGGATTAACTTCATGTTTGTCAGTCATTTTATCAATCAAAATAAATCTAGATTCAGAACTAAATTTTTTCGATACATAAGTAATTGATTCCGCGATTGTTTATGCTTTCTGACAGCGTAACAGTCATTTATTATGAAGAAAAAACATCAATAAAAAACAAATGCAAGTGGAAAGACTTGAACCCATGACCTGCCACATGCATTGTGCGGCCTTGACCAACTGTGCAAATTATTGTTTGCAAAAAAATAGGGGATGGCCCCGGCAAGAGTGCAAGGCCAGCCGCTAGTTCCGCTTTGTCTCGGGGTCGCTCAAAGCAATCACCCCGGTTAATTATTAACGGCACCCATACAATTATCTAAGCGAGAATGCTAGCCATATACGACAATGCCCTTCCCATGAAATAATCCTTGTCCTCAAGGATTAAAATAAGGAAAATGAGCAGAGATGTTGCCCGAGTCTTTTTTTTTTTTTTTGATAAACGAAAGCCGTGCACAGCCCCTACCCGAACCAAATAATCGGAATGGCCCCACCGCCATATCCAACCCGCCATAACCCATATGATATTTACATATAAGAGGAGTATTTCATGAGATCTCCAAACTCTTGAGCTGAGTATTCCCAAGTAGCTTATTCTGTTGTTGAGTTGGACCAGTGGATAAGGAGTTGTGGAACTGAGTGATTGCCTCTGACCAAAAGCCTTGAGTCTGAAACTGCAATTGGAGTAACAATTATTTGTCCTTCATAGTCCACCACTGGAAGTGTGGGAAAAGAGGTATGAGAAGAACCATTTTTTTTCGGCTTGGAGACATGAAACACTTGGTGTATCCTTTCCTCAGAAGGTAACTGTAACTTATAAGCAAGAGTCCCAATTTTCTGAATGATATGGAAAGTACCATAGTACTTAGCTGAGAGTTTGAAGTTCTTCCTGAGAGATACTGAGGCTTGTCTATAAGGTTGTAGATTTAGGTACACCAGATCACTAACTTTAAAAAACTCATCGCGTTCTTTTGGCATCATCAAAATGTTTCATTATTTCTTGATCCTTAGTTAGAGTATCCTTGAGAATAAGTAAGATTCCCTATCTCTGTTTTAGATACTTCTCAATTGAATCTACTGAAGTAATAACAGAAGGTGGGAAAGCCAAATGTTGAGCTTTATAACCATACAAATCCTTAAAGGGAGACATCTTGAGGCTAGTGTGATAGTATTGTACCACCACTCTGCCAAGTCCAACCAACTCATCCGGTTATTTGGTTGATGACTAGTCATACATATAAGATAGTTTTCAAGAAAATCATTGACCCTTTCAGTTCGGCCATCAGTCTGAGGGTGGTAAGCAGTACTAAGCTTGAGGCTAGTCCCTAAATTCTTGAATAAATCCTGCCAGAAATTGCTGGTGAACACTTTGTCCCTGTCTGAAATGATGGAAGCAGGTAAACCATGTAGTCTGAAGATGTGATGTATAAATTCCTTAGCCACTAATGAGGTTGTATAAGGGTGTTGAAGAGGTATGGAGTGACTATATTTGGTGAACCTATCCACCACCACTAAGATGGCATCCTTCCTGTCACTTTTTGGTAATCCTTCAATGAAGTCCATGTTGATATGTTGCCAAACACGATTTAGAATTGGCAGTGGTTATAGCAACCCAAACAAGCAAAGTGTGTTCACCTTTGTTTCTCTGACAGACATCACAAATGGAAACTAAGTAAAATACCTCTTGTATCATATCAGGCCAGAAAAAAAAAATGAGTTTTTGCTGCATGTCAGAATGTCCTCCCACTGTAGAAGCATGAGTGGCCAAGAGGATAATCTGTCTTACATTATTGTTGGAACCAATATAGAGCATGGACTTGTATCTCAAGACATCGTTCTGATAAGTATAGGGTGGGCTAGATGCTAGAGAAATAAGTATTTGTGAATTGAGTTGTTGAGCTTTTGGATCTAATGCATAGCTAGAAATCACCTTTTGCATCCAAAGTGGTTGAGAAAGTGTAATGTTGCAGAGGTTAAGCTCACTGTGGGGCCTTTTGGAGAGAGCATCAACAACCTTATTCTCCACTCTATTCTTTTATTGAATATTATAGTTATAACCAAGCAACTTCATGAGCCATTTTTGCTGGATGCCATTAGTGATTTTATGCTCTAGAAAATAGTTTATGCTCTCATGGTTAGTCTTTATAGTGAAACGATGGGATTGTAAATAGTATCTCCACTTAGTCACAGTTGATCCCATAACCAGTAGTTCTTTTTCATAAGTGGACATGCTCATTGCTCTAAGACCCAAGGGTTTGCTAAAGAAGGCAATTGATCTTCCCTCTTGCATTAAGACTGCTCCAATTCCAATAGCACAAGTATCACTTTTAAGAACAAAAGGTTTGGAAAAGTCTGGAAGAGCAAGGACTTGAGTAGTGGTCATTGCTGCCTTGAGAGTGTTGAAATATTGAGTAGCTTACTCAGTCCAAATGAAAGAATTCTTCTTCAACAGTTCTGTGAGAGGCCTATTAATCACACCATAGTTTCTCATAAACTTTCTGTAGTAGCCAGTGAGGTCTAGAAAACCTCTGAGTTCCTTGACATTTGCAGGGGTAGGCCAGCTTGTCATTGCAGAAATCTTAGCAGGATCAGCAACAACACTATGTGCAGTAATGATATGGCCCAAGTACTCTAGCTCAGGTTGTGCAAAACAACACTTAGACAATTTGGCATATAGTTGGTGTTGTCTCAATAGAGAAAGAGTATTGTGCAAGTATTTTGCATGAGTTTCCAAGTCAGGACTATAGACTAGGATATCATCAAAGAAAACTAAGATGAATTTTCTCAAATGAGGTTGAAAAATATCATTCATTAAGGCTTGAAAGGTTGCAGGAGCATTAGTGAGACCAAAAGGAATAACATTGAACTTATAATGGCCATGTATGGATGGGTAAAAACGGTTTGCTGGTTTTTTTAGGGAAATGAAGAGTCGAGCGTGTTGTCGAGACTCCTCGACCGAGCAAACTGCTGAACCTCATACAGATGCACTGCAAAGGGAGTGCTTAGATTCGAGAGATCAATCTGTAGGACACCGGCCTAAACCAAGATAATGGCCATTCCAGAGTCAATTCGGTCACCAAGAGGGAGATGGGTTGATTTGTAGGAGGGAAGCTAAGAATTGTATGGGATCAATGATGATCAAGGATTGTGGATGTGTTGAAGGTTTCTGCAAATTTGATGAACTGTGGAATTCGAATAAGTTCTGGGCGATTGATGGAATTTATGAGAGTGATTGCTCGAAAAATTGTTGTTGTTCAATCGTGGATCCAGAGACTTATTTATATTGTCAGAATAGCGAACACATTGATCCCATAAGTATGACGGTTTCATGAGTGAAAGAGTGGGAAAGTAGAAGATCGTGGTGAAACCAGTTCCAGGTCGTGCGGAGACTTGGTTAACCGTGCACCCACTACTTTGCTAACTCCCTCAAACGTTGCACGACTTACTCACATTTCTCATCGTGGATGAATCCACGTGCCGTAGGCCGCCAGACCAAAACCCTAATTGATATCCCCCATGTGACGTGATTGAAGTCTCACGAATCGTGGAGTCTGTATGACAGACGTGTAATTTATTAGTCAGTTGTTAACTGTTTAGAATCTAAGTTTTGTTGAATCGCACATGATTGGCGATTGCTCAGCGATTCATGGATTTGAACGTGTTAGTTCTTATGTTGGCATTGCTCGTGTGCAATTATTGTAAATTCGAGCATTTGAGCAAGCATTGATCGATTCAACGGAGAGTATTGATAGTTGGACAATTGGGCAAGTATCACTCAATTCAACGAATTTTTGAATATTGATAGTTGGATAATATTCGAGCAAGTGAGCAAGTATTGCTCAATTCGATTAATTATCGAATATTGATATTTGGATCAATATTTGAGCAACTTAGCAAATCTGTGGATTTTTGAATATTGACAGCTGGATCAATATTCGAGCAATTGAGCAAGTATTGCTCAATTCGAAGAATTACTGATCATCGAGCAATTGAGCAAGTATTGCTCAATTCGACAAATTATTTATTTATTGGTGACGTGACCCAATAAAATATTAAAATATTGGTAGATTACCGAACATTATATAATTAATCCGTGTGTTGTTTCTTTGGATTAACGTAAATTTATTTAGTGTTTGAACTTTCTCGTAATGGTGATTGTTGAGCGTTTGTTCGAAACACTAATTTTGAGCAATTGCTCAAATTTGATTGACGAATTGTGAAAATAGGTCATGAGCGAAGGAGGGACCGACCACATGGGACTATGGACGTCCATGTGATGCCCAATTTCTCGAGTGAGCGTTACACCGTGGTCCCGAGTTGACCAGTGGTGAAGGAATGACGATTAAATCTTAGGTTTCATCATTTATTGAAATAGCGCTCGATTGAGCATTAGGTGAGAAAACCTAATTATAGAAAAGTGAGGACCGACCAAGATGGCGTGAGACCACCCTTGGTGGCCGTGGGACCGCTGGTGGTCGTTTGCACATACTTTGAGTTAGTTGTGAAGAGTTTGGACCCAATATGAGCGATTGCACAAATTAGGTCAAAAAGTGTGAAAACGTGTGGGACCGGCTTGTTGCAAGCCTTAGAGCCGCCCTTGGTCGGTCAAGGGAGCATGCCCGTGTTTCCATAATGCCCGTGCCTCAGTTATGAGAGTTTCGGCATTTTCTGATGTGCGTTTGAGCAATATTTCAGATTTTCAGAAGAGTTCGATCTTTGACTGAAATCCTCGATTTTGCTCGAATGAGCAAGTATGCTCGTTTGATCAATATTTTCTGAATATTAAAATAATAATATTTTAATGTATTTTTCATGAGTAGCCTAGTTGGTCGTGTGCCCATGTTGACTTTTGGCTTTTTCATGGTTCGTGCAATATTTGAGAAAATATGGAGAAACCATGAATTTTGCTAAAACTGGGGAGTTTCACAAGATGAGAAAAATAACAATTTATGAAAGATTAGGGATTGAAAGGTGTGGGACCGGCCACGGCTAGGGCATGTCCGGATGGATATGTTGCCCGGTCCCGCAACACCTTTCCCTATTTTATATTATTATTTATTTTGTGAAATCCCACAAAAATATGGAGAAACCATGAAAATATGGAGAAACCATGAGTTTTGCTCAAACAAGGGAATGGGGGAGTCTTCATGAGTTTATGAAAACAACAAAAATAAGGAAAATAATGGAGGAAGCATGGGACCGGCCACGGCTAGGGCATGACCTGCCGGCCGGTGGGCCCGGCCCATGGGCGCTTCTCCATTATTTTAATGTTATTATTTTCTCTCTCCTGTTTGTGCGGGATTCCTCATTTGTCCATATTTTGGATGCACGTTCGTGCATTTGGGGTGCTCGTTCGTGCATCATTGTCGAGTACACTCGCACCATTTTATGGGGCTTACTCAGTGGTAGTCCAGATGCCCGATTGTTGAGTATTTATTACTAATTCATGAAATTCAGTGGAGAATGATTCATGAAACTGAGTAATAAAAGTGACTAGTTTTTATTATCAATTCATAGGATCAGCCGTGGATTCGACCATGAATTCGGAATAATAAAATAGGTATTACCATTCCATGGGATCGTGGATTCGACCACAGAATCGGAGTAACGAAAGTAGTTATTACCATCTCATGAGATCAGCCGTGGATTCGATTATGAAATTGGAGTAATGAGATTATATATTACCATTCCATGAGATTAGCCGTGGATTCGACCATGAAATCGGAGTAATAAAATAAGTGGTGATATTACCATTTCATGAGACCAGCCATGGGTTCGACCATGAAATCGGAGTAATATCTATTACCATTTCATGAGATCATCCGTGGATTCGATCATGAAATCGGAGTAATACATTTATCTATTACTATTTCGATCATGAAATAGGAGTAATGAGATAAGATAGATTATCTTCTACGAATTCAGTGGTGAATGTCACGGTAGAATTTAATCTCTTGTGTATAGTCAGTGAAACAACGAGTGTTGCCGAAGTCCTGAAGACGTTATTGCTCTCAATCTTACGGAGAACCTCTTGGGTCTATACACGACCTCTCTCATGTAGTCAGGGAACAGTGAGTATCACCGACGTCCTGAAGGCGTTATTGCTCTCAATCTACGGAGAACCGCCCAATTATGTTATTCTACATAGAGGGCACGACGAAATGCCAGGGATCGAACGCTCATCTAGTGGAGGATTTTTCGAAAGGCATATTCACCGTGGATTCATAAAATATGAATCGTTACTTGCCTGAAAGCCGTGTCAAAAACATGCATCATGATTTTACGGTTTTGCCCTTTGTTGAAAATCCACCATCTACATTAAGTCCCCTGCTTAGTGAGGGACAGTCATGTTCCACGGTAAGCATTAAATAGTGATTTTCAGTCGACGAGATCAGTGGTCGAACTCGGTCTACAAAGGTATTATCAGAATCCTCGATTTGATCCAATGGTGTCATGTACGAGCAAATGTTTGGGTGAGGACCCTGATGGTATGATAGAGTGTGATTCCGTGAGCATGGAGAGATGAAGCATCGCTGATTTGGTCGGTCAAAAGTCCAGGTTTGGTCGGTTTAGCGTTTAGGGGATCGGACCCAAAAAGGAAATCCTTGTTTTAAGAACAGACGTTCATTCATTAGTTTAAGAAACAAACAAAATAGACCTGAGTCTAATGACATAAAAATTTGTCTATAAGCTTTCACGAAACCAAAATTATTTATGTGAGATTTCACAAAAGGGAATAAACTCTCATTTCAAAGGTGGATGCTCGAACGAGAGAAATATTTTTTTTTAATAGACGTGCGTCTGTTAGTAATAAAAAATTTGTTTATGAGCTTTCATGAATATTTTTTTTATTTTCGATATGTGAGCTTTCATTTGCTCTTGTTTCAAACACGAATGCTGGCGAGAGGGAGCAAAAATATATATACATATATTTTCAAAGTTATGTGAGTTTCACGTTAAAATATATATTTTGTAAAATCAATGTTTTGATTTTTGAACAACTGTTGAAAGCAGACAATTATTCACGGTGAAATAATGTTTGTGTGTAAGTTTTCACAATTGTAGAATGGACGTCTGTCCAATTTTGAGAAACCAGTGAATGTTCAAAGAGTAAAAATTTTACGTGGATTTTTCACGATTTTGAAGATTTTGTAAAATCAAGTTTTGATTTTAAACAATTGTTAAAAGCAAACAATAATGTTTTCGTGAATTTCGTGATTTTAAGAGGGTATGCACGAAAATCAATGAATGTTCACTCGGTGGAAATGTATGTGAAATTAAAATTTTGATTTTCAGTAATTGCTAGAAGTAAGCAATTTTTGATAAAATACGGTTTGTATGGATTTTGTGATCTGATAGTGTATGCACAAAATCAATGAGTGTTCACTCGGTGGGGAGTCACTCACACGGTGAAAAATAATGTGAATTTCTCACATGATGGAAGTTTCGTGAATTGTTCACAGTTTTATGAAAATCACGTTATGGTTTTGAATAACGAATTTTGTTCGTCTTTGTGAGGTTTGAAGGAGCGAACGAATTCTCGAGATTGTAATCACTACTGACTAGTGAAATTGTAAATAGGTAAGAGTTGTATGGTTACCATTTTGTAGACGCTGTTGTGAGCACCTTTATTCCATGATTCATTGTTCTGTCGAATCCTGCGCTTTGTATGAACGATGTTCGAAGTAGCCACTTTGCAAGAATGACTGACTCCATGATGACACTTCCAAAGATGGTGTTTCAGAGATAACATCTCTACTGGATTTAAACTTTAAGAAATGGTACTTCTGGGACCTCTGAGTGATGGTGAGAGATCCTTCATCTTGAGTTGTACTCCTGGTTATTTCATTAGCTTTACCATAGGATGATCGTGTAGTGAGATCCCGGATCAATGTAGACTCCACGGAAATGAAAGAAAGTCTACGGGAGCGGAGAACCCAGAAGTAAGGACTACATGATGTTAGCAAATGGCGTGCGATCCCACCGTTTCTTTGGTGAGTTGTTAGCGCTCCTTGTGTCATGACTTTGCCGTGCAATTAAGATCACGAGACCAAGGTTTGTTATTTCTTTTCAGACTTTTGCTCTATCGCTTGACGGTCTTCAGCTTGTTCCCGGCAAACAATTCATGAATCCAGCACGGGAAAAGTCGATGTAAGTATCTATTTCGTGCAGGTGATCGTGGCATCTCCTTGAATGAAATAATAATAATTGTTGTTGATGAATCCAGGAAGAAATCATTGTAGATAGCAGCATGTTGATGAAACGTGCTCTTCTTTGGGATATGGGAATATGGAGAATTCCCGAAATACCGAACCGAATGGAGATAGCGGCGTTGCCAATGGAGATTCCGGCATTGTCGAGCCTTCAAATGATTTAGAGACTCCCCTAGTAAGTATATTTCCTGTAATCTCTTCATAGAAGTATGAAATATGTCACAAGAAAAATTCAGACTTCAGCCTTTTAGCAAAAACACCGTAGAATCTTCGTTCGAAGTCGGATTTTCACCATCTGCATATGTCTCTTCAAGCCCATAAAATTTCCAAGATTTTTTCAAAGGAGATTTTTGAGCATGTTTAGGGCCTAAAAAGGGCGAAACAGTAAACTTCCAGGAGACTTTCAGAACTTTTTTTCAGATTGTATGTTGTCCAATGTTTCGGCCACATCTCCTTCCTAGTTTCTTCAATTGCCTTGAATTTTGGATATGTTGCAGAGGACATCCATACGAAGAGAATGGTATATGACCCATCCCTATATTATTCACCAATTGCTCCCATCTCGTCGGTTTGCACAGGAAAATGTAAAATCATCTCAGACGAGCTTGCTGTAAAACACTCATGTTGTTTTTTTAGACCATTCGCTTGTGTCTTGAACGGTTGGTGAAGGATTTTAATGTCATTTATTCATTTGAGATCAGGAACCCTTGATTGATACATGAGTGTGGTGCTTGCAGTGTCATCTTGTTTCTGTTAGTCGCAGAAATATCACTTCTGAAATCCTTGTCACGGGACCATAACTGAGGTTGCTCTCGAGAGGGGGTGATGTAATGACCATGGTTTCATGTCCCGGTGGTAGCATTCCTTTTATGATGAATGATAAACACATGAGAGTCTGGTTCCACGGGTCTTGGACTGTGAAACTAATCGCCATGATTAGTGGACCGTCAGTCCCCAGTATTTTGTCAAATCTCTCCTTTTCGTTTTCCTTTCTTCTGGCAAGACCTAGATAGAGGACCCAGGTAGAGAAATTGTTGTAAAGACCTAGATGGTCAAAGTTGGAGATACCTTGATGAAGGACTTAGTGGGAAGACGTGGTGGACACCGATCGACTGTGGAAGTTATGAATCCCGTCTAAGAATTGCTGCTTGCATGTTGTATGCTCTGGAAGCTGTAGGAACCTCATACGACGTCGGAATTAGATGCTTGACCCCAATTTTTGAAGCTAAGAGACTGAGTTATCACATGAGAAAAGAATCGCTCAATTTGGAGTTGTAGGGGTCAGCAAACGAAGCGCGTACATTTGTAATTTGTAATCCCGTACAAATTTTTTGGATTTCAATAGACTTGACGGTAAAGGCCATATCTTTCAGCTCGTATGTCCGATTGATGCGCCGTACATTTTTGTAAACCCATGGCATGAAGTGTGTCGTATCTCATTTGTAAAGGCGATGAGAACATATTGCAGAAGACTTTGGATTGTGTCCGCCAGTCGTGCAAGCGGGAATACTTTCATGTGAACATGTCATCATGTCTGTACATCTTGATATGAATCTTTAGTTCTTGGAGAAGTTTGCTTCATGTGTAACACTTCAGAGAATGGTTAGTTGATGAAGCTCTATCATGAGGATGTTGTTCTTGAGACCGTTGTTGATGCTAGATCACGATTGAAATTTCTCCAGAAATTCTTCTTGATGCTGAGACCATGAACGGATTTCCTCCACATATCCTTGTTGATGCCGATACCATGGTTGGAGTTGGAGAAAGCAACCTTGCAAGTCTTGGAGAATGCTGAGAAGCAGAAATCTTACTTTGATGGCTTCCTTTAGTTTTCCTTTCCGTAGTCTCTTGAACCTTGAACTTCGGATATTTTATTTTGGTTTTAATTTTTTGACTGGTTTTGAATTTATGAGAGACTGAGGATTTTCTGAGTTTTGGATTTGATGGAGATTTTCTTAAATAAAAGAACTTCGATAAATTGCTGAATTCAAATACTGGCTGCAAGTATTGCAAACGTTTTGAAGGAATTGAAAATACAGATAAAAGAAATCAGATGCGTTGAGCGCTTGTCTTGGACATAAAACGCCCACTGTTGAATGCTTCATGCGTCAAAAATCTTGAACCAATTCTCATGAATCACTGGTGTACTTGTCTTGCCCTTTATGTCAGCCAATTTTTAGTATCCTCCATCTACTGACTTGGCAATCATAAAAGGTCCTTCCCAGTTAGAACCTTTTGTGGAATGCAAATTACGTTTAGCTGCCTTAAGAACCAAATCTCCTTCGTAAAATTTGTTAGGTTTGGTTGCTCGTACCCTGAACATCTTCTGTTGTTTCGGAATTCCTCGTACAGTATGATTCTATGTTGGTGGATCTTTCCAACCTAAGCGTCACATGTGGACACTCGCGCAAGGGAGAATATCTTTGGGTATCGCTTGTTGAATCGAGCCATGTCTTCACAGCGATAAACCTTTCAATGGGGTGCTTAGTTTGAAGAGACTCCAACCATTTAGTGTAATACTGCTGAGGCGAGACTATCCACTCATATCATTTGATGATAGCTTGGTCATGAGTAAGATTGAGCCCCCGGACAAAGGTAGCATATTTGAAAGTTGATAATATAGACGCATGAGGGGGAATGAGACTTTCCTGAGTGCGGAACCTTTTGACAAATTCATGTGCGCTTTGTTCAGGTTTTTGTGTGAGTTCCATCAAGGCTTCGACTTTTCCCAGATGTTCGAATGGTGGGTCGTCCTCCACTTCTTCCGAGTCAGAGCTCTCTTGTGAAAAATGTGCGATCAAGATGAAGATGTTGCACGACCTTTCCATCATGAATCCATGTCCTCCGAGAATCATGTCGTATCCTGGATCTTCTCTAATTATTTAAAACTTGGTTTCATTCCAAGTTGAGTCAGTTTTCATCTTGAGAATGATGTAACCGTAAGCATCTCTGGAGATTCCTTCATGGTCTCTGACCAAGACAGGAGCGTGAGTTGCTTCTTGCCGTTTGATGCCTGCGGCTCTGAGGGTTTTCAGGGGAATGATGTTAACAGCAGTGCCAACATCGACCAACGCCGCTTGAATTTATTTACCTTGAGGTGAACAGTGGTGAGAAGTCCCCAATCGTACATCTCCTCGTCTGTTGCTGGAGGTTCAGGGAGTATCTCTTGAATGTCTAGTCATTTCCAAGACACGATGTGGTTTAATGCAGCAAACATATCATTTCTTTGAGCCTTCGACAAGTACAAGAACTCACGTACGTGCTCAACCAGGGATTGAACTGCTTCTTTGACCGGCTGCTCGGAGAGTGTGAATGTTCTGATTGGGAGAGGATTTCTGTGCACTCCTTCAGTCCACAGTTCTCCTGAATCATCCTTTTCTTTGAATATGCACTTCAAAGTTCTGCAATCACTTGTTGGATGACTGACATATCTATGGAAACGGCAGTATCGTGGATTTTCCACTCCTTCTTTTGTTGGTTCTCTTCTGACGGGAGGTAGTTTGATCGCACCGTCTTGAATCCAGACTTCCAATAACTCGATCACCTCTTCGATGGGAAAAGGGAAATATGGCTCTTCTTGGTCGTTACATGCCGAGCGGTGGTTGTGCATTTCTACCCTGGTTGTCCTTCCTTGGTGCTTTTATAGGATGAGGCGTTGGAGGAGCATTCTTATGTTGTTGCGCCACGGCTTTCCTTTAGCCTCCTTTAGCAATATTCATGGAAGGTTGAACATTGTATTGATTATTGAATAGGCGTCGATGTTGCCTCGAGTGTCTCGCGGTTCCTCGGTTTTTGAGCTTTTGTTCTTTCCGGTAAAGGCGGAGCAAGATGTTGCCGATCGCTTAGCCGCTTCATGGAGTTCTGAGAAAGTTTGGAACCAGAGATTTTCCAGTAAGGCTCTTTAGACGGGGATCATCCCGTTGATGCACAAGTCCACCAATTGTTGTTCAGTAACATTAGGATCATGACAATCCAAGGTTTGAATTCTAAACCTCTTCACATATTCGTTCGGATGTTCGGTATTTTTCTGAGCCATTCTCCCTAAGTCAGAAAGAGTAATCTGCTCTGAAACGAAGAAGTATTTCATGTATAAGGCATTAACCATTTCTCCCCAATTAGCGATGCTCCTTGGTGCAATGTTGTTGTACCAAGTATATGCTCGGCCGGTCAAAGACTTTGAGAAATCCTTCAGTCGGACGACATGATTGTGTTCATGTTCTCCTAATGCCTTCAGGAATCGAGAGACATCCTATCAGGCGTTCCCCGTTCCATTGTAAAGTGTAAACGTTGGAGAAGTATAGCCTTTCGGGAGAAATCCTATGTACAACAGAGGAATATGGAGGTTGATGACGATGGACAGATGGTGCTTTTCCCTTTCCTCGATTCTCCATAAAACGTTCCAAGTCTTCACGAGTGATAAAACCAGCAGGTTCTCAGTTTTGTGGACTTCATCATCGTCGTGAATCGGAATAACCTCAGATCGCGTGGCCGGAGGTGTTTCCTTGTCTTTTTCCCTTCTCTCGAGTTTTGTCCGACATCTTGTCGGTGAGAATTTTGAGGTAGTTGCATAACTCCTTCTGAGTGGTGGCCATGTCGTTCTGATTTTTGGCGAGAACTTCCTGGACCTTCATGAGATCGGCAATAGTAGGTGGATTTTCTCTGATTTCTTCGGGAGACCGACCGAAGAGTGGATCACTTCCGATATTGGTTTGTGGAGGAGTAGTATTACCACCATCGTTGGAAGTAGGAACGGTTTCTGGAGTACCACCGCTATTGCTAGTGCTAGCATTGTTTGGGTTAGGATTGGTAACTGAACCTGACCTAAGATCAACCATTTTGTGAAAATGAGAGATTGCAACCGAGAAATTAATCTCCCACTGTGGTCGCCAATCTGTGGATGGGGAAAAACGGTTTGCTGGTTTTTTAGGGAAGTGAAGAGTCGAGCGTGTTGTCGAGACTCCTCGACCGAGCAAACTTCTGAACCTCACACAGATGCACTGCAAAGGGAGTGCTTAGATTCGAGAGATCAATCTGTAGGACTCCGGCCTAAACAAAGACAATGGACGTTCCAGAGTCAATTCGGTCACAAAGAGGGAGATGGGTTGATCTGTATGAGGGAAGCTGAGAATTTTGTGGGATCAATGATGATCAAGGATTGTGGATGTGTTTAAGGTTTCTGCAAATTTGATGAACTGTAGAGTTCGAATAAGTTCTGAGCGATTGATGGAATTTTTGAGATTGATTGCTCGAAAAATTATTGTTGTTCAATCATGGATCTAGAGACTTATTTATATTGGCAGAATAACGAACACATTGATCCCAGTAAGTGTGACGGTTTCATGAGTGAAAGAGTGGGAAAGTGGAAGATCGTGGTGAAACCAGTTCCAGCTCGTGCGGAGATTTGGTTAACCGTGCACCCACTAATTTGCTAAATCCCTCAACCGTTGCACAACTTACTCACATTTCTCATCGTGGATGAATCCACGTGCCGTAGGCCGCCAGACCAAAACCCTAATTGATATCCCCCATGTGACGTTATTGAAGTCTCACGAATCGTGGAGTCTGTATGATAGACGTTTATTTTATTAGTCAGTTGTTGACTGTTTAGAATCTAAGTTTTGTTGAATCGCACATGATTGGAGATTGCTCAGCGATTCATGGATTTGAACGTGTTAGTTCTTATGTTGGCATTGCTCGTGTGCAATTATTGTAAATTCGAGCATTTGAGCAAGCATTGCTCGATTCAACAGAGAGTATTGATAGTTGGACAATTGGGCAAGTATCACTCAATTCAACGAATTATTGAATATTCATAGTTGGAAAATATTCGAGCAAGTGAGCAAGTATTGCTCAATTCGATCTTAATTATCAATATTGATAGTTGGATCAATATTCGAGCAACTTAGCAAATCTGTGGATTATTGAATATTGATAGCTGGATCAATATTCGAGCAATTGAGCAAGTACTGCTCAATTCGAAGAATTACTGATGTAGATGGTGGATTATCAACAAAGGTTAAAACCGTAAAATCATGAGGCATGTTTTTGACACGGCTTTCAGGCATGCAACGATTCATATTTTACGAAGCCATGATGAATATGTTTTCGAAAAGCCTCCACTAGCTGAGCGTTCGATCCCTGGCATTTCGTCGTGACCGCTATGCAGAATAACGTATTTGGGAGATTCTCTGTAGATTGAGAGCTTAACGCCATCGGGACGTCGGTGACACTCACTGTTTCTCGACATAGAGAGAGACCCACCTCCACATAGAAGAATAGTTGGGCGGAGGACGCCTTCGACGACGTCGGTGACACTCACCGTTCCACGACTATGTGGAGATATCGTGTATAGATTCGGGCGGTTCTCCGTAGATTGAGAGCACTAACGCCTTGTGTCGTAAATAACACCGTGACTCCCGACTATGCACCATTCAAAATAGATGTGACGCTTTAATCGGCTAATATCTTTTCGCAATAGATTAATTCGCCGCGACATTCACCACTGAATTCCCAGAATAATCTATTATTGCTCATATTCCATGGTCGTATCCACGGCCTGATCCCATGGAATGGAAATAACAATTGCTCTGATTCCATGATCGAATCCACGGATCTCATAGAATGGCAATAAACTACTATATTATCTCATTATTCCAATTTCATGATCGAATTCACTGCTAATCTCATAGAATTGTAATAGGTAATTTTATTACTCTGATTCTATGGTCGAATCCACGATCCCATGGAATGGTAATGTCTGCTTTATTATTCCAAGTTCATGGTCGAATCCACAGCTGATCATATGAATTGATAATAAATGACTACTCATTTTATTGTTCCGTTTCATGAACTATTCTACACTGGATTTCATGAATTAGCAATAAATACCCAACCAACGGGCATCTGGATCATCACTCAGTAAGCCCCACAAAAATGGTGCAAGTGTATTCGACAATGATGCACGACTGAGCACCCGGATGCACGAACGAGCATCCAAAAAATATGAAAACAATGAGGAATCCTACGCAAAACAGGAGAAAACAATAAATATTAATAAAATAATAAGAGGCGCCCAGGGCCGGGCCCAATGGCCGGCCGGCCATTCCCTAGCCATGGTCGGTCCATGCCTCTTCCATTATTTTCCTTATTTTTTGTTATTTCATGAACTCATGAAAACTCCTTGGTTTGAGCAACTTTCCTTGTTTTTGCAAAACTCGTGAATTCTCCATAACTTTGTGGATTCACCAAATAATATTATAAAATAAGGAAAGGTGTGTGGGACCGGGGCAACCCAGCCGGCCGGCCATGCCCAAGCCGTGGTCGGTCCAACACCTCACAATCCTTAGCTTTTTATAATTATTACTCCCTAATCTCACGAAAACTCCTTTGTTTTCAACAAAACTCATGGATTCTCCATAACTTCAAGGATTCATAAAAAATAATATAAAATAGGGAAAGGTGTGCGGGACCGGGCAACCTAGCCGGCCGGCCATGCCCTAGCCGTGGCCGGTCCCACACCTTACAATCCCTAGTTTTTTATAATTATTTCCCTCAATTCATGAATCTCCTGGGTTTGAGCAAAATTCATGATTTCTTCATATTTTCTCAAATATTGCTCAAATCACGAAAAGCCAAAAGCCAACATAGTTACACGACTGGCTAGCCTCTCACGGAAATTTTAAATATTTAAACACTTTTATTTTAATATTTTTGAAATATTGATGCATTCAACATACATGCTAATTCCAACAAAAATCAAGAATTTCAGTCAAGATGAAACTCTTCTGAAAATTCACAATGTCGCTCGAACGCACATCAGAAAATACTGAAACTCTCGGTATGGAGACACGGACATCATGGAAACACGTGCATGCCTTCATGACCGACCAGGGTCATTCCTAGGGCTTGCACGAAGCCGGTCCCACACGTTTTTGCAATTCTGACCTAGTTTGCTCAATTGCTCATACTGGGCCCGAACTCTCTCCAACCAACTGGAGAACTCTCCAAACGACCAACAATTGGTCACGTGATCACCAAGAGCCGGTCCCATGCTCTCTTGGTCGATCCCCATCTCTCATACTTAGGTTTTATCACATAATGTTGAATCCAGCAATATTTTCAGTAAATGGTGAAACCACCATTTAATTATCATTCTTTCACCAACTCTCAAACTGAGAACCCTGGTGCGTGCTCAACTCGAGCACTGGGCACCACATGGATGCTCATTATCCCATGTGGTCGGTCCCTCTTCACTCATGACCAATTTTCAGCAATTCGCCAATTGATGGAGGATTGATCAAAAATTAGGGTTTCGAATAAACGCTCTACGAAATCATTATTCGAGCGAGGTTCAAACACTAATAAATTTATGATTGATTCAACAACTAATATATGAATTAATTATATAATATTCGGTAATCTAACAATATTTTAATATTTTATTGGCTCATGTCACCAGTGAATAATTCGCTGAATTGAGCATTACTTGCTCAATTGTTCGAATATAATCAATATTCGGCAATTCATTAATAATTTGTCGAATTGAGCAATACTTGCTCAGTTGCATGTCAGCTTATCAAAAATCATTAATTTGGTGAATTGAGCAATACTTGCTCAGTTGCTCATCAAATTCTCAATATTCAGTAATACGCCAAATTGAGCAACACTTGCTCAATCGCTCATCTAGTCAATAATTCATCACTAATTTAACAATATTGACATCATTTCAGAGAACTACATGTTCGACCCATGAATCGCTGAGCATTCATCACTGATGCTCGATTTAACAAAACCTAGGCTCATTGTCTAATCAGTCAACAACTGACAAACTAAATACACGTCTATCATGTAGACTCCACGATTCGTGAGACATCAATCACGTCAAATTGGGGGATAACAACTAGGGTTTTGGTCTGGCGGCCTACAGCACGTGGATTTCATCCACGACGAGAAATGTGCGTAAGTTGTGTAAACGGTTGAAGGAGTTAGCAAAGTAGTGGGTGCACGATCCGTCAAGTCTCCACACGACATGGAACTGAATTCACCATGATCTTCCACTTGCCCACTCTTCCGCTCATGAAACCGTCACACTTACAGGGATCGAGGTGTTCACAACTCGGACAATATAAATATGTCTCTAAATCCACGATTAAGGACAATGAATGATCACTAGCTATCAGCAATCGTCCACACAGAATTTCTCGAGTAACTACTCTCAAGAATTCATCAATCTATCATAACTTATTCGAACTCAACAGTTCACCAATTATTGCAGAAACCTTCAACACATCCACAATCCTTGATCATCATTGATTCCACACAATTCTCAAATTCCCTCATACAGATCAACCCATCTCCCTATTTGCGGCCGAATTGACTCTGGAACGGCCATTGACTTGGTTTAGGCCGGAGTCCTACAAATTGATCTCTCGAATCTAAGCACTCCCTTTGCAGTGCATCTGTGTGAGGTTGAGCAGTTTGCTCGGTTCGAGGAGTCTCGATACGCTCATCTCTTCATTTCCCCAAAAAACCAGCAAACGTTTTTTCCCCATCTACAGATTTGCGACCACATTGGGAGATTAATCTCTCGGTTGCAATATCAAACTCTCACAAAATGGTTGATCTTAGGTCAGGTTCAGTCACCAATCCCAACACAAATAATGCTAGCACTAGCAACAATGGTGGTACTCCATAAACTACTCCTGCTTCCAACATCGGTGCTGGTGATACCACTCCTCCGCAAACCAACATTGGAGACAATCCTCTCTTGGCCGGTCTCCCGAATAAATTAGATAAAACCCACCTACCATAGGTGATCTCATGAAGGTGCAAGAAACTCTTGCCAAGAATCAGATTGACATGGCTAACACATAGAAAGAGCTGTGCAATTATCTCAAAACTCTCGCTGACGATGTCAGAGAAAGCTCAGAAGAAAGGAAAAGCCAAAGAAACATCTCCGTGCCGATCCCGAAGTCACCCGATCCATGTAGTAGATGATGATGAGGTGCACAAGATGCGATAATCCACCAACAAAGGAACCTACATGTAGCTTCATCTCTCGTGAGTACCGGAACGCTTCATGGAGGATCGAGGAAAAGACAAAGCATCATCTGTTTATCGTTATCAACCTTTGTATCCTCGTTTCTAAACAAAGAATTCCTCTCCCGAAAGGCTGCACCTCCCCAACATTCACACTGTACAATGGAACAGAGAACGCTTGATAACACATCTCTCGATTCCTGGAGGCACTAGGAGAGCACGAACAAAATCATGTCGTCCGTCTAAAAGAATTATCGAAATCTCGACAGCCGAGCATACACGGGGTACAACAATATTGCACACAGGAACATCGCTAGTTGGGGAAAAATGGTTTATGCCTTTTACAGGAAATACTTCTTCATCTCAGAGCATATTACTCTCTCTGACTTAAGAAGAATGTCTCAGAAGAGCAATGAATATCCGAACGATTATGTGAAGAGGTTCAGAGTCCAAGCTTTGGATTGTCATGACCCGAATGTCATGAACAACAATTTGGTGGACTTGTGCATCAACGGAATGATCGATCTCGAGAACCTTGCTAGAAAATCTCCGGTTCCAGACCTTCTCAAAGCTTCATGAAGCAGCCGGACGATCAGCGACTACTGCACCTGCTTTACTGGAAATAACAAAGTCTGCAAGGTCGAGGAACCTCGAAGCAGCCGACGCCTAGTCAACAAGAAGCACAATATCCAACCTTCTATAAATGTTGCTGAAGGGAGCAAGAGAAAAGCCGAAGTGCAGCCGCATAAGAACGCTTCTCCAACATCCCAAGCTCCTCCGAAAGTGCAAAGAAATGATAACAAATCTTGCACAATCCTCGACCCGGCATCAACGAACGGGGAAATGATCGAGCGGGGACTCAAACTTCCATCTTCCCACTGAAGAAGTGATCGAGTTCTTTGGAATTTGGTTCAAAATGGTGTAATCAAATTTTTGCTCATCATAGAGAGCTAAAAAAAAAATGAAGAATCCTGTACTTGTCACCTTCATAGATTTATCAATCATCCAACAAGTAACTGCAATATTTTGAAGCACGTCACCAAAGAGAAGATTGATCCACAATAGCTTCAACTGGGGACTGAAGGAGTACACAAGAATCCTCTCCCAATCATAGCCTTTACACTCTCTGAATAACCTATCAAAGAGGCAGTTCCATCCTTGATCGAACGTGAATTGCTCTATCTGTCGAAGGCACAAATGAGAGACATGTTCACGAAAATGAACCACATCGTGTCAAGAAGTCCATTCCGGAAATACTTCTTGAGACTCCAGCCACAAACCAAGAGATGTACGACTGGGGACTGCTTACCACAGTCAATCTCAGGAAAAACGAATTTGGAAGAACATTGATCGATGCTGGCACCGCCATCAATAATATTCCACTAAAAACCACCGGATCCACATGCATCACTCGACTAGAAGCCACTCATGCTCCTGTCTCAGTCAGAGATCATGAAGGAGTATCCAGAGATGCGTATCGTTACATCATTCTCAAAATGAAAGTTGGTTCAAATTGGATGGAAACTAAGTTTCACATAATCAGGAAGATCCAAGATATGACATGTCTGAGACGAGCGTGGATCCACGCCGAAAAGATGGCTGCGATGAAAGCGCCTTTAATTGCACATCTTTCCTACGAAGAAAGTTCTAGAAGATTTGTGGACATCCCATCATCGAGCACTTGGAGGAATTTGAATCTTGACGAGATTGAAGCAAGAACTTCGCAAAAGATGTATAAACATTCATCAAGAGGTTCCGCACTCAGGTAAGTCTCATTCCTTCCATGTCCATGTCATTTATTTACTCACATGCTACCCTAGCATGGGGACTTATGCTAGCAACTCTGCAAGATGATATGAATGGTAGCTTCACCGTATTAATATTTTACTAAGTGGTTGAATCTGACACCTCTCTTAATCGAGCATCTCATTGAGACATTCATTACTAAGATGATGTCCAAGCATGGCAAAGAACACTTTGGGCGTTTCTTCATCGACTTGAAGGAGTGTTCATGTGTGCCAAAAATCACAAGCTACGATGTCTACACAAATGTTGAATCT
This sequence comes from Papaver armeniacum, assembly GCA_023531295.1. Taxonomy (NCBI): domain Eukaryota; kingdom Viridiplantae; phylum Streptophyta; class Magnoliopsida; order Ranunculales; family Papaveraceae; genus Papaver; species Papaver armeniacum. Next base: position 102,507 of record JAJJWW010011136.1, read on the forward strand.
CACTACCGTAAACAAAGGAATCTTTGAAACAACAAGAAGATAGTTGAGGCCGAGACGATCAAACCTAAGACATGATCAAGGGATATGACGCTTCAACGCTCAAGCCTCTAAGAAGCCTTCAAATTGTACTCCCAATCAAAGAGTACACCTTCAATAATGGCGCCTCTGGCTTCAATACATATATCTTTAACTGATTCAACAAGCACGATCAAAGTGTAACCGAACTACAATTGATAGGTCTTCATTATCCCATGATAAAACTTCTGAAGCAGATGCAACATCATTCATACATGAATGACACTAACTCCTTCAACATACATACATTGGGAAACCTGAGGTGATTCCGTGAAACTTCATCAACGGGACTTCTCTACATAACAAGCCCCTGCACGACTGAAGAATTTCCCCTCTTCACCGATCACATTCAGAGTGAAGACCGTTGCTGCTATCTGCTGCAAAAACATCAATTCCCTGACAAAACCACTTCATGGTAAAGTCATAATGTTCAGGAAAATTTGGGTTGAACTCTCAGTACATCTTCATCTTAAGAATGCTCAACCCATCAACTAGTTCGTGAATGCAAAGGCTCACTCGATGGAGGAGCAAAGATTATATCGATAATCATTGTTCTAGCCTTTTTGGTCTCTGGAGCGACTCCAACCATGGTATCGGCATCAACAAAAATTTATGGAGAAAATTCAATCGTGATCTCAAAGCATCAACAACGGTCTCATGAGCAACATCCTCGCTTCATCAACTATCCATTCTACGAAGTGTTACTCGATGGATCGGACATCTCCAAGCACTAATGATTCATATCAAGATGTGTAGACATGAGAGTATGTTCACATGAAAGTCTTCCAAATGCTTGCTCTGGTGGGCACAAGCCAAAGACTTTACAAGATGTTCTCATCACCTTTACCAATGAGATACAACACACTTCTGGCCATGGGTTTACAAAAACGTACCAATGGGTGAGGAATGGGATAATGCTTACTAAATTAAAGATGTTCTTCTATGTCTCTACTACAACATACCAAAAGGGCGTATTCATCGGACATACGAGCTGAAAAATATGGCCTTTACCGTCAAGTCTATGAAATCTGAAAAATTTATACGGGATTACAAATTAAAGATGTGCGCGCTTCGTTTGCTGACCTCTGCAACTCCAAATTGAGTGATTCTTTTTCATGTGATAATTCAGTCTCTTAGCTTCAAAAGTTGGGGTCAAACATCGAATTCCGACGTCGTATGAGGTTCCTACGGCTTCCGAGCATACAACATGCAAGCAAGCAATTCTTGGACGGGATTCATAACTTCCACGGTCAATCGGTGTCCACCATCGCTAATTCCTTCATCAAGGTACCTCCAACTTCGACCACCTAGGTCTTTACATCAAATTTTCTACCTGGGTCCTCTATCTAGGTCTTGCCAGAAGAAGGGAAAACGAAAGAGAGAAATTCAACAAAATACTGGGGACTGACGGTCCACTGATCATGAAGATCAATTTCACAGTCCAAGACTCGTGGTGCCGGGCACTCCAGTGCTAATCAATCATCGTAAAAGGAATGATACCACCATAACATGCCACCATGGTCATTACATCACCCCTCTCGAGAGCAACCTCAGTTATGGTCCCGTGACAAGGATTTCAGAAGTGATGTTTCTGCGACTAACAGAAACAAGATGACATTGCAAGCACCACACTCATGTATCAATCAAGGGGTCCTGATCTCAAATGAATCAATGACGTTAAAATTCTTCATCAACCGTTCAAGACACAAGCGAATGGTCTAAAAACACAACATGAGTGTTTTGACAAGCTCGTCGAGATGATTTTACACCTGGCCTGTACAAACCGACGAGCTGGGAGAAATTGGTGAACAATCTAGGGATGGGTCATATATCATTCTCTTCGTATGGATGTCCTCTACAACATATCCAAAATTCAAAGCAATTTAAGAAACGAGCAAGGAGATGTGGCCGAAACATTTGACAACATACAATCTGAAAAAGTTCTAAAAGTCTCCTGGAAATTCTTGTTTCGCCTTTTTCAGGCCCTAAACATGCTCAAAACTCAAAATGATTATTTAAAGAAGCTTGGAAATTTTCTGGGCTTGAAGATACATATGCAGATCGCGAAAATCCTACTTGAACGAAGATTCTACGGTGTTTTTGCTAAAAGGTGAGGAAGTCTGAAATTTTCCGGGTGACGTATTTCAAACAAAATTACTCGTATACTCACATGGATTCTCATTCATTCATTCACAAATCAGAAATCTCATACTTCTATGAAGAGATTACAGGAGATATACTTACTAGGGGATTTCTAAATCATTTGAAGGCTCAGCAATGCCGAATCTCCATTGGCAACGCCTATCTCCATTCGGTTCGGGGATTTCGGGAATTCTCCATATTCCCATATCCCAAAGAAGAGCACGCTTCATCAACATGATGCTTATCTACAATGATTTCTTCCTGGATTCATCAACATCAATTATTATTATTTCATTCAAGGAGATGCCACGATCACTTGCATGAAAAAGATACTTACATCGACTTCTTCATCAGTGTTGGATTCATGAATTATTTTCCGGGAACAAGTTGAAGACCTTCAATCGATGGGGCAAAAGTCTGAAAAGAAATAACAAACCTTGGTCTCGTGATCCTAATTGCACGGGCAAAGTCATGACACAAAGAGCGCTAACAACTCACCAAAGAAACGGCCGGGACTGCACGTCATTTGCTAACATCCTGTATTCCTTACCGGGTTCTCCGCTCCGTAGACTTTCTTCCATTTCCATGGAGTCTACATTGATCCGGGATGTAACGACACGATCATCCTATGGTAAAGCTAATGAAATAACCAGGAGTACAACTCAGTATGAAGGATCTCTCACCATCACTTAGAGGTCCCGTAAGTACCATTTCTTAAAGTTTCAGTCCCAGAGATGTTATCTATGGAAACACCATCTTTGGAAGTGTCATCATGGGAGTCAGTCATTCTTGCAAAGTGGCTACTTCAAAGACATCGTTCATACAAAGCGCAGGATTCGACAGAACAATGAATCATGGAATAAAGGTGCTCACAACAACGTCTACAAAATGGTAACCATCCAACTCTTACCTATTTACAATTTCACTAACTCAAGTGATTACAATCTCGAGAATTTGTTCGCTCCTTCAAACTCCGCAAAGACGAACAAAATTCGTTATTCAAAATCATAACGTGATTTCATAAAACCGTGAGCAATTCACGAAACTTCCATCATGTGAGCAATTCACATTATTTTTCACCGTGTGAGCGACTCCCACACCGAGTGAACACTTTGATTTTTTGCATACACTATCATATCACAAAATCCATACAAACCGTATTTTATCAAAATTGCTTAAGCAATTCTTTGAAAATCAAAATATTAATTTCACATAAATTTTCACCGAGTGAACATTCATTGATTTTCGTGCATGCCCTCTTAAAATCAAAATTCGAAAACATTATTGTTTGCTTTTAACAATTGTTTAAAATCAAAACTTGATTTTACAAAATCTTTAAAATCGTGAATGAATATTTTCATTGAACATTTCAAGCATTTCTCAAAAATTGGACAAACGTCCATTCTACAATTGTGAAAACTTACACACAAACATTATTTCACCGTGAATAATTGTTTACTTTCAATAAGTTGTTCAAAATCAAAACATTGATTTTACAAAAAATATATATTTTAACGTGAAACTCACATAACTTTGAAAATATATGTATATATATTTTTGCTCCATATCGCGAGCATCCGTCTTTGAAACGAGAGCATATGAAAGCTCACATATACGAGCATCCACCTTTGAAACAAGAGTTTATTCCATTTTTGTGAAATCTCACATATTAAAAAAAAAAAAATCTCTCTTATGCTAGGGATTATTTTTTGTTTCTTAAACTAACGAATGAACGTCCGTTCTAAGACAATGAGTTCTTTTTTGGTCTCGTGACCATAAATCCTAAATCGACCAAAACTGTACTTTTGACCAACCAAATCAGCGACACTTCATCTCTCCGTGCTCACGGAATCACACTCTATCACACTATCAGGGTCCTCACCCGAACATTTGCTCGTACATGACACCATTGGAGCAAATCGAGGATTCTGAAAATACCTTTGTAGACAGAGTTCAACCACTGATCTCGCCGACCGAAAATCACCATTTAATGCTTACTGCAGAACATGATTGTTCCTCACTAAGCAGGGGACTTAATGTAGATGGTGGATTTTCAATAAAGGTTAAAACCGTAAAATCATGAGGCATGTTTTTGACACGGCTTTCAGGCATGCAACGATTCATATTTTACGAAGCCATGATGAATATGTTTTCGAAAAGCCTCCACTAGATGAGCGTTCGATCCCTGGCATTTCGTCGTGACCTCTATGAAGAATAACTTATATGGGTGGTTCTCCGTAGATTGAGAGCTTAACGTCTTCAGGACGTCGGTGACACTCACTATTACCTGACTACAGGAGAGAGACCCACCTCCACATAGAAGAATAGTTTGGCGGCGGACGCCTTCAGGACGTCGGTGACACTCACCGTTCCCTGATTATGTGGAGAGACCGTGTATAGATTCAGGAGGTTTTCCGTAGATTGAGAGCACTAACGCCTTTAGGTCGTAAACAACACCGTGACTCCCTGACTATGCACCATTCAGAATAGATGTGACGCTTTAACTGGCTAATATCTTTTCTGCAATAGATTAATTCTTCCACGACATTCACCATTGAATTCCCAAAATAATCTATTATTGCTCATATTCCATGGTCGAATCCACGTCCCGATCCCATGGAATGGCAATAACAATTGCTCCTATTCCATTCCATGATCGAATCCCATGGAATGGCAATAACAATTGCTCATATTCCATGGTGATCTCATGGAAGAATGACAATCATATTCCATGGTCGAATCAACATTATCTCATTATTCCAATTTCATGATCGAATTCTGATCCCATGGAATGGCAATAAAACAAGTTTGTGTTAATCTCATGGAATAGATCTCATGAAATGGTAATAGATAATTTTATTACTCCGATTCTATGGTCGAATCCGCGATCCCATGGAATGGTAATGCTTGTTTTATTATTCCAAGTTCATGGTCGAATCCACTACTGATCCTATGAATTGATAATAAATGACTATTCATTTTATTGTTCGTTTCATGAATTATTCTCCACTGAATTTCATGAATTAGTATTAAATACCAACAACCGGGCATACGGATCATCACCGAGTAAGCCCCACAAAAATGGTGCAAGTGTATTCGACAATGATGCACGATCGAGCACCGGGATGCACGAACGAGCATCCAAAAAATATGAAAAAACAATGAGGAATCCTTCACAAAACAGGAGAAAACAATAAATATTAATAAAATAATAAGAGGCGCTCATGGTGGGCCCACCCACCGGCCGGCCGACCGTGCCTTAGCCATGGTCGGTCCATGCCTCTTCCCATTATTTTTCTTATTTTTGTTATTTCATGAACTCATGAAAACTCCTTGGTTTGAGCAACTTTCCTTGTTTTTGCAAAACTCGTGAATTCTCCATAACTTTGTGGATTTACTAAATAATATTATAAAATAAGGAAAGGCGTGTGGGACCAGGGCAACCCAGCCGGCCGGCCATTCCCAAGCCGTGGTCGGTCCAACACCTCACAATCCTTAGCTTTTTATAATTATTACTCCTAATCTCATGAAAACTCCTTTGTTTTCAACAAAATTCATGGATTCTTCATATCTTCAAGGATTCTCCATAACTTCAAGGATTCATAAAATAATAATATAAAATAGGGAAAGGTGTGCGGGACCAGGGCAACCTGGCCGGGCCGGCCATGCCCTAGCCGTGGTCGGTCCCACACCTTAAAATCCCTAATCTTTTTATAATTATTTTCTCAATTCATGAAACTCCCGGGATTTTGAGCAAAATTCATGATTTCTTCAAATTTTCTCAAATATTGCTCAAAATCACGAAAAACCAAAAGCCAACATGGTCACACGACCGGCTAGCCTCTCACGGCAATTTTAAATATTAAAACACTTTTATTTTAATATTTTCTAAATATTGATAAATTGATCAAACATGCTAATTCCAACAAAAATCAAGAATTTGAGTCAAGATGAAACTCTTCCGAAATTCACAATGTTGTTCAAACGCGCATCGAAAATACTTGAAACTCTCGGTATGGAGACATGGACATCATGGAAACACGTGCATGCCTTCATGACCGACCAGGGTCATTCCTAGGGCTTGCACGAAGCTGGTCCCACATATTTTTGCAATTCGACCTAATTTGCTCAATTGCTCATCTCTTGGGCCCGAACTCTCTCCAACCAATCGGAGAACTCTCCAAACGACCAAAAATTGGTCACGTGATCAACAAGAGCCGGTCCCATGCTCTCTTGGTCGGATCCCCATTCTCATACTTAGGTTTTATCACCTAATGTCGAATCCGACAATATTTTGGTAAATGGTGAAACCACCATTTAATTATCATTCTTTCACCAACTCTCAAACCGAGAACCCCGGTGCGTGATCGACTCGACCACCGGGAACCACATGGATTCTCATTATCCCATCGGTCCCTCTTCACTCATGACCAATTTTCATCAATTCGCCAATTGATGGAGGATTGATCAAAAATTAGGGTTTCGAATAAACGCTCTACGAAATCATCATTCGGGAGCGGGTTCAAACACTAATAAATTTATGATTGATTCAATAACTAATATATGAATTAATTATATAATATTGGTAATCTACCAATATTTTAATATTTTATTGGCTCATGTCACCGATGAATAATTATTTGAATTGAGCACTACTTGCTCAATTGTCCGAATATAATCAATATTCGCAATTCATTAATAATTTGTCGAATTGAGCAATACTTGCTCGATTGCATGTCGATTATCAAAAATCATTAATTTGGTGAATTGAGCAATACTTGCTCATCAAATTCTCAATATTGATAATTCCCGAATTGAGCAACACTTGCTCAATAACTCATCTAGTCAATAATTCATCACTAATTTAACAATATTGACATCATTTCAGAGAACTACATGTTCGACCCATGAATCGTTGAGCATTCATCACTCATGCTCGATTCAACAAAACCTAGGCTCATTATCTAATCAGTCAACAACTGACAAACTAAATACACGTCTGTCATGCAGACTCCACGATTCGTGAGACATCAATCACGTCAAATTGGGGGATAACAACTAGGGTTTTGTTATGGCGGCCTACAGCACGTGGATTTCATCCACGACGAGAAATGTGCGTAAATTTTGTAAACGGTTGAAGGAGTTAGCAAAGTAGTGGGTGCACGATCCGTCAAGTCTCCACACGACATGGAACTGACTTTACCATGACCTTCCACTTGCCCACTCTTCCGCTCATGAAATCGTCACACTTACAGGGATCAAGGTGTCCATAACTCGGACAATATAAATAAGTCTCGAATCCATGATTGAGGACGAGGAATGATCACTAGCTATCAACAATCGTCCACCGTAATTTCTCGAGTAAGTACTCTCAAGAATTTCAATCTATTAGAACTTATTCGAACTCAACAGTTCACCAATTATTGCGAAACCTTCAACACATCCACAATCCTTGATCATCATTGATTCCACACAATTTTCGGCTTCCTCCTACAGATCAACCCATCTCCCTCTTTGCGGACGAATTGACTCTTGAACGGCCATTGACTTGGTTTAGGCCGAAATGAGTCCTATGATTGATCTCCGAATCTAAGCGCCTCCCTTTGCAGTGCATACGTGTGAGGTTAACATTTTGCTCGGTTCGAGGAGTCTCGACACATTCGTCTCTTCATTTCCCAAAACCGCAGAACCGTTTTTCCCCATCTACAACTCGATAAATTCGCGATCATCGAGCAATTAAGCAAGTATTGCTCAATTCGACAAATTATTTATTTATTGGTGACGTGACCCAATAAAATATTAAAATATTGGTAGATTACCGAACATTATATAATTAATCCGCGTGTTGTTTCTTTTGGATTAACGTAAATTTATTTAGTGTTTGAACTTGCTGAGAATGGTGATTTGTTGAGCGTTTGTTCGAAACCCTAATTTTGAGCAATTGCATTTGATTGTGAATTCTTTGAAAATAGGTCATGAGCGAAGGAGGGACCGACCACATGGGACTATGGACATCCATGTGATGCCCAATTTTCAGTGGCCGATTACACCGGGGTCCGAGTTGATTGTTGGTGAAGGTATGACGATTAAATGCCGGTTTCATCATTTATTGAAATAGCGCTCGATTGAGCATTAGGTGAGAAAACCTAATTATAGAAAAGTGAGGGACCGAACAAGATGGCGTGAGACCACCCTTGGTGGTTGTGGGACTGCTTGGTGGCGTTTGCACAAACTCGAGTTAGTTTGTGAAGAGTTTGGACCCAATATGAGCGATTGCGCAGATTACGTCAAAAACTGTGAAAACGTGTGGGACCGGCTTGTTGAAAGCCTTAGAGCGCCCTTGGTCGGTCAAGGGAGCATTCTCGTGTTTCCATAATACCCATGCCTCGTTTGAGAGTTTCAAACATTTTTCGATGTGCGTTTGAGCAATATTTCGGATTTTCGGAAGAGTTCGATCTTTGGTGAAATCCTCGATTTTGCTCGAATGAGCAAGTATGCTTGTTTGATCAATATTTTGTGAATATTAAAATAATAATATTTTAATGTATTTTTCATGAGTAGCCTAGTCGGTCGTGTGACCATGTTGACTTTTGGCTTTTTCATGGTTCGTGCAATATTTGAGAAAATATGGAGAAACCATGAATTTTGCTAAAAGCGGGAGTTTCACAAGATGAGAAAAATAACAATTTATGAAAGATTATGAATTGCAAGGTGTGGGACCGTCCCACGGCTAGGTCATGGTAGGATGGCTATGTTGCCGGTCCCATAACACCTTTCCTATTTTATATTACACTAGTACAGACAGGACGCTTTTGCCACGCCAAATTGGCGTGTCCATAGGGGTTTTGACACGCCAATTTGGTTTGGACTTGGCATGACTTCTGCTTGCGTGGTTTTAGGTAACACGGCGTGGTTTTAGGTAGCTTATAGCCACGCTTGCCTTGCGTGTCTATTTCATGCAGAAATAGACACGCCAAAGCCATATAGGCGTTGCTATATAGTGTCCAAAACTTAATACTTGGTACTCTATAGACACACGATTTATTGTTTTGGCGTGGCTATTTGGTTCACTATAGACACAAATTGCTTTTTGGCGTGGCTATTTGGTTCACTTTAGACACGCAAATTGCTTTTTGGCGTGGCTATTTGGTTCACTATAGACACGCAAATTGCTTTTTGGCATGGCTATTTGGTTCACTTTAGACACGCAAATTGCTTTTGGCATGGCTATTTGATTCACTATAGACACGCAAATTTCTTTTTGGCGTGGTTATTTGGTTCACTTTAGACACGCAAATTGCTTTTTGGCGTATCCATTGGTTATCAGATAGACACGCCATATAGGTTAAACGTGGTTATATGTTATGTTTTAGCCACGCCAATTTCACTTACCTTCATCCACGTGGCTGTATTAGAGCGTGGCTATATGTGATATTTAGCCACGCCAATTTCCAATTACCTTGATCCACGTGGCCGTATTAGGAATCGTTGGATCTCATTTAAGATGATGCAATATTGACCGTTAAATTATATGCATCCTTCATCGTCCACATGTAACGTTATGAGCCGTTCATTGAAGAACCTATAGACACGCCATATAGTATGGCTATATGTGATATTTTGCCACGCCAATTTATAATTACCTTCATCCACGTTGGCTGTATTAGGAACCATTGGATCTCGTTTAAGATGATGAAATATTGACCATTCATATGTAACGTTGACCGTCCACATGTAACGTTGGGAGCCGTTCATTGGAAAACCTATAGACACGCCATATAGCGTGGCTTTATGTGATATTTAGCCACGCCAGTTTATATCTGCTTAATGTGTCTTTATGTTATGTTTATCCACGCCAATTAATCTCAAAGCGTGTGTATTATGCGTGTGACGTCTCTAAGCCGGATTCGGATAGACGCATCTAAACCATCCACTCCGGCACTATCCAAATTTTCTTATACTTTATATAAATTGTGGTTAAATCAAATTCATATATGCCAAAAAATTCATATTATTTTTAATAACACAAGTAAAAAATGTTGAGCTTTGGTCTAACGGTTTGCAAAAGAAAATATTAAAGAGCATTTATCAAAAATCATGGTTTTTCTTCAACTTTTTTGATGGTGGTGTCTCTTCAAGCAATTGATCAGTTGTGACATTCTCGACGCGGCAAACCTTGTCATCCTCGTTTCCCATCACGGAAGTTGGTATGCACGATCTACACTTTGTACATATAACTTTCTCTGCGCCTTTTTAATCTTCTTTAGAAGCTTGTCAGAGGCTGCATGACTCCCCGAATGTGGATAGACTGCTAGGTGCTCCTCATTCAGTTTATCTTCTACAAGGCTGCTTGTTGTTCTTAGGTCATTTTGTCAATTTCTTTCAGAATCTAAAAGCGGTTACAGTCGCTTTATGAGGTTTTCCATCTTTGTGGAGTTTCATACAAAGAAGAGATTAAATGTATTATATATATATATTCTAAATCCAAGTCGAATTAAAATACATGCATGTGAATTCTCAACAAGAGACAGACAAAAGTCATTTTCCAACAATGTAATAAAGCCAACTTTTGAAGGATGGAATTTTTCGGTGGCGCCCATAATAAAATCCATAACCAAATATCAATTTTCAAATTTACACCGGCATTCATGTTCCATTTAGGTGTTAATATATTTCCTTCTCGTACTTATTCTTTAATGTTGAATACACGATTTATGTAAAACTATTTATATACTTGATTAACAAAGCAAAAGGGCTAAGAAACTAACCTTGTCATCGAGATGGAACAGTTATCTTTCGGCCATGCCACAAAACCATCTTTAGCTTCCCTAATAACTTAAACTCACCACTTGGTTCGGTTAACCTGACGATGGAACTATAACCTCCTGAATATTGACAACATAAATAATTTTAGGAAGATCTTGTCCATGTATTTTACGGTTGAAGCGGCGTAGGTAAAATCTTGCCTCTAGCAACGACGTTTCCCCTAGATCCATTCCAAAAGCGTATTTTCTTTGTCTGGAGATCGGCATATGAACATCATATAAAAAAGAAGATGCTAGAATTAGCAATATAAATTTCTGAAGAAAAAAAAATCAAAAAAACATACTCCATTAGATGTCTTAGGCAGAGAATCTGTAAGTAGATGTGCACGACTTCTCTAGAGATATTGAAGGATTTGGTTGGGAATTTTGGTAGATTTATAAGATTAGGAGACCGCTTCTTAGATCCATCGGAAAAGGGTTGCTACGTGAAGGAGACTTCCAGAGAAGTAGTTGGTTGTGAATTACTAGTAGGGTTCTCGCATAAGATTAAAAGAGTTATTAGTTACTTTTGAAAGTTACACATGTTTCTATTTTCTAGGTTCTCTAATTTACACTTGGATCGGTGATTCATATAATTGATAGACTGGTTTATGTATATTTGACTTACAAATCAAACAAGCCAAGCAACTAACCTTCTTAGCAGGCTCATGAACCGAACACAAAACTTTGGCCAAAGAATCGCTTTTCAAGAGTTTGCCCTAATGTTTCCATACCGGCAAATCGAATACGGGTAAAGCAATTCGGTTTTTATTACTTCATCAATCGGGATTTTGTGACAATGAACCTCAACCCATCCTTTCCATGTAATTGTTGTTTTCCTTGATTCTTGAAAAAGCTCTACCTCTAGCAAGGACTTTTGCCTTAGGCAGCTCGTCCAAAAAGGTTGCACCTTCTACCAAGGATATATGGCATATGAACATCTTCAAACGAAAACTTCAAAACAAATTGAGATTTAAAATGCATGTAAAAATAAAAGCAGCAATCTGAGAAAGCTGCTTTAGTTTTTCGCGATCTCAGTTAGCTCCGACTAGGTGGATCTTTTGATGTCACATCAGTATGTTTCCCGAATTTTGTTGACTTACCTACGACGGTAGAGTAATATTCCATATTCGGGTGACAAATATGCCAAATTCCACCGTGAATGCGAAGACACGAGATAAATAGGTAACAAATATACAAGGTTCTCCAAAATACACCCTAGCATCAGTGATTCATATAGTAGTTGATAGCATATTTGAGACTTATATGGTCTTAAGATCATGTCTTGGTTTAAAACACACATACCTTGAACTTTTCGAGATATTGCGATCACGAGATTGGCTTAGTTGAGTAGATCCAGGTGATTTCACAACCTCGGGGGAATGTTTTGGTTGACTTACTCCGCATCGTAGAAAATTGAAATGAAAGTTGTACCTTCTTTTTGCGGTGAAACCATTTAAGCAAAATGCACAAGCTGACTCACAATCAAATAGCTAACCACATATCTCGTTCTATAAGGTTCTCTAAAATATACACTAACGTCCGTGATTCATATATTTGATAACATATTGGTCTCTTATATCAAACAAGATATATATATAAAAGCCGGTTTGTGTAAAAACATATCAATGAGTTAATAAAGCAAACAAGCATAACAACCAACCTTTTGATCAAGATGGTTTGATTTGATGGCCAACTAATTTCAAACATCACCAACATCTTTTAAAGTTTTTATCCCAGAAGATGTGCCAAAGGGTAATTTGATGGTTTCATTTAGTACTTCACTAACCATGACGCTATAGCGTGTAACCTCACCCGTTATTCCTGACTTCATTTTATAAGATACCTTCTTTGAAGAGTAAGCTCTACCAATGGAAACAATGTTGTCCTTTCCTCCAAACCAAAGTTTGCATCCTATGCCCTTCAGAAACACAAGGCGCATGAGAGATAGTAAATGGAAAATTGAAAATTTAAGCGCGTTGGAAACCATACATCAATGGTAAATTTTTCATATGGCACATTCTGAGATTGGTGGATGGAGGAGACGAAGACTTATTTTTTGATACTAAAGACGGCGGGGATTCGGTAGAAGCGGTGGCATTTTAGTACAGGAGGGCAGCTTAGCGGACCCTTTGGTGCTTTCGAGATGACTTTTGCGGACCGGATTTCCCTTGTTTTTTGGAAGTTGCTTAACTGATTATGGACCTATGTTATTCTTAGATCGATTGGAGGCGTTGATAGGTCCTGCATCCTGTGACTGTAGTTGAACACATTGTTTGAAAAAATCAGATATTGTCTGCCACTTTTCAAAAAATTACACAATCTAATCAAAACTCGGTTCACTTACCTCTTCTCCAGAATTGATGATACTGTTGCCCACAATTTTCGCAATGTCGACTCCTTGAGATAACAAGTTATCTATCAATCTCTGATACACATTTTTAGTAGACTCTAATTCTTTCTCCTTAGCTTTCGACTTTTCACTGTGATTCATCGTTCTCTTTTCGAGTGTCTTGGTTTTCTTCCATTTGGAAAGTAAAGGTTGCCGTTACTCAAAGCCAGTCCCCTTGACACGTCCACCCTTATCAGGACGTCAATTTGTTAGGGCATCCCGTTATGACCAACCGTTAGATTTCCCTCTTGAGTCATCTTCTCGCTTCTCTTCATGTTCAAATAATGTGTTAAATTCGATTTAAACCTTCGCAATTACTTTGCACTTACTTTGGTTAAAACCATGAGAATTTGTAAAAGTTTCATTTTCTCACAACTTTAGATGTCTTCTTGCGACAAACTCGTGCGGAACAATTTCGTCTTTGTTTTCGCGTGCTCTTGCCCACATGAAGCACCGGTCTTCAAGATCTTCTTGCAACATTTGCTTTGGACCTAGTAGTTACCGAAACAAGTAAGGATTTACATCATTGAGATATTGCTGTGTAAAACAAAAAACCTATTCCAAAGCATCTAATGTGACAAAATTACAGATTGGTGTAAGAGGACACATCCTATACCGTTTTAAGTTTATGCATATATGAGACACGCAACATGACATACAAAAACGAGATATGGCGGTTTTTCTGTAGTGTATAATAAATAAGACAACAGACTTACTAATTTTAGTTTTAATCCAGAGTATCCTCCTCGTCCGTCCGATGTGGGAACTTGGATTGTGATATTGACTCTTTTCCCCTCTCCGAATTTTTCTTGCGAGAGGAAATAAAAATAATTTCATTAGTATCTTTGGGATAGACAATAAGAACGAAACACAAATTAGAAAAAGCAATGTGTATTCCATACCTTAAATATAGGCGATTTTAGTACATGATTAAGGTAATTGTCCTAGTTTTCTTGGTCCATTACCGTTTCATATTTTTGGGGAAAGTTCTTAGTTTGTGCGGCCTTTCCGGGAAGGGTTTTACATGATTGTTGTACAATTTCCTTCGAAGTCCGCGGTTGAGCAGGTAGATGCTTCATGACCACTCGCTTCGACTCATGGGGCACCTCCTAATGAAGCTGCAATAAAATCTAATGTATGTTAATCACGGACTCGCAGTTAGACAACAAAAGCACGAATTGGTAACCGCATATGCATATTTCTTTTGTTGTTGAAGGGACTTCCTTCCAACATAAATGTTTTATGCCAACCATATCACGGACCAAATAGCCTAGGTAACTCTTGAATTCAATTCTATGGTCACCAATAGTAGGAACATTTTGTCAAATTCAATATCCCTTCTTTTGGCATTTTTATCAGAAGTATCTATGCGACTTCAACATTCTTGTCATTCCCCTCTCTTTTATGATCACTTCTGTAGAGTCTTCTTGTTGTGGCTTCTTTTCTGCTTCTGGAGCATTTTTCCAATTCTTTTTCTTCTAACACCTCCAAATCATCATTTTCAGAATCTTCTGACTCTGGAAATAATGAGAGGCAACATATGAAACCATGTGATGTTTAAGTAGAAACAAGTAAGTACAAGGTTTCGCACATTACCGTTAAGTCTTCAAATCTAGCGAGTGTGGAGCATATGTTCACCATCATTGTCATCCGATTGTACAATGTCATCATGACTCTCATCTAAATCTATCGTTTCTTCATCGAGAATCCACCTCATCATCGATTCCCTCCATTGGTCGTAATCATCATCTTCTCCCATGACAAAAGCTGTGTAGGTACGTGCATCTTAGTTAGGAATTTGAGCTTATTTTGGAAAATATTAGCTAAACCTAACAGGATTGGCAACATGTGTTACACCTATTTTCCCAATTATATGAAAAGAAAACAAACATGAACTCGTTGATGCATGTAACTTGAGGCTAAAACATCATTGCAACACACAAAATCTCCTCATGATTATTGTGTTATCCACAAAGCGAAAGGTTAGGTTAAACGGTCTTATATAGATTTTTGTTACAAAAGCCAAGAGCACTAAAGCACCGAGATAATGATTGTCCATTTTTAGCTTGAAGATATAGTCAAATTGTGCCAATGGCAACATGGTATTATTAAAAGTGGCAACTTAAAATGCGGATGTTACGGGCTCGCCAAGTAACGAGACTCAAATGATTAAATCTTGAGAAGCCTTGTATATAAATATGATTGACACAACATCGTCGATCAAAGTAGAGTTATTAACTCTCAATCAAAATCCAACCCAAACAATAACAAAAACCCTAGAAAAAAATTAGCATCGTTAAGTTTTTTATTTTATTTTATTTTGTAAAACCTAACTAACTCTGACCCTAACTAAGTAACATGAAAGAAAAATCCTTACCTAAATCTTATAATAGTTCATGCATATAACTTAAGCCTAAAATATTATTGTTGTAACAAAATGAAATCACATCTCATCGTATAACCGTGATTGTCATTAACTTGTTCTTTGATCTGTAGAATAAAAACCCTAATCATGCTTTAACTAGTAAACCTATAAGATCTAACATCTCGATTCCATGAGATCAAACAAAAAATCTAACATAAATTTAATATTCATTCGATAATGGGTTGTATAAATAATACCAACAACAAAGATCGAGTTTAAAGAGGTAGATTCCTTGTAAATATTAGAGATAGTAATAGAATAAAAACCCTACTCATGCTTTAACTAGTAAACCTATAAGAAGTGATAGATTAAAAACAATAATTATGTTTTAACTACTAAACCTATAAGATCTAACATCTGATTCCATGAGATCGAACAAAAAATATAACATCAATTTAATATTCATTCGATAATGGGTTGTAGAAATAATACCAACAACAAAGATCGAGTCTGAAGAGGTAGGTTCCTTGTAAAGATTAGAGATAGTAGTAGAATTATGATTTCATATAGAGAATGAATCGAGTAATAAAAACTGAAAAAGTAGATCGAACTCATCTTTCTTTTTCTTTTTGGAATTTAACCAAACCATCAAAGGAATTGATTTTCCTTTTGAAATCATCCAGCCTTGAGTAAATCCATTTTCATCACCCGCCAAACAAAATATTTTTGGTGTTTTTCTTTTTATTTCCAAATTTTTGATGTGTAACCAATATGGTTAGTTTCCTTATTTTATGAGAGAATATATCGTAGACGAGTTATGATAAAATTGTTTCCCAAAATTTTCGAAATTTTGTTTCGATCTCTAACCAACTCGAGAAGAGGCTATAGAAAAAAATTACTTTCCTATTTGAATAATATTTACCTTAATAATTTTAAATTTGGGTTGTCTCTGTATTATTCTTGGTTTAGGGAGGAAACGTATGAATTATTAGTGGCACCTATGTAGGAAACGTATTATTCTAATCATACAGTAAGCTAATAAAGATAAATAAACTAAACCCATCCATTTTCATGTTCATCATTTCCAGAAAACATAAAAGTTCAACGCTTGAATCATTCATCACATAAATGTCAACCTATCTATCAGGCGTAAAAAGCCTCCATCTAGTGCAGTACTTAAAAAATAAATAAAACCACCACAGAAAACAAAATGGTCATCAAAAACCTGGTTCTTTGTCAGATTAGTCTGGTTCCTCATTCTCATCCAATTCCACGCAAAGATCAGTATCATTAACATCGTCGTATAGCAGTACTTTACTTTCAATAACACTTTACTTGTTCAAACTCGTATTTTTGTTAAAAGTATTTGCAAGGAGATAATAAGATCAGACCTAAAGTGATAAATTGATTCTTATAGTTTACAGGGGGGAAAACTGTATTTTTCTACATTTCCTCCGTTCTTTCAGCTAATTATATTTATTTTTCCAAAAGAATGCACACCTCATAAATAAATAAATTTGCAAGAGTATATTGCATTTTGTAAAGTCTATGAACTTGTAAATAATTATCTGATTTATTTCATGATTCCAATACCTAAATAATAAAAGAATTCATAAACATCACCTTCTTCTAAATGACAAAATTAACAAAACGAAACAAGAAACGAAAACAACTTTCAAAGCGTCCACAAAATGAAATCGATAAATCAAACCATATCATCAAAAAAAAAACCATATCAAATCAAACACCCCCATCTTCAAACAATTCTTCTTGCAATGCGTAGGTGAACCAGATCACTCCAACCAGCAGGCTTGGGCGCCTTGTCATCCTCAGATTTGTCATTTTCTGCTTCATCAGGCTCCACATGCTTGTTAAGATCATGCTTGTTAACTTTTGGATTATCGCCATATCCAGGAACATCGGGACGATCTTCATCAATAATTTCAATAATAGAAGCAGGAGCATCATCATTCCACAGAGGGAACATCGGCATAAGCGGGAACATCAACATCCTCATCGCTCGATTACTGGCGCCCGAGAGGAACCTGGGGAATAACATCGGCATAAATAGGAACATCATCATTGTCAACACTCTACGACAAGGAACTAATTCTGACATTGAGAGGAACACCGAGGCAGTAGTTATTAGTCCACGGTAATGATAATCCTCAATTTACGAGGACCGACCATCGATGAGGACATTTTTGGATCCTCTCTTGGTTTCATCTCTACGGTCCCTCTTAGCGAGAACTCATTTTCCTCTTAATACTCTATGTTAATTTTTTTCTATGTTTGGTGTAATTTATATATATTTCTAAGGAAAACCTAATTTCTTAGATTTTCCATCATTATCTTAAATCACCTATTCTTTGGTATTTACACCGAATATTGTAGCAATATAAGGAGATATGGAATGAATATTTTCATGTTTATCTAATTTCCTTTTTAATCTAATATACATAACGAACATAACAAACTAAAATAAATTATCATCTCATGAGATATATGGAATGAATATTTTCATATTTATCTAATTTCCTTTTTAATTTAATTACCTAGGTCGGTTGGGGTGGCCCGGCCGGCTGTACCATAGGTGTAACGCAAAAAAAGGAAAAAGAAAATGTTGGCTAGTTAAACAATGACCCAACATTTAGCGGCAACACTTTCATGTTGATGCACGAAATTGAACATTTCAACATAGAAAAAAATCCAAACACCAAAACAAAAAACAAAAAAATACAAGGAAAAAAAAAAAGCAACATTAATAACCCAATGAATAAATTGTACATTTCAGCATATACAAATACCAAAAAAAAAAAAAAAAAAAAAACAACTGCAAGAAAAAAAGCTACATAGATAAGCCTAGGAATGTGTTAGCGGCATGGACATCGTGAGTACACGTTTCCGATTGTCCACAAAAATTCTTCATGAGACAGGCGCTCCTCATGTGAGGAATAATTGCAACCCTTGTTTCCCACGGTAGTGCCCCCAAATTTCCGTCAAGTTCGGTGAGTGTATTGTAACGCAATAAACGCGTATTTTCCAAAATAAGAGGTCCTTGTTATTTATAAAGGCTATCGGGTTATAAGTCGGCCATTCATCCTCTTCAAAGTAAATGCTTATCTTATAATTCCAATTCCATTCCCGCCGAGTGCCCATGTATGAATATTTTCTTCGGAAATGGGAGCCCAGAAATCTATCCGGGGCCGATCAATCCCCTCATGGATGTAGTAAAATAAAATGCGAACTCAGAAAATGACCATCCCAAGTGATGGGTTAGTATTTATCCAAAATTCACTCCCAGGAATATGATGCGGGGGTGGAGAATGTTGATGGAACGTCTCAGTGTGTAAATTGAAAGATATTATGCCAATATCCTGCTGACAACAATCCTTCCAAAAAATACAACCATGTGCGTACACACCTGAACTACGAAAAGTATAAGGAATCTTCATTGCTATGTTCCTCCATCCCCTCTTGTCTCCTAGAGTGTGTATTTGAACTTTACCATGCATCCATGTGAATTCGAACTACCTTGTACTCATTGGTACGTTGACAGTAGCCGAAACCCCCAATTATGTTGTATCGTGGATACCACGAATTTTCTGGATACGGTGCAATTGGGACGACACCAAAAAGGAATCCAATTCTTTTGTCCCCAAGGATAGTATTCCATTCTTTGCATACACATTTGCTTGCTAAACGCATTTCTGCACGGTTTGGATCTTATCTGAAGTATCTCGGTAGTTAATTCCGGCAACGTATCCATCACTATTATACTGATGAAAGATTATCAAAAAAATTTTTTTACAAGCTTTTAGGATTTTCTTATTGTAGAATGCTACAATCAGATACGAGTAAAGCTTGGAGCATCTCCAAGCAGTGGGTGTAAAATCCTACGTGGAAGTCTATTTAAGACTTTTATTTAAGAGATTATACACATATAGTAAATATAGAATCCTATGGTTAAAAAATTATCTCCAATAGTGAAAGGTTTAATCTTTAGAATATTTTATATGATAAAATCTTAACCGTTTATCTTTACTTTTACTAATTTCTAAAAAAAAAAAAAAATTGAAAATATGACGTGGGGGTGCAAGTGAAGGTGTAAATAAGACTTTATTTTCACATCCATCCTAGTTTGTAGGATCCCACCATTGGAGATGGATTTATGTTAATTGGGGGTCTAAAATCCTACATGTCATGAAAAACAAAAAGCTTGACCCTCTATTGGATATATATATAGACATCCAATACACCTGCTGGCAAATTTTTTTAGGTTTTCCATCTTAAATCACTATTCTTTGGTATTTGTAATTGCAGGAAATCCTACAATACACACCTCACAAGAATTCATAATATCTAACACATATTTAAGATCAACAATCAATCTCTTTATTAATTGAGTTAGAAATTTTACAAGAAGGAAGTGAAATCATGAATATAATTGCTACTCTAAACTTTCTCTCTCCTCAAAACTTTCTAACCCGTCTAAAAAAGATCTCTCTCTTTCTTAAGCTTGTTCGGCTCTTTATATAGGACATTACATAGTGGATGACAGCTAAGCTGTCCTTTATTTTCGGATCTGACTTGCGATACTCTCGCAAGTATTCAAATGTTAAATCTCGCAACACTCCTAAATCTAGCGGGTCTTCACATCTTTCTCGTGTTCGGGTGATGAGTGCCAAATAGTGCATATTTATACACCTTTTTATTGGCATTTTACTCATCTTTGCGCTTATAAATCAGATATTATCCCATATTCTCGTATTTTCTTTGTTTTCAAGAATAAATATTTGTATTAATTAATTTTGTATTTTTAGGTACTAAATAAAGTCAGGGAGAAAATGAGGAGCCAAAGAGCGAAGAATTGAGTCGAGCATCTATGGAGTAGATAGCCAAAGCCCGCGCGCAAATCATTTGCAACCCAACAAGGAAGACTTGGGCTAGAGCTACCCGCGACCGGATCGAACCCGCTCATCCCGGCCGTTGAGATCTTTATCTTCCACATCCAATGGTGTTGCCTCCACGTGCATCATAGATCGCTGCTCCCGTGCAACACCAGATCAAGCCAAAACCGCTTACCTCCCTGAGCCGTTCAGATCTCCATCATCTCCATCCGACGCTCGCTAGGCCAGTCTCATCTTTCCCCGATGTCCCTGCCTCACAACAAAACAACCCATACCCTATACCCTGATCGACTACCCCATTCTCTTCTCTTCCTTTCTCTTTCTTCTCCCCCATACCCTCTCTGCAACTTCTTCTCCTCCCTTACCCACTGACAGACAGAGCTCTGCTCTTCCACCTGCGACCTCCACCTGACACCACAGCAACAACCAAGCGCTGCAGCCGCCCCTCTCTAGATTTAGTTTTCTCTTTCTTAGCTTCTCCAACCCTAGAAGCTAGCAGAAAAACTAAAACTAAGTTTCCATCACCACAGTCAAAGCATGGAGTTGCGGGCGATTAGACGAAGGAGAACGCGGATTGAGTATGGGTTCGATGTGTTTTCATTTAATTTTTATTTTAATTAAATTAGGGTTAGGTATTTTGGGGAAACTTTGCATGTATAAATAGAGGAGGAGAACATGATTTTAGTCACGCTTTGGGTTAGCGAGTGTGTCATTTAGGTTTAAGTCATTCTTTGTTATTTTAATTTGATGTTTAATTTAGTGTTAGGGTTTCAATGAAACCCTGATTCCAATTGTGCTTAAACTCGTTGGATTGATCTTGTATGCTTAATATTATCAATTGTCTTCAATTACAAATACCCAATGCTTTTCTTTCACAGTGTATACCAACGCCATGGATACCTTTGTAGTCGAATCATAAATGTGTTGAGTGTATTGCAGCTCAACCTTAGATATAAATGCTAATTCCTTTGATTAGTTATACTTGATTAGATAACTAATGCTCGGGTTAGTACCCTTAATTTAGTAATTGAAGTTTACATGGAGAAACTCCTTAGTTAAGTGGCGAGAATTGACACACTTTGCCCTTAGCTACTATAGGAACAAGACATTTAACTTAGTTGAAAGCACAATAGAGATTAGTGGTGGAATTGCAGCCCTAGTTTTACCCTTTTGTCACTGTTTTTACCTTAGTTTAGGTTCATTCTTCAATATCAGCCGTTTCGGCACAAAAATATCTTTTGTTACACTCTGTCACTTGTTACTTGCTAGGAAACTCAGTTTAGCATAGCCATAGATCATTGAAATCACCCCTCGTCTCTGTGGATCGACCCGTACTTAGCGTCTCCAATAGGCCGTGCACTTTGCGGTATAACCCGTAGGCCATATAATTTACCCATCTTCCGAGCCTACCAAGTTTTTGGCGCCGCTGCGGGGGACTTGGCGCGTGCCTGTGTTCATTGGCTCGCTTCTTTGTTTTTCAATTATCCCCGTATATACATGTTTTGTTTTGTTTCTTTTAACTCCTTGATTATTATAACTTAGCATATCAGTGTAACTTAGATTATCATATTAGTGTAACTTAGTGTAACTTAGTGTAACTTAGATTATCATCTTAGTGTAACTTAGATTATCATATTAGTGCACTTATTTGTAGTTTCCATTTCTACATTTTTACCTTGCATTCTCTTAGTGCATTCTGCATATTGAATCAGTTTTCCCTTGTGACGGTCAATTCCGGGCTTATGCCGAGTTTACTCTCTTTGCTTTAAACTGTGGGAACTAAATTCTATGTTGAGCTACGAGTACCTACGTGTCTTCTTGTCTTGAGCCTTGCTAGCAGGTCTTTGCTGATAAGCGCAAACTCCCGGTACCCTCTATGCTTTGGCTCTTCTTGAGCAAGCCAAAGAAAGAAACAAAGGAGCAGCCCATTGTGGAGTACCTACAACCTTGATATTGCCTTTGGTGGTTTGTTCTCTAAACTTATTTTTACTGTGTGTGTATGCATGATTCGAGTGCTAGATTTTGAACCTCAAGCCGACTACCATCAGCTTGAGCCACATGTGCTGCTGAGGCACGATCTTTTGCATCTGTGCATATTATTTGTCTGTGTTGCTTTACCTTGCCAAGCCCTGAGCTCAGTTTGCAAGCCCTGCAAGCCCCACAGTATTTGCAGTGTAAGCACCTCTTGAATAGACCAAGGTTGAGACCAAGCCACGAGTGACTTGAACCACCATTCCTTGTAAGCTTTGTTTTCTTGAACCAAGTGTTTGTGTAGTACTTTGCCTTGCTTGGCCCTTGTATGTACTTGCTTTGCTCAAGCATTTGTGTGTACTAGCATTACTCGGCATCTAAGCAATTAAGTGTATTTGCTTTGCCATCTATATTGCCTTGCTAATTGGTGAGCATAAGCTTGTGTGAACTTTTTTTGTGAGTTTGAGCTATAACCATCCCATGAATGCTTGATAGACCAATTGCATTGCTAAATCTGTGCATCAGTGCATGACTGGAAGTTAGCTGAGCTAAACCACATACCCTGCAAATTTTGAGCATTAGACTGCAACCAACCTGCGACCCTCTGTGTGTTTCAGGCGGGGCTATACGTTGTTCCTTTGTTGCATCTCTTTGACCCGAGTGAACTAAATCAATTGACTATTTAGGCCCCCCGAGGCCGTGAGTGAGCTTAAACTTAGAAAACCTCGAGTATAGCTGAAAACCCAAGTGAAGTCAACTGTGGTGGTTGACATCAACTTAGTAGGATGCCCTGTAATTTTGCTTCTCTTGATCTGTATACAAACTGTGCACTCAAGCCTGAGCATAGTCTTTTGCATTGGTGTATGAATCTGTGGTGCATAAACAGCCCCTGTAACTGCATTTTTGAATCACAACCTGGTGAGCTAGAAACCTTGCTGCCATCACCATAACCTGTAAAACTAGTGCATGCGGGAGGCTGAGCTTTGACAAGGCCTGAGCCTAACTCCATCGCCTTAGTCACATTGTGTCTTTGTGTGATGTGCTGTGCTGTGAGTTGCCAATCTAAGCTGTTGCACCTAATTGAGCCCAAATTTGTGTTGTGTGTGTGCTTACTGTCTTGATTAGCGCAAATTTGTGTGAACTTTGAGCACGACCTATGCATAGCACGACACGAGCATAACTGTGCAACTCCCCCACCCCTGAAGGCTGTGGGGCTTTGTTACAAACTGGGCCATCAATCTAAAGCCCAGAGCCCCATAACCCTGACAATCACAGGTGCATAGGTTGAAGCCCAACTCTTTTGGGCTTGCACTCTGCACAATTGAACCCAGCACCATTAATCTGGGCTTGCACTCTGCATAACCAGAGCCCACAACCAAGCTGGGCCAGACCAACTAAGCTACACAACTGGGCTGTAAAGTTTTCACAAATTCTGGGCTTCAAACAACAAATCCCAAACAATCCAAAACCCACACAAAACCAAACAAAGCCCACATAAACCAAACAGAGCCCACAGTTCCACTGGGCTGTATTTTCCCAACAAACCAAATTCCCACATAAACCAAAGCCCATTTTCATGTTATATTTGTTAATGTTTGTACATATTTTCTATTGGGTTGACCCTCAACTCTTTAGACTGTTAGTAAATTTTTGTAGGACTTGTTATTTTTTTTTTTCTTTCTTGAATCGGTTGAGTCTTCTTGTGCATTTTTTTTGTGCTAATCCGATATAATCACCACTGAGAATGTTGGATTTTGCCTTGAAGAATGAAGCTCAACCTTGCTCCTGCCGACATCCGGTAATCTCTTCCCTTTTCTCTTATCGCATAGTTCTCTCGGTATGTGACTGTTTAATTTTTCCTATCTGAAGACACATTGAGGACAATGTTTGATTTAGGTTTGGGGGTACATTTGCATTTGCATTTAGAGTTTTTAGCCTTTTATTTTACCTTTTATTTTCAAAAAAAAAAAAAAAAAAAAAAAAAAAAAAAAAAATTCAAAAACTCTTTTTGTAAAACCTCCAACTTTTAGAGATTTTAGAGTCACTAGCATGCTTTTAGCTATGTTTACATAGAGATTCGACCAAAATAATGAGAACTTGGAAGTCGGAGAACACAATCGGGTTCCTTAGTTGATTAGAGCGTTAAAGTTGGATTTAACCATACCGGAGGGCGAATTAGGTCTTTGTTTAGATATTCGGTAGTAGAATTGTGATCACCCATAGTGGAGACTACCCAATTTACATCAAGTGAGGCACCAACCTTCAATTTTTGCAACTTTCTAGAAAAGGTGTTAGAGTGTGTGTCACCTTACGTAAATTAGGGTAGGAATGGTGAGCTACCCAACTTCGCACCATTTTCAAGCACTACTTTTGATCTCTTGAGTGCTAGTTTTTGTCAATCATGAGGGTGACGTCTAAAGATGAAAACTCCTTCTAAATACCGATTTGTAGTTAGCATCTCTCTCTCTCTCAATCGCCAAGACCCATAGAAACACATCATCGTCACAAGCCAGAGCGAGAATCGAGAATATTGAAAAGAAAAGTTGAGATAGTCCAAGGTTTATATGCAACAAAGAAAAGAAAATAGGATGAGAATTAATAAAATTTATAAAATCAAGACAATACAAGTTGTGGAAAAATTGAGTGATAAAGTACTTTGTCCATGGAGTTAGTTGTTTCATTATTTGTATTTTTATTTTCACTTATTATAAAAAAAAAAAAAAAAAAAAAAAAAATCAAAAAAAAAGAAATAAAAAAAAAAAAAAAAAAAAAAAAAAAATAAAAAAAAAAAAAAAAAAAATATTGTAGTTTATTTTCTTATTTTTGCTACCACCATGGTAAAGAAGAATTTAAAAGAAAATCCAAACAACAAGGAATTTGAATAGAAAAGTTAAAAATTGTCAAGTTTTGTGAAGTTTAGGTCATCAACATTTGAAGACAGAAGACCGAAGATTGAAGACGTTTCTATGGTTCTTATGAGAGAGTGATATTAATTGCCGATCGGGTGAGAAGTGAGTGAGTACTCCACCCCTTACTAATGGTTGATTTTCCTTTCTTAGAGATCATTAGAAAAAGATTCTTTTGTCCACACCTTTGTGGAGTCTCCAGATTTTATTTCGGAAGGTTATCCTTCTTACTACAACGTGTGTGGATTTCTCTCTTTATTCCGCTCGCACACATGAGAGACTAAAAAAGCGATCTTTTTGAGTGCAATTATCATAAAACCCTAATGGTGAGGCGGAAGTCGAGGCTTATGATCACAATCGAATCCGAATTCTTTCATATGGTATGGTTACTTCTCGCTCGGCACTTAAGGATGAGAATGCGTTCTTCGATAGTTCTAACTTACTGTTACTAGCATGCGAAACTCTATGTCCTCATAGCTTCTTGGAGGCTTGAGACTCTTTTACACTCGAAGTTGGAGAAGGTTTTGTGGGTACACCTCTTGTAAACCCTCACGAGACTACAACTCGTCCACTAGGGACACCTAGGGGTTTAAAGGCTTAGTGCATACGCTAAATGCATTCGAGAGACCTGCGACGGGGGTATAGTTAGGATTTCTTAATTTTGTTTCACTTGAGGACAAGTAAAATTCGGGTTTGGGGGTATTTGATGAGTGCCAAATAGTGCATATTTATACACCTTTTTATTGGCATTTTACTCATCTTTTGTGCTTATAAATCGAGATATTATCCCAAATTCTCGTATTTTCTTTGTTTTCAAGAATAAATATTTGTATTAATTAATTTTGTGTTTTTAGGTACTAAATAAAGTCCGGAGAAAATGAGGAGCCAAAAGAGCGAAGAAGTGGAGTCGAGCATCTATGGAGTAGATAGCCAAAGCTCACAAGGCGCGCAAAATCAACAAGTAGCAACTCAACAAGGAAGACTTGGGCTAGAGCTACCCACGACCCGGATCGAGCCCGCTCATCCCGAGCCGTTGAGATCTTTATCTTCCACATCCAATGGTCGCTGCCTCCACGTGCATCATAGATCATGCTCCGTGCAACACCGGATCAAGCCAAAACCGCTTACCTCCTGCCTCGAGGCCGTTCGGATCTCCATCATCTCCATCCGACGCTCGCTAGGCCAGTCTCATCTTTCCCCGATGTCCCTGCCTCACAACAAAACAACCCATACCCTATACCCTAGTCGACTACCCCATTCTCTTCTCTTCCTTTCTCTTTCTTCTCCCCCATACCTCTCTGCAACTTCTTCTCCTCCCTTCCCTGTCGAATGCGAGTTGCTCTTCCCACATGACCTCCCTGACACCACCACAACAACCAACTACCATTCCTGCACCCCTCTCTAGATTTAGTTTTTCTCTTTCTTAGCTTCTCCAACCCTAGAAGCTAGGTTAAAGAAAACTAAAACTAGGGTTTCCATCACCTACGTGTCAAAGCATGGAGTTGCGGGCGATTAGTAGAGCCAACAAGGAGAACGAGTTCGAGAGTATGGGTTCGATGTGTTTTCATTTAATTTTATTTTAATTAAATTAGGGTTAGGTATTTTGGGGGAAACTTTGCATGTATAAATAGAGGAGGGAGAACATGATTTTAGTCACGCCTGGGTTAGCCAGTGTGTCATTTAGGTTTAAATTCTGTTCTTTGTTATTTTAATTTGATGTTTAATTTAGTGTTAGGGTTTCAATGAAACCCTGATTCCAATTTGTGCTTAAAACTGTTGGATTGATCTTGTATGCTTAATATTATCAATTGTCTTCAATTACAAATACCCAATGCTTTTCTTTCACAGTGTATACCAACGCCATGGATACCTTTGTCAGAGTCGAGTCATAAATGTGTTGAGTGTATTGCAGCTCAACCTTAGATATAAATGCTAATTCCTTTGATTAGTTATACTTGATTAGATAACTAATGCTCGGGTTAGTACCCTTAGGGTAATTGAAGTTTACATGGAGAAACTCCTTAGTTAAGTGGTGGGTTTGACACTTTGCCTTTTACTACTATAGGAACAAGACATTTAACTTAGTTGAAAGCACAATAGAGATTAGTGGTGGAATTGCAGCCCTAGTTTTACCCTTTTGTCTTGTTTTTACCTTAGTTTAGGTTTATTCTTCAATATCGGCCGTTTCGGCACAAAAATATCTTTTTTACACTGTTTGTCACTTGTTACTTGCTAGGGAAACTCAGTTTGAAGAAAGCCTTAGATCATTGAAAGCACCTAAAATCGTGGATCGACGTACTTGCCGCGTCTCCAATAGACGCCGTGCACTTGCGGTATAACCCGTAGGCCATATAATTTTCTACACATCTTCATGCCTACGGGTAGACTCGAGCTACTACATGTTTGTGGGAATAGAGACTGTTCACCTCCACACCGTAGGGTAGGGAAGGAGAGAAACTCTATATGGGTAACTCATCCGCAGAGGTTGCAGGAAAAGGAAAGGTCGGTCCTGAAGCTCACATCTGGAAAGACTTCACATTGGAATGAAGTTCTTCATGTTCCATACATTGCCACCCAAAAATCTTGTTTCTTGTTCAGTTTTAGATGATAAGGGTTTTAAAGTTAAATCGAGTCTGGAAAACTTATAGTAACTAAGGGCAATGATTATGTGGGTAAGGGTTATAAGACCTGGGGGTCTATATAAACTTAATGTAACATGTCCCGATTTGAAATTGAATGATTCTTCGCTTACATGTGTGTGTGTCATTGAACGTTTGGCATGGTAGACTTGGTCATGCAAACTATAAATCAATGCATAAATTGGCTAGCGTAGGCTGCATACCCAAATTCACTTTATATAAAAATCATAAGTGTAAGATTTGCGTAGAATCTAAGCATGCTAAGAAATCATTCAATAAGAATGTCCGGAGAAACTCTAAACCCTTAGATTTAATCCACTGGACCTAGTTGATATGAAGTCGGTTCAAACAAGAGGTGGTAAGAAATGGTTTATTACTTTTATAGATGAGTGTACAAAGTCCCATGTTTACTTACTTAGAGGGAAGGATGATGCCTTAGAAGCCTTTAAGATATATAAAAGTGAAGTCGAAAACCAATTGAATACTACCATTAAAACTATTAGGTTTGACCGTGCAAGTAGTGGTGGTGAGTATGAAATTCCGTAGGAGATTTCTACCTTGAAGAACATGGCATAATACATGAGACTACATCCCCTTATTCACCTCAATCCAATGGTGTAGCCGAACGTAAGAACCGTGCCCTTAAGGATATGATGAATTCCATGTTGATTAGTTCAGATTACCTTCGAATTTTTGGGGGAGGCTATCCTCTCCGCCAATTACATCCCGAGCAGAGTACCTTTAAAGGATCGGATAAAACTCCATATGAGTTATGGAAAGGTAGACAACCATCTTATGATTACTTCAAAGTGTGGGGTGCTTGGCTAAGGTGGGCATCCCTCCTCTAAGAAAAATAAGATAGGACCCAAAACCGTTGATTGTGTTTTTATAGGGTATCTGAGCATTCTAGTGCTCATAGGTTTATGGTTGTGAGTTAAATTTCGACATAGGGTTGAATACTATCATGGAGTCTAGGGATGCCGAGTTTTTTGAGAATGTTTTTCCTTTGAAACGTGATTCTCGAAAGAGATGTTTAGATGATCCCCTAGATGTGCCTTCAACTAGTCGGCTATTACCTTTAGAGGAAGATGAACCGTAAGTATAACCTAGAAGAGGTAAAGGGTTAGAACCGAGAAACCTATCCTGTTTGCATAACATACCTAGCCGAAGTCGATCCTCGGACTTATAAAGAAGCCATGACTTGTCCGTAAGCTCCTTGGTGGAAAGAATCTTCCTTTAATGAAATGGATTCCATCCAGAAAATCGGTGCTTTTGAACTTGTAGATTTACCTCCGGGTTTAAGGCCATAGGTTGTAAATGGACTTTCAAGAGAAAACGTAAGATAGATGGAACTTGTTGAAAAATACAAGGCTAGGTTGGTAGCTAAAGGCTATAGACAAATAGAAGGTATAGATTTCTTTGACACATATTCACAAAGTGAGTAAAATTAGCTCCATTAGGATGTTAATTGCTATAGCTTGTCAATCATAATCTAGAGATACATCAAATGGATGTAAAGACATCGTTTCTTAATGGTGAGTTAGATGAAGAAATTTATATGGAACAACTTTGAGGGCTTTGTAGTTAAAGGTTGTGAAAAGAAAGTTTGTAAAGCTTGCTTAAATCTTTGTATGGATTGAAACAAACACCTAAACGGTGGCATGAGAAATTTGATCATGTGATGATTTCTAGTGGTTTTAGAAATAATGAATCGATAAGTGTGTTTATACTAAACTTGTCAAGGATGCTGTGTGATTGTATGCTTGTATGTTGATGATATGCTTATACTAGGTACAAACATGGATGTTATTAATTCCACTAAGAAACTGTTGAATGAGAACTTTGACATGAAAGACTTAGGCCCATTTGATGTCATATTAGGGATGAAGATTAGAAAAACTTCTAATGGCTATAGTCCGAGTCAGTCTCATTATGTTGAATCCATACTTAAGAAATTTAATCGGTTTAATCAGTAAACCGTGTGTACTCCTTATGATTCTAACTGTCGTCTCAAGAAGAATAAGGGTGTAGGAGTTAACCAACTTGAATACTCGAGAGTCATAGGAAGTCCGATGTATTTGATGAATTGTACGAGACCAGACATTGCTTATCTTTGTAAGTAGGTTAACGGTATATACGTAATCCGCAGCGAGATACATTGGGATGCACTTATTAGAGTGCTAAAGTACTTGAAGTACACAATGACCTTTAGTTTGAATTACGAAGGATATCCGTCCGTCCTTGAGGTATTTTTGCGATGCAAAGTTTGGATAACAGGATCGAGGATTCTAAGTCTACGAGTGGATATGTATTCACTCTAGAAGAGTGCGTCTCGTATCTTGGAAGAGTTCCAAACATACATGTATAGCTCATTCCACTATGGAATCGGAGTTTATTGCGTTAGATAAAGCGGGAGAGGAGGCCGAATGGCTAAGAAACTTTTAGAAGATATTCCTCTCTCGCATAGGCCCGTGCCGGCTATATCTATACACTTGTGACAAACAAATCTGCGATAGGTAGATCTAAGAGTAGCTTCTACAATGGAAAGTCTATACATATTCGTAGAAGACATGATACTTTGAAAACACTAATCTCGGCGGGCGTTATTTCCATAGATTGGACGTAGTCCAAGGAGAATATCGCATGGACCCTTTGACGAAAGGTTTGTCCAAGGAGATAGTTAGTAAAGCATCGAGGGGGTGGGGCTTAGGCTCAATAATTAAACTTGCCATGAAGGATACTCAACCTTGCCGATTGGAGATTCCAAGATCAAGGTTTCGAATGAGACAACTAATTCATGGTGGGTAAAGGTAAACACTATCGAGAGAATTTCATTCTCTGTCCCTTCCTATGGTGTTGATGTGATAGTGTGATTGCATGTGGAGGATGACTTTTAAATAAGTCTTAATGAGTTCCATAGTTTCAATTTAAGATTGAAGTGGGGTGTAGCAAGAAACACTCTTGATGGAACTCACCTATACGAATGTGGAAGTGGGGCCGCTTCATGAGAATTGAGCCAATTCTCTAGAACATTACGAGAAACGAGGATATGTATAGGGCCAAATTGGACAAACGGCACGAACTTAGCAACACCAGGAGAATATCATGTGTGGTTGTTGTCGCGAATTACACCAACGCTATCAGTTTAAGACTAGGTTCTTTGTTTAGCTAGTAGTTTAGGTAACTTCTCACTAAGTAAGGGTTCAAGACCTCATGGACACCTTTGCCTAAATGGTATTTTCCTTACTCGATTTTTTCGTTTTCCGAGATTTCATTCATGTGGGGATTGTTGGAGAAAATGAGTTTTAATTAAAAGGTTTTATGGTCTTGGTGTGGTTTGATCTAATGACCTAAAGGTCTAAGGATACTTACTCATTTTTGGGTGAATGAAGTGGAACCTTTAGTCCCACATTGTGGTAAACTAAAGAGGAGCTCTACTATATAATCATACACTTATGTATGAATTGTAAAACATGGGTGGAGCTCTACTATATAATCATACATATTTTTACCCATGCGATATGCGCGTATGCCATGCACCAAGTCCCTTTTATACACGGATTTATTTTTGGGCGAATTTTTTCTTTAGGAAATTAATTCCAAAATTATTTCTTAAGAGTTTTATTTTTGGGTAAATTCCTTTTACGTGTTTTACTTGTTTTTGAAGAAAATTAAAACCTAACTTGATTTGCAAGTATTTCATCCTATAAATACAACTCGAAAATCTGTTTTTAATACACCGAAAATTCTTCTTTTATTCTAGGGTTTCTCCATACGTTTTTACCTCCATCCCCGTTGCTGAGTTCGAAGAGAGGGTAACTTGCGTTGTGCTAACTCAAATTATATCGGGCAGTCTTATCCTGGACACATCTTCGCTGTGAGGGGTTTAGCATTACTCAACTCGAGTATACCCGCGAACTAATGTGTTAAGGACAACTTGTTGAACCTGTGATTCTGCCCTCTTCAAGTTATTTCGGTAGAGTTGTTTCGCATTAGTTCTTTACATATTATTTTGATACATCTAACGTGTTGTTCATTGTTGCAAGATTCCAACATATCCATGATAGGCAACTTCCACAGACTTCAGATAATGCATTCAACAATCATACATGCGAGTTAGACGACCAGTCCCCAACATATACAAACAAGTTTCTGCATTAAAGGGATATCATGAAAAACAAATGCATTTGAGGAGGTAGGTAAACCTCTTTTTCTTCTTCATTCATGTATTCCAGAATCCTGTAGCTAGCAGATAACTGTAAACCATAAAATAAAAAAAAAAGCTTCACATAAGCATCAATTCATATAGAAAACTAATAATAAGGTGAAAGTAGATTACGAACCGCAGTTGACCAGAAACGAGGAATTAACTTGGAAATTTTATACATCTCCCTAATGAGACGTTCCTGTTCTGGAGTGACGCAGGGGTATCGGAGACAGTTATGCTTTTCATCCACCGCAGTTTATCCAAACACTCCTTTACTCTATACTTCTGAGCAAACTCCTTGTCGTTAGCCTGTATATTATCCCACAGATAGAATCAAACAAAATTGAACTAAACAAGATAAAATCAAAATACCAGGTGAAATTAACACTTACCTCATCAACCTCGTCTTGTAATTTCATTATCGGGTCCACCAATTCAAGAGCATCCTCTAACGATAGTTCCATAATTTTCGTTGGAATCTTGCACTCTGTGATAACAAGAAATCAAGGTTACACCCGATAGAACAAAGCTAACGATTAAATAATAAAAAAAAAATTGATTTTCTGTTTTAGATGGATCTGACATATGCTAAAAGATCTAACAAACATTAACTATTATACTAGATGACCGCTGCCACGGTGGAACGGCCGACCGAAAAAATTGACGCAAAACTCAATTTTATACTGACAATTTAGTTCCGCCATAATGGCACGGAACAAAGATATCATATTTCTTTTTGAAGAGATGTAAGCAATTTCTAAAATTTTATATAGTTGAAAAATATTCAGAGATGTAGAATACAATTATGGCGGAAACTTAACCGAAAACGTGACTCAATGAAACTTTAAATTCCACACTAGCTTGAAACCCGTGCTACGCACCGGGAGTGATGGAATTTCTTACATCGTCAGTTCATGTTCACTAAGGCGGGGCTTCGCCCCGCACCCGTCCTAATAAGAGTTCTAATAGGCTTCTAGAATTACTATCCAATAGATTGACAATTAACAGTTAAAACTTTATAATAATCAAATATATATAATATTATTATGATTTGAGGATCTAATATGGTTTTGAAAACTAATTTCATGCAATATAATAAAATAATAATCAATTTTACAAATAAACTAAAATATTTTAAGCTATAAATACACAATTAATTATTTTTTTTAGTATTTAACCCGTGCTTCAACCAGACGACAAAATCGATCCTCGGTTGGGCGAAGCCCCCACTTTGTCCAAGAAAGGATCTCAATTAACAAATCGTGCATTGTACCATGAAAACACCAATTATCATTTATTTATTTTTTGAAGCAATCATTTAGTAAACTAACAATCAGAACCAAATTATTCATCGATTACATATTGTTTAAAGGGTTGGAGATTAAGAAATCCTCTTAAATAAAATAATTTTGAAAAATTATACTGACCTTTGATATCAATCAAGTAGTTCATTACATTACATGTATCAAGATTACTATTGATAGTTAATGAAACATCATACTTTCTATACGGTTAAATCAATATCCGATATTGGAGACATAAAAAAACACAATATTAATATAAAATTGATTGAAAACTCTAAATGGTGCATAACATATGAATTGCTTCCCGTCAAAGAAAATGTTATCAAGGAAATGCATTGATATATGTTTCTTCGAAAATCATATATTTGTGTTAAGAATTAAGGGACCAACTTAACTTCTCTTCCAGGCTCAAACTTGTTATAGTTAAATGAAAAACCACACTCATTAGTCATTATATAGGCATTGATATCCGAAGTTAGAGACACTAAAAAATAGATTGTCAACTCTAAATAGGGAAAAGCATATGATATGTTTTCGTCAAAGAAAATATAATTAAGGAAACGTACATATATATTTTTCTTCGTAAATCATATACTTGCGTTAAAAATAAAGCGGCTAACTCAAATTGTTTTTCTTGGCTCCAACTTCTTGTAGTTGAATGAAAAATTACACATATTATGTAGTTGTGTTAATATCTTACATTAAAGACACTAAAAATAACACGATATTAATAGACAACATATTGCCAACCCTAAATAGTCCAAAGCATATAAAGTGCTTCCCGTTAAAGAAGCAATCGAGGAATTGTCATTAGTCATTATATAGGCATCAATATGTGATATTAGAGACATTAAAAAAATCAGGATATTAATATAAAATAGGTTGCCAACTCTAAATAATGCAAAGCATATGAAGTGCTTCCCGTCAAAGAAGTAATCAAGGAAATGTCATTAGTCATTATATAGGCATCGCTATGTGATATTAGTGACATTAAAAAAATCATGATATTAATATAAAATAGATTGCCAGCTCTAAATAATGCAACGCATATGAAGTGCTTCACGTCAAAGAAAATGTAATTAAGGAAACACACATATATATTTTTCTTCAGAAAATGTATGCTTGCCTAAAAAATCAAGCGGGTAATTTTCTGGCTCCAACTTCTTGTAGTTGAATGAAAAATCACACATATTATATGGTTGTCTTTGATATCCGACATTAGAGACACTTTGAAAATAACACGATCTTAATATAAAATAAATTGCTAACCCTAAATATCGCAAAGCATGTAGAGTGCTTCCGTCAAAGAAGCAATCAAGAAAATGCACCGATATATCTTTCTTAAGAATCATAAGCTTGCGTTAGGAATCGGGAAGCCAAATCAAGTTCTCTTCCGGGCTCCAAGTTCGTATAGTTAAATGAAAAATCACACTCATTATATGGTTGTATCAATACCTCATATTAGAGACATTAAAAGAACACACGATATATAACATAAAAATAGCTTGTAAATTCTAAATAGTGCAAAACAGGATGAAGTGCTTCCCATCAAAGAAGTTGTAATCAAGAAAATGCACTAATATCCCACTATGACCCCTTTTGAATATCCGTGATTGTTTCTTTAACCGTAAGGATCGCCTATTGATAATTGGAGTGTTTTAATTGGCAAACGGAATCAATTATATTGGCTATGAATTCTTATCATTTTTTCTTTTCCTATTTATGACTCTTACTTGGTCGAATTGTATTTATTGTTAATATAAAATAGATTTTCAACTCTAAATATTGCAAAGCATATATATGAATTACTTCCCGTCGAAGATGATGTAATCAAGGAAATTCACTGATATATATTTTTATGAATCATATACTTGCGTTAGGAATCAAGCGACTGACCAACTCAAGTTCTCTTCCAGGATCCAAGTCCCTGTAGTTAAAAAAATCACACTCATTGTATAATTGTTTGGATATCTGATATTAGTGATACTAAAAATCGATATTAATATAAAATAGATTTTCAACCATAAATAGTGAAAAGAATATAAAATGTTTCTCGTCGAAGATGATGTAATCAAGAAAATGCATTGATATATCTTTCTTCAAAACTTGTGCTAAGAATCAAGCGGTCAACCCAACCTAGGCACCAACTCCTTATAGTTAAATGAAAAATCACACTCAAATATTAATATATTATATTAGACACATTAAAAGAATACACGATATAACATAAAATAATTTTCCAATTCTAGATAGTACAAAACAGATGAATGCTTCCCGTCAAAGAAGTTGTAATCAAGCAATGAACTAACATCCCACCAAGACTCTGTTTGAATATTCGTGATTGTTACTTTAACCGTAAGGATTGTCCACTAATTAATGATTGTCCCACAAAGAGAATCTATATTGTATTGGTTAATTAAATAATTTAGTTCTTTGGATTTTTAGTGATGCATATAGCTAATTTTACTATGTATGTGGCTTGATACAAAACATAAAACTCATATCAACCGTAGGTCAAGATAACGAAGTGTCGTTACAGCATGGTCTATTAAACAAAAAAATTTCATGCGTATATCATGTTCAAGAAAGAAAAAGAATAATAAGAATAGGTTTCACAAAAAACTATAATTCAATAATTTGGCATAACCCCATAAAAAAAATCAGAAAAATTTATAAAGGAAGGCCAAGAGAGAGTAGAATGCTCTTAGGACAATAACTTAACAATGTTGTTTGGGATTTACATCCATCCTTATTCCTATTTCCCTATTTCATATTAACATTTATCCTTTTTTCCCCACATAGAATTGAAAATGATGGACCGGGCCAATATCATCCTGGTTTATAATTATATATTACTACATCATCGAAAAGACTTGTACATGTTTAGAGAATATATCTAAGATGACAAAGAGAATTATTCATTTTACAAATATCCATGTCAATGTCCTTAATATAGGCCTTTGAGACTCGTCTGCAAAGAAAACAATGAGAAATGAGAAATGAAATGGAATTAAAATTCTTTGCGTGGCAACAAAATATAACAAAGTAATGGAAAGATTTTTCTTCCCTAAATTAATTCGAAAATACAGGGTAGGAAAAAGATTTTTTTAACATACTAAATATTTAAGCTATCCGTTTGGGATTCTTTTACCATAAGTAGACCTCTAAAGATTTTTTTGCCCTAAGGTTTTTAGATATTTTGAGTTTTATAAACACTTATTTAAAATTTTCTTTCCATATATAATTACAACTGTTGAAAAAGATTACGTCATAAATATGTATGAACAATTGCATACTGCATGGTAGCAGCTTCCATAAATAACTTAAAAGTATTAGTCTACAAATGGTTTCTTCAAAATTGCTCACCCAAATGATCCTTCACATATGTACCAGTGACAATCATCACCACAGGTACATTTGGACGACCATCCAATATCCCATCCTTGATAGCATGAACCAAATCACCCCATAAGGTTACTTTCATTGTAGTTCACCTAAAGACGAACAAAAATCCATTAGGATAATCCACTCAACAAAAATTATTGAATCAAAAACCCATAAGATACCGTGTAGTTTACCTCTCATTCTCAAGAATAATCTCCCTCATAAACACATCACTTACTTTCTCAAATTCTTCAACTGATTTCGTCACAACGTTCGACACGGAATTTAGCCTTCCAATCACAGCTGCAGGAATTATATAAGAAGAGGTTAATGTTTGTTGTTTTTACCAAACAAAAAAATTAGTTTTTTTTCTTATTTCCGACTGTTCACATGTATAATACGTAGTATCATTTTTTATGGTCCCAATATTCTCCATAGAAAGGAAACTAAATATCTCTTAGGGAAAAGTCGAGATGTGAACTTTCAGATGTTCCACCTTGCTAAACCTGTTCAACCACATTACATTTTCAAAGGACACAATTCTATAACCGGCTGATGGCTTGGCAATGCTAAACCTCTGAATGGAATACACATTTCCCTCCTCGAATTTCTCTTGAACAATCGTATATAATATGTGCCTACCCTAGCATGCATTTGAGTACCCTGTATTATATCCAATCAACAATTAATTTCTAATCGGTTAAAAAAAAACAATTAACTTTTACCGTAAATATGCAACAGAGGTCGACTAACTTACCTATTGGTCAATGAGATGTAGGTCCAAACTCCATAATTGACCTCGTTTTTCTCGTTTTCAAATCTCCATTTTCAAAACCAAAGCCCTCACGGCTTTCGTTGTGTCTGTTTCCTACCAGACGCTTGAAGGGGGTATAAACCGTTCCCAAATGTTTCTTACCTACATATAAACATCATATATTTTAAAATTGATTAGAGAAAAAAAACATCAACCTATTAATATAAAGAAAAAACGATAAGAAAAAAAAAAAAAAGAACCTATGAATCCAAATTGCGACATTTGAATAAGTTTACATACCACGGAATCAACTACCATTGCTTCCCCTTTGTTGTGATTTTCTTCAAAAGTCATAGTTGATATCTTACATTCGCTACCTCCTTTTTCACACAAAGTACGTGGTTTATGTAGGAATAAAGAGTGATTTGCATTCTTTATATAGATGTTAGAAACTTAGTTCCAAAGAAAATCTTTACAATCGTTATGGAATTAAATCCAGCTATATGGTTTGTTATAAAGAAAATAGGGGTGAAGAATGATTTCCATCCTTTATTAACTAATGACTTTGTTTTTATTAGTAAATTAATAGTATTAATGGAACTTGTTAGATTGTGTTCAGGTAAATGATTAGATTTTTTTTATATTAATGGATATCGTTAACATAAATATAAATAGGAATTTAAATATCATAGTATTTTTATATATTGTTGGTTTTTCCTTTGTTAGATATTTATCATTAATACTAAAAATTAACATAGCTATTTCTATATTTTTTTCCTTTTAAAAGATTAAAAAAATATAAATCTTTTTTTATTCCGTAAATACGTCGATTTTATTTTTTATTCTAATCATAAATGTCCAAAATTATAATGTAGTATTTTGTTAATTCTCTGGATCTTTTACAATAATTACATGAAGCTATATATGTAATTATTTTATTTCATAAATATGTTAATTTGATTTTTTTTTATTTTAATCATAAATGTCCAAAATTAATATAGTAATTTTTTTATTTTTTGGATTTTTATAAAATTATAAAAGATTATTTTATTCCATAAATATGTTGAATTGATTTTTTTTTATTTTAATCATAAATGTCCGTAATTAATATAGTAGTTACTTTTATTTTTGGATTTTCAAAATAAATGCACGAAATTAATATAGCAATTTTTCTAAACAATGGGGGCGTCTGTCGCGTTTGTCCCACCAATCCGCCCAATCTACACCGCACATTGTCGGATCAACGCACCATATATAACGAAATTTCATCCAAGCCGAATACGAATGGTTTCTCAATTAGCCAATGAGAGCGCGAGGTTTCGCTCACCGACCCAATAGGAGGGAGGGTAAGCAGCACCAGTGCTACTTTTATTCTGGAGTGAGGGATGGTATTAAGTTTTTAGGTTGTTGATTCCAATCTTCGACACTGGTATACGGAATCGGTAGCATTGGCTTGCTATTTCTCCTCCCTTTTACGAGTTTTACGACATGTAGTTCAGAATTGTCACAAACACCTGCTAAGCATGACCAAAAATGAAAATTGATGAGTTAGCTTGATTTCTAGATCCTAAACACAACTCCATCCCCGCATACTATTCCGACAAACACAATCTAATTATAATGAAACATCTTCTAAATAGCAACACTGCAATCGAAAAACTCTTGTTGCAGGCCATCGGAAACCATAAAATATTGAACAAGAAATTCAGAAAATAAGATCAATTTCCAGAAGCAAAACAAAAGCTGAATTATCGGGACCCCCAGTGTACAAATTGATCAAGGGAACATTGAAAATGTATTCAAAAGTCAAAACAGAGTAAAAAACATTTTTCTCGTAGTTTATTACTTGCCTGACTTGATTTTCCATACTGGGCCATACTCTACAATGACTCAATCACTCAGTAAATCACACTTATGTACACCACAATGTTGGATCTCACTGACGGGGAAGAAATAGTTCCTCATTACTCGTCCAACAGAGAGCGAAAGTGGATAAACAATGTGGACTAAAAAATAAAATCGAATAAAGAAAACATCGTGACAAGAACTACCTTCAAGAATTAGTACTCTGCGTCTTTGCTGTATAGGGCCTCGAATAACTTGGTTGACGATCTTTTATGGGTTGTGCAGCTCCATCAATAGCAATCTTCCCCAGACCTACTTCCACTATTCCTACTTTTCGTATCTGAATAATCGTCATCTACAGGTAAGGTTTGAACTGCGTGCACTAAAGATTCACGGAGACGAGGACGTGAAGTGAACCAAGAATGTTCAAGACACTGAGCTGTTGTTGGTCGCTTCCCAGGAACAAAATCCAGAATTGGTACCAGAAAGTCGGACAATTCTTTTGCGTCTTGTTCACTAAACTCGTACTTCTCCATCAGATCTTTTTTTTAAGGGGCCAGAAACTTAACCGACGGATGTGCCTTAGATCGCCATATCTATTGAAAAATTCTCGTGAATACCGTCCGCCAAATGCAATCTAAAAATTAAAAGAAGTGTAGTTGAATCACAAAACTGAAAATGAGACATTTCCAGTATTCACAGGGATAATCGGCTTACCTCGCGTGGCATCATTCCAAGTAATTCCATCATTTGAGCTAAGTGGTCCTGTGAAAGGAAACCTCGTGAGTGATCAACCATAATTCAACCCTGTAATAAGCACTTGTTTAGACTTACTAACATTATACATTTTATACATAAGAATGAACAAACTATCAAAACAAGAAATTTACATGATTCTAGTTCCTAAAAAATAAACCCATGACTCCAGTAACAGAATTGATGATGGCACATAGCTAATTATAACTATAGCCAGAATCGACGATAAAAGACATAATTCTATAGCCAACTGCCAATTAACCAAAATCAGAATTGATGATATAAACTCTTCACAGTTAACCAAAATCAGAACCCCATACAGTTCAATCAACTTCAATTCAATAAAACTCAACCTTAATAAAGAATCAATTCATAAAATAATCTTTAAACTTAAAAAAAAAAAAAAAAAACTTAGCTTAACTATCTGAATTACCTTCTTTGTTGAATTTGAAATCACCACTACCATCAACGTTTCCTAAAGTAATTCAATGAATTCACCCAATCTTCGATTAGAAAGCAGAGGACGAACTTGGTGATGGTGATGGTGGTTCAATCAATTTACCCAATTTTGAATTTAGGGTTACAAGTTAGAGAAGATTGAATATTCAATCAACCAAATCCGAACTCGGAGATTTAGGGTGTGAAATTGATGAAGATGAAACGAAGAAGAAAGGATTTGAGAGAGAAAATTTCTTCTGCTGCTGTTCGTTTGGTAGAAAGAATAGAAGATTAGAGATAGGAAGAAGAAGAAGAAAAAGAAAAAGGGAGGAAAAAATGAAAATTTTGAAGGTGGCCGGGATTCGACCCCAGGACCTCTAAAACTATTCCCGTGTTTTTGTGTTTTTCACTTTACAAAAATGTCCTCAACGTTTCGGTTATTTACATCTGTTTATAGAAGGAAAAAATTAAGGAGGGACTATGTCGTCCTTTCATCGTTGAACCAAATTAAATTTTTTTATGTCAATTGGAAAAAATGTCACGCTTCACATTGACATAAAGTCACCATATATAGAGTCCTCCCTCGCTTCGCTCGGTCGGCCTAACTATTTGGGTAATCTACGAGAACATTAACTTACACAGCTCAGCAGATCAGAATTAAATTTTACTACCAAAATAAATAGATCTGAAGATATGACGATGGGTTTTTCCGGATTTTTCGAGTGCGATTTTATTAAGGCAGTCTTTTGTGCGCGGCTGGGAAGCACGGACACTGACACGAGACACGGACACAGACACGGGGACCGACAAAAATCCAAAATCATCAGGACACGGACACGGACACGGATATATATACATTAATAAAATGGTTTTTATATACTAAGATCGTAGTGTTATAGTATATCAAATACATTAATCACGCAAATACTTGAAAAAAAACTCAATTTTATGCCGTTAGGTTAGCTCACATGTAGAAAAATTAACTATTATACTGACTTCATGGACGCACTAGGTTACCAAACTACCAAAATGGAGTATATATTTTTACACGTGTGTCGTGTCGGTGTCCCACGAGCGTCGTGTGTCTGCCGCGCGTCTGACACGGACACTGCGCCAATACTGCTGTGTCGGTGCTTCACTGGTGTGCGGTTTTATTAACCTGGCTAGATTGGGGTATACCTAATGAGACAAAACCTAGGTCATTTTGAAGTAAAACAAGATACCCCTTAACCATGTATTTTCTAAATGGCTAAATTGCCCCTGCAGTGATTAACACTAATTTATATGAGTGGATTTGATTAGTTAAATTAGTTGGATTAGTTAGTTGATTTATATGAGTGGATTTGGAAATAATTGAGTGTAAGAAATAGAATGAAGTAGTAGAGGAAGTTTTGGGGGGAAAAGTTAGAGTTTTTGAGATATTTGTGATATGAGTGATTCTAATCCTGATTTTGAAATGGGGGAGTCTTCTAATTTTCCTCCTATAGATGAGTACTTGTATGGTGATCTACAAAATCATGATCAAATGGATTATATGAATGATCCTCACTTTTATTTTCCTCAAACTCAAGATGGATATAGAAATGATGAATGTCTTGAGCCAAACGTGGAATCTAATGACCAAGAAGAAGAAAAGGTAGCTGAAAGTAATCAGGTACACAACTTACGGGGTGAAGATTGTAATTTTTCCATGAAAAAAAATGGATTTTTTTTTTTCACTTTTGCTGCCCAGTATCGGCAAGGTCCGACGACTTAAAGAGTCGGCATGGTCTTCATTACATAATGCCACGCCTTTTCATGAGCAGTGTTTAGTCGGAAAGGTTGAAAATATGAACCATGCCAACTATAAGATTTTTGCAGCTCAGGAGACGTGATTTGAAACATGCTTAAGCCGGCATTGTTCTGGATACGTCGACCCTGCCGACTGTTGTTTGGTCGGCACTCTTTTATTCTTCGACCAAGCCGGCGGTTCATTGGTCGTTGTTATTTTATATATCGACCCTGCCGACTATTGTAGTACATATAAACTAACTTGTGATGTTTTGTAGATTGCATTGGTACCGATGACGGATCATCCTCAAGCTCATAGTGTAAGGGGTCCTGATACTTCCGCACATTATGCTAATGATTTCGAATGGAAGGAAAAAGACGACGCGGTCAATTGGGTTATTGATAAAGCAAAAGAGAAGATGTGTGTTCTAGTGAAAAACACCCAAAAAAAAGATTCGCGGTTTGAAATGGTATGCGAGTGTAGTGGGTCGTCGGATGCAAGTCACAAGAGAAAGGGTTATGTGTATGATAAGAAGACGACTAGGGTATGCAAGACGAAGTCAAGGAAATGTTGATGCCCATTCAAGATTAATTTTTGGAGGAACAAAGACATCGATAACATGTGGAGAATGAATAGAGTTGATATTGGTTGGCATAACCATAAAGATACTCAAAGTCTTGTTGAACACCCCCAAGTTGCCAAGTTGAAACCGCACGAGTTCGAACAAGTAATAACAAGTTGGGGAATTAAACCAAGCAAGCTCCTTAGTAAGTTTTGGAGGGATGACAAGAATAACCTTTCTTCATTGTCTACAATTTATGCGGCCAAAGCAACTATCAAAAGAATTGCATGGGATGGAAGAAAAGTAATGGAAGAATCACAATGGTTGGCCCACAAATACAACTACACGGTGAGACACCATGAGTCATCGGGGGGAAGGTGGATCGTATTTTTCTTGCGCATCCCGATATGATTCAATTGGCCCGGTGCTTCTACCAAGTGTTGTTTATGGATTGTACTTATAAGACGAATAGGTACAACATGCCTTTGTTGAACATTATAGGAAAAACCTCGGACAAGCAATCATTCACGGTGCCATGGTGTTTTATGGATCGGGAGAAGGATGAGAGATATATTTGGGCATTGGAAACTTTGAAGCTTCTCTACCACGAAAACAAAACTCTCTGGGTTGTAGTGACCGAAAATGAGCAAGCAATACTGAATGCCGTGAGGATAGTTTTTCCCAACGCATAAAATTTGCTTTGCACATGGCACATACAATGCAATCTTAGAAAGAATTGTAGGAGTCATATACAAAAACCGAAGGCAAAGATAGGTACTAAACGTGAAAAGAGGAAGATGAACGTCTTAGTAAACTAACTAAAGAGGAGATAGAGGAAGAGAAAAAGAAAGAAAATGAAGAATGGAAAGAAGGTGAGATTAAATTTGGGTTATTCATGAAGCGTGGGATAAGTTGGTTTGGCGATGAGTGTGGGAAGATATGAGATAAACTTGAAGGAGTTCGAAGATGATTTGGGCACTAATTACCCCAAAGTAGTGGCATATTGCAAGAGACAATGGTTGACGCCACACAAAGAGAGGTTTGTGTATTCTTTTACTTACGACTAGAAGCAAGTGGTGTTTCTTATGAGCGTGATCCAGTTCTGCGACCTCAAATTTGTGAATATCCGGTAAGACAACAATTGAGACAGTTCGAGTGCTTGCTGTTTATGCATGTGCTTTTAGAGGTAATGATGAATCACTAGAGTCGACAAATCGTGGATGAAGCACAAGATTCTTCCATTCAAGGACAAATGGCTATTGTTATAAGATTTGTTGATAATGATGGTTTCATTAGAGAGCGGTTTTTGTAATGAAGTATGCTATCTTTTGTACTTAATTACTAATGCAAAAGAGAAGTAACGTCCGCACATTATGCTAATGATTTGGAATGGAAGGAAAAAGACGATGCGGTCAATTGGGTTATTGAGAAAGCAAA
Organism: Papaver armeniacum; assembly: GCA_023531295.1. NCBI lineage: Eukaryota > Viridiplantae > Streptophyta > Magnoliopsida > Ranunculales > Papaveraceae > Papaver > Papaver armeniacum. Next base: position 147,169 of record JAJJWW010011136.1, read on the forward strand.
ATAGAAGATGTGTGTTCTAGTGAAAAACACCCAAAAAAAAGATTCGCGGTTTGAAATGGTATGCGAGTGTAGTGGGTCGTCGGATCCAAGTCACAAGAGAAAGGGTTATGTGTATGATAAGAAGACGACTAGGGTATGCAAGACGAAGTCAAAGAAATGTTGATGCCCATTCAAGATTATTTTTTGGAGGAACAAAGACACCGATAACATGTGGAGAATGAATAGAGTTGATATTGGTTGGCATAACCATAAAGATACTCAAAGTATTGTTGGACACCCCAAGTTGCCAAGTTGAAACCGCACGAGTTCGAACAAGTAAGAACAAGTTGGGGAATTAAACCAAGCAAGCTACTTAGTAAGTTTTGGAGGGATGACAAGAATAACCTTTCTTCATTTTCTACAATTTATGCGTCCAAAGCAACTATCAAAAGAATTGCATGGGATGGAAGAAAAGTAATGGAAGAATCACAATGGTTGGCCCACAAATACAACTACACGGTGAGACACCATGAGTCATCGGGGGGAAGGTGGATCGTATTTTTCTTGCGCATCCCGATATGATTCAATTGGCCCGGTACTTCTACCAAGTGTTGTTTATGGATTGTACTTATAAGACTAATAGGTACAACATTCCTTTGTTGAACATTATAGGACAAACCTCGGACAAGCAATCATTCACGGTGCCATGGTGTTTTATGGATCGGGAGAAGGATGAGAGCTATATTTGGGCATTGGAAACTTTGAAGCTTCTCTACCATGAAGACAAAACTCTCGGGGTTGTGGTGACCGAAAATGAGCAAGCAATACTGAATGCCATGAGGATAGTTTTTCCCAACGCATAAAATTTGCTTTGCACATGGCACATACAATGCAATCTTAGAAATAATTGTAGGAGTCATATACAAAAACCAAAGGCAAAGAAAGGTACTAAACGTGAAAAGAGGAAGATGAACGTCTTAGTAAACTAACTAAAGAGGAGAGAGAGGAAGAGAAAAGGAAAGAAAATGAAGAATGGAAAGAAAGTGAGATTAAATTTGGGTTATTCATGAAAGCGAGGGATAAGTTGGTTTGGCGATGAGTGTGGGAAGATATGAGATAAACTTGAAGGAGTTCGAAGATGATTTGGGCACTAATTACCCCAAAGTAGTGGCATATTACAAGAGACAATGGTTGACGCCACACAAAGAGAGGTTTGTGTATGCTTTTACTTACGACTAGAAGCAAGTGGTGTTTCTTATGAGCGTGATCCAGTTCTGCGACCTCAAATTTGTGAATATCCGGTAAGACAACAATTGAGACAGTTCGAGTGCTTGCTCTTTATGCATGTGATTTTAGAGGTAATGATGAATCACTAGAGTCGACAAATCGTGGATGAAGCACAAGATTCTTCCATTCAAGGACAAATGGCTATTGTTATAAGATTTGTTGATAATGATGGTTTCATTAGAGAACGGTTTTTGTTATGAAGTATGCTATCTTTTGTACTTAATTACTAATGCAAAAGAGAAGTAACATCTGCACATTATGCTAATGATTTCGAATGGAAAGAAAAAGACGACGCGGTTAATTGGGTTATTGAGAAAGCAAAAGAGAAGATGTGTGTTCTAGTGAAAAACACCCAACAAAAAGATTCGTGGTTTGAAATGGTATGCGAGTGTAGTGGTCGTCGGATGCAAGTCACAAGAGAAAGGGTTATGTGTATGATAAGAAGACGACTAGGGTATGCAAGACGAAGTCAAAGAAATGTTGATGCCCATTCAAGATTATTTTTTGGAGGAACAAAGACTCCGATAACATGTGGAGAATGAATAGAGTTGATATTGGTTGGCATAACCATAAAGATACTCAAAGTCTTGTTGGACACCCCTAAGTTGCCAAGTTGAAACCGCACGAGTTCGAACAAGTAAGAACAAGTTGGGGAATTAAACCAAGCAAGCTCCTTAGTAAGTTTTGGAGGGATGACAAGAATAACCTTTCTTCATTGTCTACAATTTATGCGGCCAAAGCAACTATCAAAACAATTGCATGGGATGGAAGAAAAGTAATGGAAGAATCACAATGGTTGGCCCACAAATACAACTACACGGTGAGACACCATGAGTCATCGGGGGGGGGGGGGGGGGAGGTGGATCATATTTTTCTTGCGCATCCCGATATGATTCAATTGGCCCGGTGCTTCTACCAAGTGTTGTTTATGGATTGTACTTATAAGACGAATAGGTACAACATGCCTTTGTTGAACATTATAGGACAAACCTCGGACAAGCAATCATTCACGGTGCCATGGTGTTTTATGGATCGGGAGAAGGATGAGAGCTATATTTGGGCATTGGAAACTTTGAAGCTTCTCTACCACGAAGACAAAACTCTCGGGGTTGTAGTGACCGAAAATGAGCAAGCAATAATGAATGCCGTGAGGATAGTTTTTCCCAACGCATAAAATTTGGTTTGCACATGGCACATACAATGCAATCTTAGAAAGAATTGTAGGAGTCATATACAAAAACCGAAAGCAAAGAAAGGTACTAAACGTGAAAAGAGGAAGATGAACGTCTTAGTAAACTAACTAAAGAGGAGAGAGAGGAAGAGAAAAAGAAAGAAAATGAAGAATGGAAAGAAGGTGAGATTAAATTTGGGTTATTCATGAAAGCGTGGGATAAGTTGGTTTGGCGATGAGTGTGGGAAGATATGAGATAAACTTGAAGGAGTTCGAAGATGATTTGGGCACTAATTACCCCAAAATAGTGGCATATTGCAAGACACAATGGTTGACGCCACACAAAGAGAGGTTTGTGTATGCTTTTACTTACGACTATAAACATTTCAAACTTGAATCCACAAGTATGGTAGAGCAAACTCATGGGAGACTAAAACTTCTACTTTTCACGAGTCAAAATGGGATTGTGATGGTGCAACATGCTATCCATGAGTACACTAATAATGATATCAACAAGATAAGTAAGCAATTCGAAGAAAGTAGGTACAAGAAGTTTAAGGAGTTTAAGGTGGATGATTGGTTGCTTGTTGGTATACATAGCAACCTTCATGATGAAAAATCTCAAGTTATATCAAAAGTATGACGACCTGTGCACTCCTTGTAAGTGTCGGATAATGAAGGTTATCGGACTTCCATGTCGTCATATGCTTGGTAGGTATAAAACTCCGATTCCGATTGAAGATATCGATCCTTATTGGAAGCAACTATCTTTCACCCCGGCTCCAAGAGAAGATCCCGGTGAAGAGTTTGGCGACATGGAACTTCGAAGAATAATTCTCGACAAGTACCCCACAATGAAGCACAAGTTTATGCCGATTGTTTACCCATTTGTGGAAGATCTTCAAGAACCCTTGAAACAAGATCCAACGGGTAGACCACCTACCACAAAGACAAAGGCAAAAGAAAGGGAACAAATTAAAGAGTATTTGAGTACAACATGCGATCCATCCGGACATGATTATACCGAGGCGGAATACAAAGAAGAGCAGGCTAAAAAGAAAAGAGGTCGCCCGAGGAAAGAAACAACTACACCAACTGTTTCAAACTTGGATCCAAATAGCACTCCATCTCTTGAGAGTCAAGCAAGTGCGGAAGTTATTGTAAAGAAAAGGGGTCAACCGAGGAAGGAAACACCCACACCAACGGATCAACAAGTGAACCCAATGATGACACCTCTTAATGAGATTCAAGTAAGTCAAGGAGATGTTGTGAAGAAAAGAGGTCGTCCGAGGAAGGTAGTAAAATCGATATTAGAAGAGTATCGTGTACAACTCCCTCAAATTATTCGAGAGTTCGTAATTGGTACCAACGACGTCCCAAAGGATGGAAATTGTGGGTTTCACGTTGCCTCCCAACAATTGGGACACCTAAGTGGAGCGGTTGAGGAGAATCTCACCCAATGTTAATACATAAGAAAGAAGATGGTTGCCCGAATAGTAAAAGACAAGGAGTTTTATATCTTAATGATGCTAGAAGGTTTGATGGAGGACAAAAAAGCGACTTTTAAGGAATTGCTTACTAGTGTTAAAGGCTCGGAGGGAAATGCACCGATTAAATGGGAGCATTGTATGAGAATGTCGGAGTGTGGCCATCTATTGGCTGATACGTGGTCATACGTTGTACATTTTTTTTAGTAAGGGATGTTGTGTAGCATTTGCACCGAAATATTCGGTTTGTGTGGAGCATCTCAAGTATAGAAGAATTTTTATGGCTTAGGTGGATAAAAATCATTTTATTGGTATATAACTCAATAAGGAATGTCCATTACCTCCTCTTTGTAGGTTTAGTTTTTGGGAAAAGTTCATAAACAACAAGAACAAGGAATGGGTGAAACTTTATGAGGACAATATGCAACTTTGGAATGCTTTAGATGAGTCTAACAAAGGTCCCATAGATTTGACTCAAGAAGGTTTAATAGATTTGAATGAACTCCCTCCAATATATTTGAGTGATGGGTGATTGCGCTTAGGATATAAGGAATTTTTTTTTAATCGTATTCGTATTTTGTGTTATGTACTTTGGAGTACTACAAATTAATGAAATGAAATGGATGTGGTTCTTTTTGGTATTTATTCCTTCTAATTTATATACGTCAACGTCGTTTTGTATTTTCTAACCAGCCGACTAAAGCGTTTTACTGACCGTCGGCATTGTAATTATTATACGACCCAGCCGACTATACATATAGTTTAAATTTTTCCCCAGGGTCGGCAGGTTAGAATTTTTTCAGGTTGCCGACTGCAAATTCCTGACAATAGTGGAACTGAAAGCCTGGAACGGTCGGCAAGGTCGTGTACCTTCTACAATGCTGACTAATTGTTAGTCGGCATTGTTTAATAAGAAACCTTGCCGACTAAAAGGGACAAAAAATGTTATTGTTCCTGGATGTTCTTCACACTATAGTCGGCATGGTTGTGGTCCTCCTACAATGCCGACCAATATTTAGTCGGCGAGGTTAAAGAAGATAACCCTGGTGACCAAAAGGTTTCAAATTTCTATTATTCCTGGATGTTCTCCACACTATAGTCGGCATTATATTATATAAATACACTGCCTACTGTCACTTCGTCGGCACAATTACTATTTTGTTCACTGCCGACTGTAATGCCGTTGGCACCCTTTGAATTTCATATAGTGCCGACTAAATTCAAATTAAATAACTTGTTGTAATATGAATCAACCTTGACGACTATGAAGAAGTCTTCATTTGACATAAACTAAAACACGCCGACTGTAACATTCTTAGTACATTGAGATGCACTCAACACTTAATTAGAGCATACAAACCTTAAAAACTTAACCCTAACACATTTGGGACACATATAGTATGTTTTTCCAGTACACAATTTTTTTAGAAGAAGTAATTAGCTTCATCTTACCGTCGCAACATGGATCTGTGCATGGTAGAAGGTTGATTTTAGCAACTTCATCTTCATACGGAGCTAGTCGCTCATTTATGCAATAGAAAAACCTACAACAAGTGCATTTTGAAGCATACGGCTGATATACATCTCCTATTGCAGCTTTCATGAGAAATAAGAACCCCTTACAACCATCAATGGTGCATTTGCTTCCTTCAAATGGACAATCATTTTCAAAATGACCACTTAGTGTACAAAGAATACAAATATTTGGTTGTGTTACACTTGAAACTTCCATTATTTATGCATGGTTGAAGATGAAGTTGAAAGTGCTTTTATAATAACAACACACTTAATGTCCTGATTTTGAAATTTCTAGCCGTTAAGCATTCAATGGGTTGTACTTTGTACTTAAAAGTAATATTTTTATACTACTAACACTAACATGTTATAGTAAGTCGGCAAGGTCGAGCATTTCAAACCATGCCGACTTACTACAACTCTAATATTGTTTAAACCTGCAGAAAAAAAATAAGTTTCTAAAGCAAGTGAAAATGAAAATTAACATAAGTTTAAGAGTTACTGACAAGTCTGAAACCAAAAGTTTTAATTAAAACCCAAAGAAACTCATCAATATTAGGTAACCTACCAATAAACCTCTTAATGACAGTTCCAAATGGTTTAAGAACTAATGAAGCATCTAGATTTAGACTCTGAAAATAGGGTTTTACAGAGTAATGATGGTTTTGAAGAGGGTGCGCATGGCATTGAAAAGACGTGAATAGCCAAGCGACATGAAACTTAACCAAGAGCCATAAATGGATATTAATGGCTTCACCAGACTCTTTATAAAGGGATTTAGAAAGAAAATTATCATAATGATTATAGATTAAACCAAAAAAGGAAAAAAATTAGAGAGAAATAATTAAAGAATGGAAAATCCTGGGAGAGAATTTTCCTGTAGACCCTCCCTTTTCTGCATCTTACAGTCAAGCCAAAAACATTGCAATAACTTTGAATGATCGGGAGATAAAGAGATTGAAGAATGATCTACAGATTGAGATAGATCGACGTGCACATGAATTAGCTAGGAAACGGAAAACAGAAGATCAGGTTGTTGAGTTTCCTGCATGGAAATAAAGAGGCTTGCAAGGGATGCAAGGAAGTTTGAGGAAAGGTCTGAGAAAGGTAGTTGGAAAAAGTATTGTAGTGCAACAAAAAGTGATTCAGAGGAATCTGAAAAAGGTTTTGAATATCATGTTGAGGAAGATGATACAAGTGATGAAGATTCAAATGCAGTTGAAGAGAAAAGGAGGATGATAAACTATTACGGGGAGAAGCTTTACAGGCGGTATGAAGATGAGAAAGTCAATCCAAAGATATTTTTCAGGACCATGCGAGAGGGAGAGTCAAATGATGATGAAGATGAGCAGTTGGAAAATGAATCTGATGAAGATGGAGGCAATGATACCAAAGATTCATCTGGAATACGAGTGGAGCTACGATGGGGAGGACTATTATTATTTTCCCCTGAGGTATCGAGAATAGCTGAGAGCTTAGACTTTAAAAAAAGTATGAAGATAATAAACAAGTTTTTAACAAAAAGGCTACCTCGATGCTTGCTTCTTGTCTTCTAATTTTGCTGTGATTTAGAATCGTGTTGGTGATGATGTTAGAAATTTTCTTTTTTTCGAGCTTAGGATTGTTTTTGTTTGTGTTTTAGGTGTCGGTGTTTATAGGGGCTAGTGGTGTCATTGTGAATAGTAGTAACTTCTACATTTTTTGTTTGAAAAGGACTATGATCCTTTGTATGAACTTCAAGATGAAACTCCTGATGGTAGTTGGAACCGTGGTACTGGGTTTTTTGAATGAAGGTAGTATTATTAATAAATTGAGTGTTTTCTTGTTTATAATGAATGCAACTGCTAGTAATGTTTCTTCTTCTAGATTCTTTGATGATGAAGCTTGAAGGGTGGCAACACAGACTTGTAATGGTTTTGAGAAGACAAATGAAGAAACTTCAGATTATAAAGATGAGACAATGAATATTGCTCGGGTTTGAATCACTAGAATGAACACTGATCTGCATACTAGAACATTTAGAAACCTTCATCGGCATCTTAACCGTTCGATCTATTGCGGTTATTGTGCATTATATGAGCTGTAAATTGTGTGACTTGCGATCAATTTTTTTAAAACGATGTCCTTGACCCTCATGCATATCTTGGTTCCATGTTGTGCAAACACCGCAAAAATGTTCTTCCAAGAACCTTAATCGACACATATCGACCATTATTGATATTTTCTCTTGTTCGAAAAACATAAGCTTTATAAATAGCTAAATTCTCTTACAAAATAAACTTAACTCCACGTACACCAGAATGCATTTTTAAATGACTTTTAAGTAAAATTAGAAGTGTAGAATATTTGAATTTAGAGAGATGGATTTAATTTATGAGGGAAGAAAATAAAAAAAACGTGGATAACTAAAGATGTAGCCGTTAAGATGTATCCATTGGGCGGTATAACATGAGTTGTGTAATTGACAAAAAATCCAGTGGGTGACGTTACACCACGCGGTTTAGTGTAAACCGTTGGCGTTCCAACGTTAGCCGCACACCGTAAGGTAAAGTGCGTGCAACTCTCGTTCAGCCGCAATAGACAAACCCACAAATTTATTGGTTTGACTATCCATCATGTTTGCCCATTCCATAATGGGAAAATGGATAAGAGAAAAATATCGTTTGGTCCTTTTTTAGGTGGTCCCATGTTTGTTTAGTCCTTTGGGAAAACGTCTTTACTGTTTGGTCCATAATTATTTAAAAATATAAAACAGACAAAAATACCCTTCCATGTTAATTTCTACTTATTTTCTTGTAGCAGTTCATTCATCAAAATGAACTCTTGTTAATTTCTACTTATTTTTTCAGAAATCACCTGCATAAACCAGAGTTCATTCCAGAAATGAACTCCATATAAAAACCTAAAAAAACAGAGTTCATTCCAGAAATGAACTCCATATAAAAACCTAAACAAACAGAGTTCATTCCAGAAATGAAGTCCATACTTATTTTTTCAGAAATCACCTGCATAAACCAGAGTTCATTCCAGAAATGTACTCCATATAAAAACCTAAAAAAAAACAGAGTTCATTCCAGAAATGAACTCCATATAAAAACCTAAACAAACAGAGTTCATTCCAGAAATGAAGTCCATATAAAAACCTAAAAAAAAACAGAGTTCATTCCAGAAATGAACTCCATATAAAAACCTAAAAAACCAGAGTTCATTCCAGAAATGAACTCCATATAAAAAACCTAAACAAACAGAGTTCATTCCAGAAATGAACTCCATATAAAAACCTAAAAAAGCAGAGTTCATTCCAGAAATGAACTCCATATAAAAACCTAAAAAAACAGAGTTCATTTATGGAATGAAGTGCAACATCATCATCTTCGTCGTCTTCAACAGCATCAGCAAAACATCATCGTCTTCAAACAGCAGCAGCAACATCGTATTCATCATCTTTAACAGCGGCAACAAACAACAGATGCATAAAAAGAACACAAAACTTCATCGTCTTCATCATCTTCATCGACTTCAACATCATCATCAACAACATCAACACCGGCAGAGAAGAAAAAACCCTAAAACTCCGTCGTTCATCATCTTCTTCGTCGTCTTTATCATATTCATCGTTTTTCATCTTCGTCTTCAACAACAACAATCACCGTCTTAAACATCAGCAGATCTCGAGAAAGTTTTTATCATCTTCGTCGCCTTCAAACAGTAGCCGATCAAATCTTCAAATCAAGATTCATTGTCTTCAACATAAATAGCAGCAAAAAAGAAAAAAGAAAAAAAAATGGAAGAAAAAAAAAACTAGATCTGAAATTGAAATATAGAGGAGAGAGAAAGAAAATCTGAAAATAAGATATTTTCTACTCCTTTTTTGTATATATATGGTCCCAAAAGGGTATTTTTGCCACTACAAGGTGACAATTACATCATCCATGACGTCACCCTAGGACCAAACTATAACCAAACTATAATTTATATTTTCAAAAAGGACCAAACAGACAGTTGACCCATATGCAACCCTGCCTTTACCGATAAGTCGGAATCTAATAAAGAGGCATAACACGAGAAGTACGGTTTTGCTGCTTCACGCTTGGCTATTCATCTACTCGTTGCTGACATTAGAAATTCGTTGCTGACATTAGAAAACCCAGGCAGAACAAACGACCAGCAATCGCAACTTGATGGACCTAACCTTCTTTGGAATTGGTCAAGGCTATGCTTGGAGAGTTCAACTCCCACATACCCTGCCTCCAATTGCAAACCATATCCAGATACTAATAGTGGTGTTTTAGGAAAGGGCAAATATCAGCCAAGCATAACATTGACAACACTGGTGAATTATAAATGCATGTAGTTACACATTGTACCCCAGCTTTAACATGAAGACTAAGTAGTACTAGCGAGCTAGCCAACTCTAACTGGTCATCTTGCACCTTCAAATATAACAAGCACAATCATGGCCTTTTTTCCCATTAAAAAGTCTCATGTGCTGATAAAATATTTGAGAAGCCAAGGATGAAAAGAATTAGGTTATCCAAATCCAAACGGATGCAACAGAGCCTAGTAGGGATTCTGTAAATACATGAACATATCTTGTAGTGGCGAGAGCTCAATATTGTTGTTATCCACTTGGCGTCCACCAGAGGATGCATAAGGATCAGTAACATCATTCCCACTAAATTGCATTCCCCAATCAAAATCCCTGCTCCATGACGATGATGATCTTGGTTGACTTTGGACCTCTCTTTCGCATGTCGATGTCACGTGCTCCGAGCAATTACTTGAATCTGTATGTAATCTTGGAACAGAATCAGAAGTATCAAAGTATACATAGTCATTGTTGACGACTTGAGCAGGTGGAGTTTGGTTTCCCCAAGTGTGAAGCGTGTTCTGATTGTAATGTGTTAATACATCTGGCTTTTGATCTTCATGTTCTGAGGAGCTTTCAGTAAGGTTATTGTTGTAAACTGAGGACTTGAGCATCGCCTTATCTGTGATACCATTACTTGTCCCTTGCTTTTCTATAAAACCCTTCTTGTTGTAAATTCGACACAAGACCCAATCGTCAAGCTGCAAGTGATAATTTGAGCACAAGAATACGTCAGATAAACACTCAATACATCATAGCAGGAAAAATAATCAGTACTCAAGATATCTGCCCATTTTGCAAAAGTTTCAACATTATACTGTTTCCCTCCTGATCTAGTGAAAATGTGCTCTTGAGAAAGAGCTAGCCTAAGACTGAGATGCCTAGTATTACAAACTTGATCGAATTAAACACATCCACTCCAAAGGTAGTCATTTTTTGGCCACTTCACAAGCACATGATTATGAGATATCTAAGTTCGCCTGGAAATTGCTAGCCAATGAATACTAAATTGCTTCTCTAGTAGGGGCATCAAAATCATTGAGTGGCACACGATGTGATGTCGAAACATGTCCAGTGACCCATTTATTTCTACTAAATTCGTTTTCGAACATTGAAACTGACTGATTATTCAACATTTTTCAATTGCAAGCATCTAATTTCAGTTCAACATGCTAAATTATAAGCTGTCATCTATGCCCTGATATAAACTGTTAATAGTATAGAAGAGTCATACCCTTGAGTTGCTGCCACTCTTCTTGCGCGCCGATCTATCTACACCGGCAAGTCTATACTCATGCATAATCCAATTAGTCTTCACACCTTTAGGTGCTTTCCCCTCATAAAACACCAAAGCTTTCTTAATCCCAACTGGTTTTGGTTTCCCAATTGGTTTATCCGCCCCGGTAGCTTTCCAATACCCAGTCCCCGCAGCTCGATTCGGTCTCGACCCATTCGGATACTTCCTATCTCTTGGAGAAAAGAAATACCACTCTTTTTCACCATATAGTGCCATACCTGCCACAGATTCAATTTCAGATTCTACCCAAGTTTTCGAAGCCTGAGCCCTAAAGGCCGAAAATCACCTAAGAAAACATGATTAAAGAGAAATGAACAGATTTACATACCTGGAAGTAGCCATGGATCAAACTTGTATAGGTCAATATCAGCAATAATTGGAACTGAAATTGGTAAAGATGCACATTTACGGCACAAATAGTGCATCACTAATTCTTCATCGGTCGGATGAAATCTGAACCCAGCTGGTAACTCTAATTCACAACCCTTCATTTTCTTTCTCTTCTCTTCAAAACTTTCTTGTTCTTCTTGATTCTTCTTCTTCTTCTAATCTGAGTTCTAACAAAATGAGTTCTTGAAACTTAGAACATAAGAGAAAAGGGCGTATTTATAAAACAAAAACATAATGCAGTGGACACGTGTCGATTCCTAGCCGTGGTTTCGAGAACTACACGTGGTTAATGACCAAACTTTAAAAGCTGACCGCAGCCGAAGAACACAAGTGGACAAAAAAACACGTGTCGATTTACTAGGATATGGGTTTGTGTCATCGCTTACGTCATGAAGGTGTGAAACCTTATATATTCGCTTTTATCAGTCGGCAAAAGTTGTCACTGGATTTGGATGGGATTTGAGATTTGAGATCATTGGATGTTTGTGAGCTGGTGATTTAACGGGGGATAACGTGTACACGTCAATGTCATGCGTATCCACGTACTTGGGTAATATCACGATTCACGCCTACTTTTTCATTTTTCTATCACCGAAGATATTTTCAAGCAGGGCTGTTGCGGGGAGTTACATAATTTTATAAGGGATTACCAAAAACCTGTGAAGATTGTATTTGGATCTGATAACCCCTTGAAATTTGGTAACTGCCTTGTAGCAATCATGTTTGTTAATTATTATTACTAGTTTTAACTACATGTGTTTCGGTTAAAAGTTGGGACCTATGACTAATCTCATGTAATCATGTGTAGGTGAGGTGATGCTTCGCGGAAAGAGCTTTGGATGTTAACAGGTTTCAACATTATGAGTTTGCAAATAAAGACGTTCTTACCAGAGAATAAAATTACACATAAGAAGACAAATATGGCACTGTCATTCCTTTTAAATCAATTGAGAATGTAATGATCTAAAGTCATTAAGCTGGCGTCTCCAAGTCCATATTATCATCTTCCACGAGTTACCTACCCAACATTTACTAATAGAAGGAATATCATCGATGCTAATTGGGTATTTGGGATATTAGTTTACTAGGGGTATTAGTTTATTAGGGTGACAAAAATTTATATAAGACAAAACACTTTCCAGTTTATAATTTTATGGGTTGTGGTCATTTTCCCGGCAAACCGACACCTGCATTAACACTCACAATGGCGGAGCTAGAAAATAAAGGTACGAGTGGCTTGAAAAGAATTGTTTTAACCAAACTTACAACCACTCTAAAATTTTGAATTGGTGTTGTGACGAGGTCACCCTCGTGACAGGTTATATAAGGGTGCACCTTTTAACCCTTGGATCTTATATCATGAACATCTCGAGACTCTTATTAGGAAAAAATATATTCCCTAATTATTGTATTTTCATTATTACTTTTATTATCTTCTAAATCCTCGCATTCAATTTAATTAGCACATTAATCCCCAACCAAATAATAATATTTGCCGTGAGTTTCTTTTTGTTTTGATCACTGGCTTCTTTTTCGTTTCAAAACCTAGACCTAGTTTTTTGTTTTTGGAGCAAAGAAGAAGATGATTTGATCAAACTTGGATCGTGATTTGTGGAAGGCCGTGAAGGAATCAAAGGAAGCAATAATGTCACAAATTGAAACTCCGTTTGCGATTTCTTTTGGTCTTCATATCGATGATTAGATCCGGATTTGTTCGTGTTATTTTATTTGTTATGTCGAGGTAGACTTTGAAAATTGGAAGTTGCGACAATACATCTAGATCTGGACACAAGAGTTCCCATGTCCATAGCCTCGGTCATTAGCTTACACTGGATGCACTCCTAGAGGTGCATGTTCTAGTCTTTGTTTCACTGAGTTGTGACGTAGTCAAGCAAACTCGAGTTAAAAGAAGAAGTGTATATAGATTGCGCAACACTTATATCAACAAAAAATCAATAGAATACTCAACTTTAACAGTGCATTTCTTGTATTGTAGTTTGATCGAAGTACCAAAATCGGAGTTCAAGTAATATAAAACGAAAAAACTCAAATGCACGTATCTTCATGTATTCTTTCTAGAGCCATTTTGTTCCCTCCTGCCAAGTGTGAAAAAAAAAGTAAATTAGATAAATCAAAACAATCCAACGAAAACAGACTAGCGTAGCAATTCAATCTTGAATTAAGTTACTACCTATTGAGGATTAGAACCATCTGATACTATCATACTATGCAGGTGTTGACTTCATCTACCTTTTTATCATAATGATCATGTTTCTAGAGAGGAACTGATTTCTTTCCCACTATAATCGTTGTGATTTGTACGCATCTAAAGATATAAAAAAAAAATATCATAAGTGAAAAAACGGGGGTCTAACAACCACACCCAATATTTAGCTTAGCAATCTGTATGGACTAACTCCAATATAATTCCAAGAGAATCAACTAGACAGTCAGACTCAATCAATGGAAATATATCCAAGAGTTGTGTCTCAATTTCTCAATTCAATTTGCAATCAAACAAATAGGAATTTGCGAGCGCGATTGAATATATGAAATACTTGAAAGGTAACAAAGACCAATGTTCAAGTGTCAATCAATTTATATCAACAACCAAAGGTTGATTATCTAATTGATTGAACTTACGCACAACCTCGTGATATTTCTATTATATAACAAAATATAATGCGGAAAAGAAATAACACAAACACAGAAATTTTGTTAACGAGGAAACCGAAAATGAAAAACCCTAGGGACCTAGTCCGATTTGAACACCACTGCTTTATTTGTTGATGGTGGATTTTAAACAAAGGGTAAAATCGTAAAACCCCAAATAACCTAATGGGTGACACATTTATTAGAACATTTAATGCATGTAGATGATAATCAATAGGGGTATTTTTTCAAATTATGGTTACAACGAACAAAACCCTAATTCCCCTCGTGCCAATGGCAAATCATGTCAGCCACACCTAGCCCAAGCTAGCCGCGCCATGCCAAATGCACTCTGCTTTGGCCCTAGCTATGCTAGTCACACCAAACGTGCCAAAGCATGCCAACCATGCTAGCCGCACCTCCGTGCCAATGGCAAATCATGCCAGCCACACCTAGCCCAAGCTAGCCGCACTGTGCCAATGGCAAATCATGCCGCCCACACCAAACGCGCTAAAGCATGCCAACCATGTTAGCCGCACTCCGTGCCAATGGCAAATCATGCCAGCCACACCAAACGCGCCAAAGCATGCCAACCATGCTAGCGCACCTCCGTGCCAATGGCAAATCATGCGACCACACCTAGCCCAAGCTAGCCGCACTTCCCGTGCCAATGTCAAATCATGCCGCCCACACCTAGCCCAAGCTAGTCCAGCACCTCTCGTGCCAATGGCAAATCATGCCAGCCACACCAAACGCGCCAAAGCATGACAACCATGCTAGCCACACCTCCGTGCCAATGGCAAATCATGCCAGCCACACCTTGCCCAAGCTAGCCGCGCCATGCCAAACACACTCTGCCTTGGCCCTAGCTACGCTGGTCACGCCACGCCAAGCCAAACACCCTTAACTTGGCCCTAGCCGCATCATAAAACCCTAATGGTGAGGCAGAAGTTGAGACTTATGATCACACCCGAATCCGAATTCTTTCATATGGTATGGTTACTTCTCGCTCAAAGACTTAAGGATGAGAATGCGTTCTTCAATAGTTCTAACTTCTTGTTACTAGCATGCGTAAACTCCATGTCCTCATAGCTTCACCAGGATGCTTGAGACTCTTTACATTCCGAAGTTGGAGAAGGTTTTGTGGGTACACCTCTGTAAACCCTCACGAGACTACAACTCGTCCACTAGGGACACCTAGGGGTTTAAAGGCTTAGTGCATACGCTAAATGCATTCGAGACCTGCGATGTGGGGTATAGTTATGATTTCTTCATTTTGTTTCACTTGAGGACAAGTAAAATTCAGGTTTGGGGGTATTTGATGAGTGCCAAATATTGCATATTTATACACCTTTTTATTGGCATTTTACTCATCTTTTGTGCTCAAGAATCGATATTATCCCAAATTCGTATTTTCTTTGTTTTCAAGAATAAATATTTGTACTAATTAATTTTGTGTTTTTAGGTACTAAATAAAGCCCGGAGAAACTGAGGAGCCCAAAGAGCGAAGAATGGGAGTCGATCATCTATGGAGCAGATAGCCAACGCCGCGCGCAACAGTTGCAACCCAACAAGTAGCAACTCATCTACAAGACATGGGTTTGAGCTAGACCCGACCGCGACTGAGGATCCGAGCCCGTACACTCTAAGCCGTCGAGATCTCATCTTGCTGCATCCAACGCTCGCTGTTTCCACACGCATCGAAGTTTGCTGCTCCCGCTCAACACCAGATCACGCCAAAACCGCCTACCACCCTCGGCCGTTCAGATCTCCATCTGCTGTATCCTACGCTCGCTGAGACCTTCCCTTCTTCCCTCGATGCACCTGCTTCACAATGAAGTTACCTAACCCTATACACCCCATCGAGCAAACCTATTCTCCCCTTCATCTTCTCTTTCCTCCTCTCCCGTCGCTCTCACCTCTGCAAACCCTTACCTCTTCTTCTCCACCCACGCCATGGCAGAGCTCCATCATCACCATCACCAACAACTCCACCAGTAGCTCCTGCAGCATCTACATGCCCTAGTTCGCACTGTCTCAGCCTATAGCTTCTCCAACCCTAGAAGCTAGGGTTAAGGCAGTTGGAATTAGGGTTTCACCAACCACGATGCATGTTCGATTCAGAGGAAAAGCAAGGTCGACAACAGGTTTGGGTCATCAGTGTAGTGGTTAGGATTATTTTTGTGAGTTATAAATTGGGTCTTTGATGTAAGAGAAAGGAGGGAGTCCTTAGTCAGTTTTTAGGGTTCTTAGTTTTAGTTCTGCAACTTTAATTTTTGAAATTGTTTTAATTCTGCATCATGTTCTAAACAATTAAATTAGGGTGTAGATGAAACCCTTAAATTCAATTGCAATTTGATTTAATTCTCAATGTGTTCTTGTGGGCTAAAATGATTAGGATAGGAATTTAACCTTTAATCTGAGCTAGCTTGTGATAGTTTGTACTGTTAAAAGACAAACTATACTAGGAGTTAGTAAAGGAGTTGAGTTAAGTAATCATCCATAGGAAGCTTTCAAAGGAAAGCACTAGAACACATGGAGCATTTCTATCAAGTTTCATAGGATTAAAGTGTGAATTCTATCACCCTAATACCTCTCAACAATTAGTTTCAATATCTTGTATTCATCATTACCTTAGTTTACAATCACTGCAACTACTCAAATTTGTCGTATCGACACACAAACAAATCAAAATATCTTTGTCACTTGTAGAAATCAGTTAAGGAGAGCCTTAGTCAATCTTAGCACACTCGGTTCGTGTGGGAATGACTCGTATTTGCCACCTGTCTATAACTAGACACCGTGCACTTGCGGTTTAGACATAGTCGTAGGAAATACACTTTAAAGCTCCTACCAAGTTTTTGAATGCACCCGCTACTTTTCAACGTTGCATGATGAGCATTTTTTCCGACATGATAGATAAGTTTTGAGATTTTTATGGATGATTTTTCCGTGTTTGGATCTTCATTTGATGAGTGTTTGCATCACCTCACATGTGTGCTAGTTAGGTGTAAGGAGAAGAGTTTGGTCTTGAATTGGGAAAAATGCCATTTCATGGTTAATTCGGGCATTGTTCTAGGGCATATCATCTCGAAAAAGGAATAGAAGTAGACAAAGCCAAGGTAGATCTCATTCAACAGCTTGCCTCAACCTCGTGCTCGTGAGGGATATCGAGATCATTTCTAGGCCATGCGGGTTTTTACCGATTCATCAAAGACTTTAGTAAAATTTCACGACCTTTGTGCAATCTTCTTGCAAAAGATGTTGCATTTGTCTTTGATGATGCTTGTAAGGAAGCATGGGAGCAATCAAGGCTCTCCTTACATCTGCCCTATAGTCGACCCCGATTGGTCATTACCATTTGAGATTATGTGTGATGCGTCTGACTATGCTGTAGGAGCTGTTTTAGGCCAACGAGTAGACAAACTCCCTTATGTGATCTACTATGCTAGTAAAACACTTAATGATGCTCAATTGAATTATTCCACTACTGAGAAGGAGTTACTAGTCGTTGTGTTTGCATTAGATAAGTTTAGATCTTATTTGATAGGATCTAAGGTCATCATTTATTCGATCATGCCGCATTGAGATATCTTTTGTCTAAGAAAGATGCTAAGGCTCGTCTAATTCGATGGATACTCTTGCTACAAGAGTTTGACCTCGAAATTCGAGATAAGAAAGGGTCGAGAATGTTGTTGCCGATCACTTGTCTAGGTTGAATGTTGAATCGGTGATGAGTCTCGCAGGCTAATTAGGGAATCATTCCCGATGAGCAATTGATGCTTGTGGTCGAAATGCCATGGTTTGTCGATATTGTCAACTACCTTGCTACAGGTAGAATGCCCTTGCATTGGTCTAAACAAGACCGTGCTAAGTTCTTGTCGAAGTTAAACATTTCCTTTGGGATGACCCATATTTGTTTAAGTAACGCTAAGACCAAATCATTAGGAGATGTGTCCCCAATTCTCGAACAAAGGGACGTCATCTCTTTCCGTCATGACCATGCATGTGGAGGCCACTTTAGTGCCAAGAAAACTGGCCGTAAAGATCTTGCAAAGCGGTTTCTATTGGCCAACACTTGTTTAAGGATTGCCATGCATTTGTGTTGCTTGTGACCGATGCCAGAAATTAGGAAGTATATCTAGGAGAAACATGATGCCCTTACAACCCACACTACAAAAAAACTTATCAAAGGCTACTAAAAATTTTCAACAGCATAAAATTTTAGTTGCCTTAACAGTGTAAGCCACTAGGAAAGGCAACTGGGCGGCGTATTGATTTAAGCCACTAAACAGTAAAACAACTACAGTTTGGAAAACCCATTAGCAATACATTTGGGCCAACTAAACAAATGCATTAGTAGCTTGAGACATTCAACCACTTTGAAAAAACCAACTACCAGATATTAGTTGTCTAATCTTCTATTCATCCACTAAAGTAACGCAACTACCAAAAAGCTAGTTGATTAAATCTATGGGAAATAACCATGCCAACTACAGTAGGCATATACATTGAGCTACTTCCAGGAACCAACTTAAGCATCTTAGTAGCTTAACTTAAGGGGAGTAATTGATTTAATGAGAGAGTGACTAAGTTGTATCGAAGTTATGTTATTGAGCTCCTATACTTTATAGTCTAGACATGCTATTGTGATCACAATTTAATGTGGTACACATGAGGTTGTCCGTTGTTGTAGAGTAATTTAGTAATTAAGCCGTGTTAAAAGTGTATCGATCATATAGAACACCTTGTGTCAATGCAAAATCAGAGTTGCCAACCCAATTGTAAGAAAACTCCGTTTGTTTTAAGAACAATGAAGGCTAAGGCCAGAATATCCATCGCCAAATGGTAACAAAGACGATGCTCCTTTGTAACTATATCTCCCCCCCTTTTAAGGATAGTAAGAAAGTCCAATCAAATTCAGAATCTGTTGAGCATTTTTCGTTCACCGCATATCATTCAATGTCCGAACCTCCAATCTCAGTCATTGAGATCTCCCCTTTTAACAGCAGCAGAAACGAATCATGATTGTCATCTCCCCTCTCCTCTCCGAGATCACAGAAAGACAAATTAGTTCGATTTAGTTTATGTATTTAATCGAGTTGAAGGAAGACAAATCTAAACTAAAAAATTTCTTTTTCTCTCCCTTTCCTCTTCGAAGCTCATCCATCGCCTTCTCTATAATCCCAGGTAACAATGATTCTTCAATGTAGAATTATTGCCCGAGGTAAAAATGATTCCTTGGGTTTCGACTACTTTCAAGTACATACTCATCTAACCTGACTTTTCTTTGTCAGTCTTTCATATTGATCATTTTTGTTCGAGCTTAACTGAAATCGATGTGCAGTCAGTACCTTTCCATATTTTTGGGTTTGTACAAATTTATGTGCATTTGAAATTCAGATGTTGACGTGAAAAGCACATGCACTTGACTTGCATTAATAAACAAAATATGCTGTAATTTCACACTGAAGTGGTAAAAATTTGCTGAAAGAGAAGAAAATATCCATACTTCACAGAGTCTGGGCACACTTTCAGTTTCCATAGTTCAATAGTTCCATACAACCAAAACAAGACAGAAATAAATTCCTCAGTAACCAAAAATAAAAACTTAACTACTGTGTATACATGTGAACAACGTGCATAAACGGCACCTTCCCCAAACGCAGGCTATTAGAATCCCATATCTCCAAGTTCAAAGTCATCGTCTTCGTCGGTGGTTTAAACTGCGTCACTATCAGCTTCCTCCTCATCTTGTCTTTGGATAGCTGCTATTACTTCTTCATGGCTGATGGTTTGGGTTGAACATCAGTCCTACCCCAAACCAAAGTATACTGCAGGCACGAAAATAAAGTATACTGCAGGCACAAACACAATTGTAACCTTACTTTTTGGTTCCCTGGTCAATTGTAACAACAAACCTTATGACCCATAAAAGAAAAATAAATGAGTCAGAAACCATTAAAATGCAGATATTGTAATTAGAAAAATTGAAACACAGGCATACACGATTTTCTCCAAGCAAACCTTCTCGTTTTCTGGCTCCAATAAAATTGCCTGATTGTCAATACTTCCGCTATTGCACTTCCATCTAAATAACAT
Source organism: Papaver armeniacum (assembly GCA_023531295.1). Classification (NCBI taxonomy): domain Eukaryota; kingdom Viridiplantae; phylum Streptophyta; class Magnoliopsida; order Ranunculales; family Papaveraceae; genus Papaver; species Papaver armeniacum. Next base: position 167,418 of record JAJJWW010011136.1, read on the forward strand.
TGAAGATAGAAACAACAATAAAGTCCCTGTCTATTTCTTATAAAATAAGTGCAACCAAGACAACGAACCGAACTTTATTGTTCACAAACCATATTTGAAGTTACAATGAATTGTGTGTAAATTGGAAGACAAAGTAAGCAATCAAATTTGTGGTACGCAGATTAGAACGAGTAGCACAAGCTAGATAGGGTGCAAATGTGACCCATCCTAATTAGGTGTCTGCAAAAATACCATAAGCAGATATCTAAGTTCTAATAAGCTGGAAGCAAGGTACAACAGCAAGAGGTATTTATTCAAGGGTGAAGTATACAACTAGGGTAAAATTTATGGCTTGAGACACCAAGTCTACATTAAGAAAACCTTAAGCATCTAAATTTCTAAACATACCTTAGGCTTGAGCAGCTTTCCTCCAAGGCTAAGGTACTTCACCACTTCACTGAATTCCAATAACAAGTATCTAGCATAACTGCTAAACAAAAACAACACCTAGAGTTCCTATAGACAGAAAAATAAAATAAATTTAAAATCTGGGATGAGCCCTGTATCCAGTTACACACACTAATTTGGCCATGAAGACAAAAGCTTGCTTTCGCAGAAAACCCTTGTTCCAGTTACAACTCTCATACCAACAGCAAATGTTTGAGTTACTCCTGTCCAGTGGACACTAAACAAAGCCATATCATGGTCGGTAATCCTCTTTCTAAAAACAGCAAATTAGTCAATCGAAAGTTATGCTCCTTATGCTATTAGCGAGCTACTGTTAAAAAAAAAAGTAACAAAGAATATATTTTAAAACTGAATAGCAATAAGTGTGAGCGCTAGTATACTCCCAGTCCCATAACTATTCTATCTTGAAAGTTAACTTTCATTTTCCACGAACTACCAGATCGACCTCTCTTAAAGATATTTACTAATTTGTGATTTATTTTAATCAAGAAATATCTAAAATAATCAAAGACTGGTCAAGACCAAGTCTGTACAGCAAGAAACTCTAGAATGGTATAGGCAATTTCAATTGTATACGAGTAAACTCAGGTGAAAGAAAAATCTAGAAATGTAAGAATAGGCTAGACTAAGCTAGACTAGCCGGTGAACTAGGATATGCTAGAGTGGTCAGTGAATAACTTCTGGAGAATTCTTTCTCTGGAATGTTATCTTTGGTCGGTCCAGTCTCATTTGGGATCAATCCAAAACTCAAGTGAGTTGAGAGCGACCAAGAGACAGAGCTAGTTTTAGTAAGAGCCAAAGTGCCATTGTAAACAGAGTGAGCTAAACTGCTACACTAAATTCCCTTGTAACATTTCCCATTTTCTAATTAATCAAAGCCTCACTTTTCAATTAAACAACCTCTCTTTCCTAAACCAATTCCATAAACCCATCACACATCCGCATTGTGCCAACAACCTCATATTGAACGGATTATTCATCCATAAGATAACTGTCAAACCTAAGACAATGGGATCTAACAAAATACCAAAGGAACACCTAAAGAAAAAAGAAGAAAAAAAACTTCACATAGAAGTACAGTAACCCCAAATACCCAATGCACATATCAATCAGATTAGTAGTTATCAAATCAGCAAATTACCGGTATAGTACACAATTTCTGAATTCTGCACATTGAATCTCTAAATCTTCTGGTCGGAAATCAAAAGTCAGGTTCAAATTATGAACGAAACGGGCCAACCCCCACATTAATTAGCTAAATAATGACTCAAGATAGCGATTATTACCTCATAAAATTCTCCATTTCATCTTCATACCCTCTTCCAACAACCTCGTTAAGAATCCAGACCCCATCTGAAACATAAACATAAATCGAGTTCATCAATATCGAATTAACCAAATCTGGGAAAAACTCTTAGAGTAGTTTCGTCAAACAGGTTATAAGCAACTGTAAATTACATGAAATTCAGAAAGCCTTAATTATGCTTCTTGATCCACATTTTCCCCTGAAGTAATTCCACACTGCAGTATAGCTACAACACCAAGTAAACACAAGAAACAGTAACAAGTAAAAAGACATACTTATTGACCAAAGCAGTAAGGGAATGAAGGTGAAAAAGAAAAAAGTAATTACAAATTTACCAATCAGGTGTGATGAAACGAGATAATGATTTATCCTTCGATTTCCCATCGTCTAGAGTGCAGTGGACGATGGTGTGACTGATAAGAATCATTGGATAGTGGTGATGAGTGAGTAACTGGGAGATAGCGGTATGAGAAAGATTAGTATAAGTTGTTCTGCAAAAAAAAATCAGACGGAAGAGGAGAAGCAAGGCGGCGAGAGATTTGGTTTTCTGAAAGGGAAAATAACGGAATTAAGTATTAGGGTTTCGAGTTTTGAGTTTTAAAGCAAGTGAGAAATTGGGTTTCAAAAACTTTTACGCGCCAAAAAGTAACCAAGGCGCCAACATTCCCGCATTTTTTCCCGGAATATTTTGCCTCCATCGGACAAGGTGGCAATCCGCGTGAGTCTTTGATTTTCCATTGGCCAGATTAAAGTCATGCAGATCGATTAATATGTGTGGGTGGACTAAAATCACAAAAATGATCATTAGATGTTCGGTAACCCAACATTAATCGTTAATTGATTGGTGTAAAACTATAATAGAGACGTAAAACCTCACAATATTTTAAAAAATGCCTCGTGACTCAAGATCGACCATTTAACCATAAGTATATGTAGTTAGCTACCTAAGTTTAGGTGATTATTTGTCGCATTGTCTTCATCTTATGGACCAAAAGCACCTCAAATGATCATTGATTGCCTCGCAATCCAATAATTTTTGTTATGATTAATCAAAAACGATAATCAAGATCGAAAATCCCACAAGGGAGTTTTGAAATTGCTTGGTGACTCAAAATTGACCACTTTAACTTAAGTTGAGTTACTTAAAAAAAACAAGTTATTATTAGCACGTAAAATATGCATCTTCGGACCAAAAATTCTTGATAACCCAAAGCCAACGGCTTCGCAAAGCAAAGTTTTTTATTGTGATTGATCAAAACCCATACTCGTGACCTAAAACTTCATAAATGATTTTTGAATTTACTTGGTGACTCAAAATCTATCGCTTTATCCAAAACTTGATTTACCTAGGAAAAATCGGACTATGTCAACACAACACAATAATACACATCTTTTAACCAAAATTTCCGCTAACCAAGCCCAATTGGTTCGTATTAAAAAGTTTATTACTCGTGATTTGAAATCTCATTAGGGTTTTTGAATTTTCTTGATGATTCTAGGACATTTTTAACCAAAAGTCAAATTACATAAGCAAACTCATATAATTATCTACACAATATGCGGTTTGTGGACCGTAGTTACAAAAATTATCATCAATCGTTTCATAACCCAAGAATTGTTATTGTAATTAGTCCAAAACAATAATCGAGACTTAAAATCTCACAAGGATGTTAAAATTGCTTGGTACCTTAAAATCAACCATTTTAATCAAAGGTTAAGTTATTCCGCAAAATCACATTAGTATCAAAGACAATATTCATTTCTGGACCAAGGTCTCTTAGATACCAAAAATCTTGAACAAAAATTTGTTATTACATAATCTAAATTCTCATAATGGGATTTTGAATTGGGCTTTTTGATAAAGTACCCCTATCTTTCACATTACACAAAAAAGTGCCCAGTCTTTTTAAACTTTGTTAAAGTACCCTCACCTTGACCGTTTTAATCAAAAAACGGTGAAATTGCCGTTAGATGCCGTTATATTCCGGGTGGCACTTGTGAAAATTCTAATAAACCTTCTTTGAGTTGGGCCGATAAACTCAAAGATTCCAACTCGAGTCACCGAGTTGACGTTCTTCCCGATTCCATCTCCCAAAACTTGATGTCGGTTTCACCACCGATTTTCAATTCAGACGTAGTTAAATCATAAAAACTTCCTAAATTTCTCAAAAACCCCGATTTAGGGATAATTTAACATACAAATCCTAATTAATCAATTGATTCAATACAAGTTCAAAACAAACATTCATACACAAATTAACACAAACCCATATCTCCAGTTGAATCAATTAAAACAAAGTTTAAATTAAACCCAATTCACCTCTTCTTCGATTCAATCAACCAACTCAAAATCAGAATGAATAAATAAAATCAAATCAAATCAAAAATAATTAATCTCATGAAGAACACAAGAACCCTAATTTACAAAATTCCCAATTTTGAATCAATAGAAATCATCAATTCATATAAAATACAACTACCAATTTCATGGTTTGGTTTTCTTCTTCTTCCTATTGTTGTGGGCTATCTTTTCATCCACTACTCTACATACATCATGCCGTGGAACCCAAACTCTTCTTCTTCACCAATAAAACCCTAGAATCATAATACCCATATCAGAACAATACAACCAATAACAAGGACAACAACACCGTGATTCATTAACTTTCAAATCGATTTCATTATCGATTAAACTAAATCCACCAGATCCTTCACTAGCAAATTAATCATACCAAAATCAGAACCTAACATCAAGAACAACTTTACAAACAATAAATCCATGTTACTAACAAATCGTAGACCACAACATCAAAAATCGATTCGTAGTTGTTCCCAACATCTCTTTGTTACGATTTATTCTCTAAGATTTATATGAACAGGATCTACATCTCTTTGTTACAAAAATAAGCCGGCGGCTCTTTTTCTCACTGATTCTCAAAGAAAGAGAAAAAGAAGGAATGAATGAACGCTTGTTGAGTGTTAGGGTAGTTAAATAGGATAGGGTAGTGAGGTAATTTCAACCGATTTCTTGACCACGTAAACTACGTATGACCGCTTTTTATGGGCCCGGACGGAAAACTAAACCTTAAGGGCACTTTAACAAATTTCAATATGTCGGGGGCAGTTTTTTTGTGGGTACCTTAAAACGAGGCACTTTATCAAAATTCTCTTTTGAATTTGTTTGGTGACTCAAAATTGACCACTTTAACCAAAGGTGAAGCTACATTCACAAATTAGTTTTAGCGAAAGTTTAACCACGTACTATATCGTTTCTTGGTTTGTTCATATGGTCCCAAAATGAACGGATCAGATTAGTTGATAAAAGATCTAAATTATCTTGATCTCTACGTGTCAAATTCATAATTGTTAAATCGTCAAAATCTTATGAGATGCATACACGAAATATTGAACAAAGCCCTAACACTTCACGCCTTTGTCTCTCCCTACATATCGATCCTAGTTCATGCCGCCATCACCGATTCACCATCTCTCTCACCAACACCATGACAAGCACCGTTCCAAAAAGAAGAAGAAAAAACGAAGAAAACTCACTCCTCAATAATTTCAACAACACCAAAATTATGCTCTTTAGAGAAAATCAATTTCTTAATTTCAGTTCCTTAACATTGTGCTGTATAAAAATTCATAGCGATGGTTAAAAGTTTAGGTGGCGGTGAGTTTAGGTTTATTTTCATGGTTTTTTGAAACGATTTTGCATAATCCATTCATGATTCTAAGCGATTTAATTGTTTTTTCTCGCAGATCTTTCCATGAAATAGCTAAATCAATGACTAGTACCAATTGCAGGTCAGCTTCTGATGTTTTTTTGGTGGGATTATATTTAATCTAGTTTCTGATTTGTTATAGTATAATGTTTAAAGGTAGACGACAGAAAGGAAAGCGCTACTGGGTTGATCTTACCATGGGCTCCTCCTAATTTATTTTTTTCGGAGAACCACCAATGAGTGAGTTGTCTTAAGAACCCTAATTTGGTATAAAATCCCAGTTTTGCGTTGGTATGATTCGTTCTGTTCAATTTTATGAAAATTTAGGGGTTTATTTATTTTTGTTTTTGGTTCTTGTTTCCATGACTTTTAGTCCTGGGTTTTGTTTGATTTTTCAAGTAGAGAATCATGTAAGTTGTTAATTGCGTAGGTTTACTTTTGTTTGAAACTAATACATAATTGATAGTTCTCGGAATCTATTTTTTTATGTACTGTTTGTGATAGTATTAATGGGGTATGGTTGGGTTTCATACAGTTCATCAATTGTATTAACTGAAGAAAAGTTCTGTTATCGCTGGATGTTATCTGTTCTTTAAATTTCAGTTAATTTGTGATCTTGTTTGGCTAATTTGTTATTGAGTATGTTGTGTGTGTGCTACTAATGTTTTTTGATATAACACCACATTAAACAATGTTTCAATGTTGAAATAAATTCGTTACCTTCCAGTAAGCTTTTGTGTGTTTTGACAATCTAAGGTGCATGACAAACCATCAAGATTCAACTATATTATGCATAACCATATACAATGACAAGTAATTATGCTTGAGTCGGGAGGAAGCTCGACCATAGCATAATGTTCTTTTCATGTTGTGTGAAAAAGTTGTTCATGGATGATGTGAAATTCAACAATTTTATCGGAGTTCTAAGTTACACGAAGGTTATGTTGTGTGAACTTACTTTAAGAATTACCGCTTAAAGATGTTTGATTGTTTGCATATCCACTTTGGCTAGATGACTTACAAACACAATATCCATGTTGTTGTTAACAAAGGGATTATCATCTCCAATGCGGATGTGGATTTCCACATTGAAGATGTGGCAAATGAATTGCACATGTTTCTTATTGAATTTATTTTACGAGTTTGTTCGGTGGAGAGCTAAATACGGTGAATGCTCATATATCTTTTGGTGCGGGATATATATAACACTTTTGTCGAAACCAAGTCTGTTAAGCAAAGATGGTGACTATTTTATGCATCGATCTTTAAGTTACAATAGTCTTTAGTTATTAAAGTTATGAATTATATCATCACTCATTCGTTTTATCTATTGACATGCAATGTTCTTCGCGACACGCTTACTAGGATGCGCCATGACATCTTTCTCGTATTGGATTTTGGTTAGTCATTCCTCTTGCGTTTTAAGGAGCTACCTACAATTGAAGAAGGTTTCATCACGTGGTTGTCATAACGCCACTTAATGTGTTTTTTTTTCCTTTTTCTTTTATCATGTGTAATCTTTGTTGTATATTACGTGAGTATGGAGGTGGATAATAGGAATAGCACCACCGATTTACAAATACTTTTTCTTTTTTGTGTAATCGTTCCATGGATCAAAATAATGATTTTTTTTTCTTTTTTTGTCTAGTCGTTCCATGGCTTAATATGATTTTATTTATTATTATTTACATTTTTGAAATATATTATTATTTTAAATGTTTATTTTTTTGTATTTTTGGATGTAGAAACTTCCTTATTTCATGGATGATAATTAATAAAGAGCTCATTAATAAAATTCCCTTTTAATTGAAATTTCATTTATTTGAATTATCAAATTGGGTACACAATATTATTAACTCGCATAAATTACGGCCAAAAAATAGAGCAATTAGATAAGATAATAACGGCATAATTTTATCAAAGTGGAAACAAAATATTGTTAATCGCATGCAAAAAATATTCTAAGTCGCAAAATTTATGGCAAAAATATGGCTATTAACTAAATAAATGGTTATCAAACGTGTAACAAAATATTCTCAATCCCAAAAATTACGGCAAAATATGTAGCACTTAACAAAATAAATGATGCTAGTAGCTTTAACTATTTAGCTATGCGCCTACTAGATACACTAGTGGCTCTAAAATTTAAGCCACGAAAACATAAGTTATATACGTTTTTGTCCAATATATGTTTGTTACCTGTTGAACAACTAGACAAAAACTAGTGGTTTAAAAGATTAGGCATATAAAACAAGTACTACAAAATCTAGTGGTTTTATGTAGTTGGCCACTAGATAAATCTCTAGATGCAAAATATATTAAACAATTAAAAAATTATGGTTGTCTTAATATTTTCGCTAATATCCTGGCGACTACACAAATTAATGGCTTCACCTATTAGGTGACGACTCTTGGTCAACTAGCCAAACTAGTAGCTTTAGACATGGCGACCAACTAACCATTGCGCACGTGTTGCCTTAAACATAAGACAACACCCTCTTCCGCCACTAAGGCGGGGCAACTAACATTAATTGCATAAAGTGATTGGCAACTAAAGATTTGAATAGGCCACTACCATTGGTCAAGTAGCCTTTGGTCGTTTTTTGTAGTGCCATATTGATTGTTGAGTCGTTTGATGTTTGGGGCATTGATTTCATGGGTCCATTTCCGAATTCTCAAGGTAAGTTATACATCCTTAGAGTCAGCGATTATGTCTCTAAGTGGGTAGAGGCCATTGCATCCAAAACCAACGACCATAAAGTTGTTCTTTCTTTTCTTAAGGAGAACATTTTCTCCCGTTTTGGAACCCCGAGAGCGATAATCGGTGATGGAGGTAGTCATTTCTCGCAATAGACCCTTTGAATCACTAGTGCGCAAGTATGGAATCACTCACAAAGTCGCAACACCTTACCATCCTCAAACCAGTGGCCAAGTGGAAGTGTCCAATAGGGAAATTAAGCATATTCTTGAGAAGACCGTCAATCCTTCTAGGAAAGATTGGTCTTTGCGCTTAAATGATGCTTTATGGGCCTATAGGACTGCATACAAGACTCCCATTGGGATGTCTCCTTACAGAACTTGTGTACGGAAAAGCATGTCATCTACCCGTTGAGTTAGAACACCGTGCATTTTGGGTAATGGAAAAGTTGAACTTTGATCTTGATAAGGTTTGGTACCAGAGGAAACTTCAACTCAATGAGTTAGAAGAATTGAGAAACGATGCTTATGATAGTGCCAAAACGTACAAACATAGAATGAAGGTGTTTCACGACAAGCGCATTCTACGCAAGTCTTTCACCCCAGTGACGTAAAGTTTTATTGTACAACACTAGGTTGCATTTGTTTCCGTGAAAGCTACGTTCCCGATGGTCCTGGACCATTCGTGGTACGCACCGTCTTTCCTCATGGAGTGTAGAAGTTGAAAACCCAGCAAACAAGAACATTTTCAAAGTCAATGGTCGAGATTGAAACCATTTCGGGAGCATCTTCCACCGAGAAGTTGAGACCGTTGACTTGGAAGACCCCATCTATGTGGACTGATCTAGTTCACTTGTGTACATACTTATGGACTAAACATCCATCATCTTTCCCTTTTCTTTTTCTTTTTGCATAATTTTGATGTGTGCTAACCAACCTTTTGTCTTGCGCTCGTGATTGTTTGCTTTCAAAGCATTCATCTTTCTATGGTTTAGCAACACCCTCTTGCATCCAGGTAATCTCTTCCCTTTTCTCCTCTCAACATAGTTCTCTTGGTATGTGAATGCTTAAATTCTTCTTATATGTTAACACATTGAGGACAATGTTTGATCTAGGTTTGGGGTGTGATTTGCATATAGAGTTTTTAGTCTTTTTATTATTTTACTTCTTTTACAAAAAAAAAAAAAAAAAAAAAAAAATTGAAAACTCAAAATTTGCATAAAACCTCCAACTTTTAGAGATTTTAGAGTCACTAGCATGCTTTAGCTATGTTTACATAGAGAGTCTGACCGAAATAACAAGAACTTGAAGTACTGGAGAACGCAATCGGGTTCCTTAGCTGATTAGAGCGTTAAAGTCGGATTTAACCATACTGGGAGGGCTTAATTAGGTCTGTTTAGATATTCGGTAGTAGAATTGTGATCAACCATAGTGGAGACTACCCATTTTACATCAAGCGAGGTACCCGACCTTCACTCTTTGTGACTTTCTAGAAAAGCTTTTAGAGTGTGTGTCACCGTACGTCAATTCCGGTAGGAATGGTGAGCTACCCAACTTCGCACCACTTTCAAAGACTACTTTTGATCTCTTGAGTGCTAATTCCGTCAATCATGAGGGTGACGTCTAAAGATGAAAACTCCTTCTAAATATCGATTTGCGTTAGCATCACTCTCTCTCAATCGGTAGTTCCATAGAAACACATCATCGTCGACAGCGCAGCAACATCGTAATATTTGAAGAAAGTTGATATAGTCCAAGGTTTTACATACAACAAAGAAAAAGAGGATGAGAATTAATGGAGTTTATAAAATCAAGACAATACAAGTTATGGAAATTGTGTGATATAGTCCTTCATCCATGGAGTTAGTAGTTTTATTGTTTTTGTTTCAATTAATGTATATAGTAATTCACTATCAAAAAAAAAAAAAAAAAAAAAAAAAAAAAAAAAAAAAAAATTGTAGTTTATTTTCTTAGTTTTGATACCACCATGGTAAAGAAGAGTTCAAGAAGAAAATTCCAAGTAACAAGGAAATTGAGTAGAAAAGTTAAAAATTGTCAAGTTTTGTGAAGTTTAGAAGTTCGTCATCAACAATTGAAGACCGAAGATTGAAGACGTTTCTATGGTTCTTATGAGAGAGTGATATTAATTGCCGATCGGGTGAGAAGTGAGTGAGTACTCCCACCCCTTGCTAATGGTTGATTTTCCTTTCTTAGAGATCATCGTAAAAGATTCTTTTATCCACACTTTTGTGGAGTCTCAGATTTTATTTCGGAAGGTTATCCTTCTTACCTACAACGTGTGTGATTTCTCTCTTTATTCCCGCCTGCACACATGAGAGACTAAAAAGCGATCTTTTTGAGTGCAATTATCATAAAACCCTAATGGTGAGGCGGAAGTTGAGACTTATGATCACAATCGAATCCGAATTCTTTCATATGGTATGGTTACTTCTCGCCAAGACTTAAGGATGAGAATGCGTTCTTAAATAGTTCTAACTTCTTGTTACTAGCATGCAGAAACTCTATGTCCTCATAGCTTCTAGGATGCTTGAGACTCTTTTACATTCTGAAGTTGGAGAAGGTTTTGTGGGTACACCTCTGGTAAACCCTCACGAGACTACAACTCGTCCACTAGGGACACCTGGGGGTTTAAAGGCTTAGTGCATACGCTAAATGCATTCGAGAGACTGCGACGGGGGTATAGTTAGGATTTCTTCATTTTGTTTCACTTGAGGACAAGTAAAATTCAGGTTTGGGGGTATTTGATGAGTGCCAAATATTGCATATTTATACACCTTTTTATTGGCATTTTACTCATCTTTTGTGCTCAAGAATCGAGATATTATCCCAAATTCTCGTATTTTCTTTGTTTTCAAGAATAAATATTTGTACTAATTAATTTTGTGTTTTTAGGTACTAAATAAAGCCCGGAGAAACCGAGGAGCCCAAAGAGCGAAGAATTGGAGTCGATCATCTATGGAGCGAGATAGCCAACGCTCACACAAGCAACGCTTGCAACCCAACAAGTAGCAACTCATCTACAAGACATGGGCTTGAGCTAGACCCGACCCGCGACCGGATCCGAGCCCGTACACTCTAAGCCGTCGAGATCTCATCTTGCTGCATCCAACGCTCATTGTTTCCACACGCATCAAAGTTCTTGCTCCCGCTCAACACCGAGATCACGCCAAAACCGCCTACCACCCTCGGCCGTTCGGATCTCCATCCGTCAGTATCCTACGCTCCGAGACCTTCCCTTCTTCCCTCGATGCACCCGCTTCAAATGAAGTTACCTAACCCTATACACCCCATCGAGCAAACCTATTCTCCCCTTCATCTTCTCTTTCCTCCTCTCCCGTCGCTCTCACCTCTGCAAACCTCTTACCTCTTCTTCTCCACCCACGCCATGGCGAGCTCCATCATCACCATCACCAACAACTCCACCGAGCAGCTCCTGCAGCATCTACATGCCCTAGTTCGCACTTGTCTCGGCTATAGCTTCTCCAACCCTAGAAGCTAGGGTTAAGGCGATTGGAATTAGGGTTTCACCAACCACGATGCATGTTCGATTCAGAGGAAAAGCAAGGTCGACAACAGGTTTGGGTCATCAGTGTAGTGGTTAGGATTATTTTTTGTGAGTTATAAATTGGGTCTTTGATGTAAGAGAAAGGAGGGAGTCCTTAGTCGATTTTAGGGTTCTTAGTTTTAGTTCTCGCAACTTTAATTTTTGAAATTGTTTTAATTCTGCATCATGTTCTAAACAATTAAATTAGGGTGTAGATGAAACCCTTAAATTCAATTGCAATTTGATTTAATTCTCAATGTGTTCTTGTGGGCTAAAATGATTAGGATAGGAATTTAACCTTTAATCTGAGCTAGCTTGTGATAGTTTGTACTGTTAAAAGACAAACTATACTAGGAGTTAGTAAAGGAGTTGAGTTAAGTAATCATCCATAGGAAGCTTTCAAAGGAAAGCACTAGAACACAGGGAGCATTTCTATCAAGTTTCATAGGATTAAAGTGTGAATTCTATCACCCTAATACCTCTCAACAATTAGTTTCAATATCTTGTATTCATCATTACCTTAGTTTACAATCACTGCAACTACTCAAATTTGTCGTATCGACACACAAACAAATCAAAATATCTTTGTCACTTGTAGAAATCAGTTAAGGAGAGCCTTAGTCAATCTTAGCACACTCAGTTCTCTGTGGGAATGACCCGTATTTGCCACTGTCTATAACTAGACACCGTGCACTTGCGGTTTAGACATAGTCGTAGGAAATACACATTAAAGCTCCTACCAAGTTTTTGAATGCACCCGCTACTTTTCAACGTTGCATGATGAGCATTTTTTCCGACATGATAGATAAGTTTCTTGAGATTTTTATGGATGATTTTTCTGTGTTTGGATCTTCATTTGATGAGTGTTTGCATCACCTCACATGTGTGCTAGTTAGGTGTAAGGAGAAGAGTTTGGTCTTGAATTGGGAAAAATGCCATTTCATGGTTAATTGAGCATTGTTCTAGGGCATATCATCTCGGAAAAAGGAATAGAAGTAGACAAAGCCAAGGTAGATCTCATTCAACAGTTGCCTCAACCTCGTTACGTGAGGGATATCAGATCATTTCTAGGCCATGCGGTTTTACCGCCGATTCATCAAAGACTTTAGTAAAATTTCACGACCTTTGTGCAATCTTCTTGCAAAAGATGTTGCATTTGTCTTTGATGATGCTTGTAAGGAAGCATGGGAGCAACCGAAGGCTCTCCTTACATCTGCCCCTATAGTCGGACCCCCGATTGGTCATTACCATTTGAGATTATGTGTGATGCGTCGACTATCCGTAGGAGCTATTTTTAGGCCAACGAGTAGACAAACTCCCTTATGTGATCTACTATGCTAGTAAAACACTTAATGATGCTCAATTGAATTATTCCACTACTGAGAAGGAGTTACTAGCTGTTGTGTTTGCATTAGATAAGTTTAGATCTTATTTGATAGGATCTAAGGTCATCATTTATTCCGATCATCTTTGCATTGAGATATCTTTTGTCTAAGAAAGATGCTAAGGCTCGTCTAATTCGATGGATACTCTTGCTACAAGAGTTTGACCTCGAAATTCGAGATAAGAAAGGGTCGAGAGAATGTTGTTGCCGATCACTTGTCTAGGTTGAATGTTGAATCTGGTGATGAGTGCCGTGCTAATTAGGGAATCATTCCCTGATGAGCAATTGATGCTTGTGTCTGAAATGCCATGGTTTGCTGATATTGTCAACTACCTTGCTGGTAGAATGCCCTTGCATTGGTCTAAACAAGACCGTGCTAAGTTCTTAAGCACAAGTTAAACATTTCCTTTGGGATGACCCATATTTGTTTAAGTATCGCCAAGACCAAATCATTAGGAGATGTGTCCCCATTACGAACAAAGGGACGTCATCTCTTTCTCATGACCATGCATGTGGAGGCCACTTTAGTGCCAAGAAAACTTCTTCGCAAAGATCTTGCAAAGCGGTTTCTATTGGCCAACTTTGTTTAAGGATTGCCATGCATTTTGTGTTGCTTGTGACCGATGCTTAAATTAGAAGTATATCTAGGAGAAACATGATGCCCTTACAACCCATATTGATTGTTGAGTTTGTTTGATGTTTGGGGCATTGATTTCATGGGTCCATTTCCGAATTAGAAGGTAAGTTATACATCCTTGTATTTGTCGATTATGTCTCTAAGTGGGTAGAGGCCATTGCATCCAAAACCAACGACCATAAAGTTGTTCTTTCTTTTCTTAAGGAGAACATTTTCTCCCGTTTTGGAACCCCGAGAGCGATAATCAGTGATGGAGGTAGTCATTTCTGCAATAGACCCTTTGAATCACTAGTGCGCAAGTATGGAATCACTCACAAAGTCGCAACACCTTACCATCCTCAAACCAGTGGCCAAGTGGAAGTGTCCAATAGGGAAATTAAGCATATTCTTGAGAAGACCGTCAATCCTTCTAGGAAAGATTGGTCTTTGCGCTTAAATGATGCTTTATGGGCCTATAGGACTGCATACAAGACTCCCATTGGGATGTCTCCTTACAGACTTGTGTACGGAAAAGCATGTCATCTACCTGTTGAGTTAGAACACCGTGCATTTTGGGCTGTGAAAAAGTTGAACTTTGATCTTGATAAGGCCGGTACCCGTAGGAAACTTCAACTCAATGAGTTAGAAGAATTGAGAAACGATGCTTATGATAGTGCCAAAACGTACAAACATAGAATGAAGGTGTTTCCACGACAAGCGCATTCTCGCAAGTCTTTCACCCGGAGAGAAAGTTTTATTGTACAACACTAGGTTGCATTTGTTTCCGGGAAAGCTACGTTCCCAATGGTCGGACCATTCGTGGTATGCATGCGTCTTTCCTCTGGAGCCATAGAAGTTGAAAACCCAACCAAACAAGAACATTTTCAAAGTCAATGGTCGAGATTGAAACCATTTTCGGAGCATCTTCCACCGAAGTTGAGACCGTTGACTTGGAAGACCCCATCTATGTGGACTGATCTAGTTCACTTGTGTACATACTTATGGACTAAACATCCATCATCTTTCCCTTTTTCTTTTTCTTTTTGCATAATTTTGATGTGTGCTAACCAACCTTTTTGTCTTGCGCTCGTGATTGTTTGCTTTCAAAGCATTCATCTTTCTATGGTTTAGCAACACCCTCTGGCATCGGTAATCTCTTCCCTTTTCTCCTCTCAACATAGTTCTCTTGGTATGTGAATGCTTAAATTCTTATTATATGTTAACACATTGAGGACAATGTTTGATCTAGGTTTGGGGGTGTGATTTGCATATAGAGTTTTAGTCTTTTTATTATTTTACTTCTTTTACAAAAAAAAAAAAAAAAAAAAAAAAAAAAAAAAAAAAAAAAATTGAAAAACTCAAAATTTGCATAAAAACCACCAACTTTTAGAGATTTTAGAGTCACTAGCATGCTCTTAGCTATGTTTACATAGAGAGTCTGACCGAAATAACAAAAACTTGGTAGGAGCTTTAATGTGTATTTCCTACGACTATGTCTAAACCGCAAGTGCACGGTGTCTAGTTATAGACAGTGGCAAATACGGGTCATTCCCACGAGAGAACCGAGTGTGCTAAGATTGACTAAGGCTCTCCTTAACTGATTTCTACAAGTGACAAAGATATTTTGATTTGTTTGTGTGTCGATACGACAAATTTGAGTAGTTACGGTGATTGTAAACTAAGGTAATGATGAATACAAGATATTGAAACTAATTGTTGAGAGGTATTAGGGTGATAGAATTCACACTTTAATCCTATGAAACTTGATAGAAATGCTCCATGTGTTCTAGTGCTTTCCTTTGAAAGCTTCCTATGGATGATTACTTAACTCAACTCCTTTACTAACTCCTAGTATAGTTTGTCTTTTAACAAGTACAAACTATCACAAGCTAGCCTCAGATTAAAGGTTAAATTCCTATCCTAATCATTTTAGCCCACAAGAACACATTGAGAATTAAATCAAATTGCAATTGAATTTAAGGGTTTCATCTACACCCTAATTTAATTGTTTAGAACATGATGCAATTAAAACAATTTCAAAAATTAAAGTTGCGAACTAAAACTAAGAACCCTAAAAATCGACTAAGGACTCCCTCCTTTCTCTTACATCAAAGACCCAATTTATAACTCACAAAAAATAATCCTAACCACTACACCGATGACCCCAAACCTCGTTGTCGACCTTGCTTTTCCTCCGAATCGAACATGCATCGTGGTTGGTGAAACCCTAATTCCAATCGCCTTAACCCTAGCTTCTAGGGTTGGAGAAGCTATAGGGTGAGGCAGGTGCGAACTAGGGCATGTAGATCTTTGTAGAGCTGCTGGTGGAGTTGTTGGTGATGGTGATGATGGAGCTCTGCCATGGCGTGGGTGGAGAAGAAGAGGTAAGGGTTTGCGAGGTGAGAGCGACGGGAGAGGAGGAAGAGAAGATGAAGGGGAGAATAGGTTTGCTCGATGGGGTGTATAGGGTTAGGTAACTTCATTGTGAAGCGGGTGCATCGAGGAAGAAGGGAAGGTCTCGGCGGCGTAGGATACTGGCAGATGGAGATCCGACGCGGCCGAGGGTGGTAGGCGGTTTTGGCGTGATCGGGTGTTGAGCCGGGAGCGGCAAACTTCGATGCGTGTGGAAACAGCGAGCGTTGGATGCGACAAGATGAGATCTCGACGGCTTAGAGTGTACGGGCTCGGATCGGGTCGCGGGTCGGGTCTAGCTCAAGCCCATGTCTTGTAGATGAGTTGCTACTTGTTGGGTTGCAAGCATTGCTTAGCCTTGAGCGTTGGCTATCTCGCTCCATAGATGATCGACTCCAATTCTTCGCTCTTTGGGCTCCTCAGTTTCTCAGGGCTTTATTTAGTACCTAAAAACACAAAATTAATTAGTACAAATATTTATTCTTGAAAACAAAGAAAATACAGAATTTGGGATAATATCTGATTCTTGAGCACAAAAGATGAGTAAAATGCCAATAAAAAGGTGTATAAATATGCAATATTTGGCACTCATCAACCTTCAGATATCTTCTTAGTCGAAAAGAAGCATGGCATTGTTCTTGACAGCTCTTCCACCCGAGCACTAATACCGGAGGAGCGGGTGTGGTACTAGTATCTCCCTATTTGGAGAAGTCTTCTCGCACTCTTTCAAGCTAGACTTTCCATGCACCAATAACTCACTGAATACGAAGCCTTCCTCATTGGACTATCACTAGCTAAACGAGCTCGGGGCCACGTGTTTGGAGATAAGAGGAGATTCCAAATTACTCATCAACCGGGTAAACGGGATTTACGCATTGAAAGAAGCGACGGTGGCACCATACGGGGCCGAAGCACAAAACCTACTAAATTATTTCGCCGAAGCAACCATCGCACATGTCGGCCGTAGAGAACAAGCATGTTGATTGCCTAGCTACACTAGCATCGGGCTACGGTTCGAAGGATCCGAGGAAACCCGACGACAAAAAACGGCGAACCATAGCTTCAACATGGCTTACACAACCTGAGAAAGCCGAAGACGATGACTTGGAGAACTCCTATCATTCAAGAACTCAACAACTCACTTTTCCAAGGGAAGGTCGACCTCAAGACTTTTATGAATTTCTTTATTCTTCAAGATGTTACGTATCATCGAAATCCAGACGACTCTGTCAAGGTGTCTCGGAAAAAGAGGAAGCACAACAACAACTTGAACATGTTCATACCGAAGTCGTGGAATAACATCGGTAGTAACCCTCTATCGTCGTTTACAACGACTTGGATACTATTGGCAGGAGATGGAAACCCAATCCCGATTACTCAGTAAGGCGTGTACCAATTGCCCGGGCGCCCCCATGTCGGACGAAGTCCTCAACATCGGTCACACTGGGATCAAGTGAGCTGTACATCGGTTTCCTTCGTGACGGCATTCTTCCTACCGACAAAGAGGATGCGTCCAAGCTAAAACAAAAGTCCAAAAGATTCGTGTTCCATGATGGGGTTTTATATCGCAAGAGTTTCGGAGGAAGTCTCTTGCGGTGTTTGGGTGGTACAAAAATCCCAGTTATGTTAAGAGAAATGCACGAAGGCGAATACCAAGGGAAACAGAAACTGTTCCTGCAGATACACGAGAGGTATTACTGGCCGACCATGGAAGACGACGCAGCTACTTTCGTTCATAAATGCCGAGAATGCCAGATTCACGGAAACCTCATCCACGCGCCTCCAACATCCTTGCACTCGATAAGTAGCCCATGGCCCTTTTATAGCTGGGGACTCGACATCATTGGGAAGATCAACCCGCCATCCTCAAAACAGCATGAATACATAATAACCGCGACCGAGTACTTTACCAAGTGGGTTGAAGCTGTCCCGCTGAAAGGAACCAATGGAGCCACGATCGCGGCATTCGTCAAGGAACACATCATCTGCCGTTTTGGTGTACCTAAACACGTCATCACCGACAACGGCACGCCTTTTGATAACAAGCAAGAGTACGGGAACTACTTGAGAGGTATGGAATTAAACAAGTCTTCTCTACTTGTCTATTATCCCTGGGGGAATGGGCAAGCCGAAAGTACCAACAAGACTCGATCCGAATCCTCGCCCCGAACAAGACACGACAATCCCGGGACTGGCACGAGCAATTGTCGATGGCTCTGGGGCGTGAACATCTCCAAAGCTCCACCGGCATGTCTCCCTACTCCCTTGTCTACGGTACAGATGCGATCCTCCCAGCAGAAATCAAGATCCCGTCTGCCAGAATCGCCGCAGCGAGTGGACCTCAGTGGAATGAAGCCGAATCACTCAATGCCAGAATCGCGGAAATAGATACCATGGACTCCAGAAGATCCCGGGCAGAGGAACATGCACAAGCATACAGAAACAGGATTTCCAGGGCGTACAACAGCCATGTAAAATCCAGGGTTTTCAAAGAAGGAGATCTGGTGCTAAAAACCGCCAAACACATCCAGCAACATGCATCGACACTGAAGTTTTCTCCCAAATGGGAAGGGCCGTACATAATCATTAAAGCGTACGACAGTGGTTACTACAAGATTATCAAAGAAGATGGGGGAAAGCTAGAGGCAGTCATCAACGGAAAGTGGCTTAAGGCATACTACGCCTAATCACTTCCCTGCAACATGCTACATCAAAAATGTGAACATCCAGACACCCTCTCTATTTTTACTTTCTTTCTTGCCAATTATCTAATTTCAATACAATCCAACAGATTAATGGAATTTCTTTATTTCTTCAAAAAAAAAGAAAAAAGAGAGGAGCCTTCAAATCTTGTGATACAAATCAGAAAATCCCATCTAGTAAATTATAATCCCTACAAAATATCATCTTCAACCGACCATGATATCTTTCAGTCCTACTCTTCAAGTCTCGAGTTAACTCTTCAATCCTCCGAGCCTCTGGGCAAAAGCTTTCTCCTCTTCCAAAGATGGCTTTTGTGGCGGGAATCACACCAAAGAAGAATACCAGCTCTGCCGACCTTCACAATATTGAGACGATGTCGCAACCACCGATATTAAACTCCAAGGATTCACGGTGGACACCATGTTCTCCCACCTTTGAATGGCTGACTCTCAGCTGGCAGCACGGATGGACATATTCTCCATCTCAGCAATCATTGGCAAAGACAGTTCACTACGGAAACCAAGGCGGACGAACATCACTTCACAACGCTCCCGGTAGCGATATGGCCGTATGTCTTCCATATCCTTGTATAAAGAACCACAATTCTTTCCGCACTGAGAAACCTCCAACATTAGATAATTGGAGGAGAGACACCTCATACGAGTCCCGAATGACAAACCCGCATAGGGTATTCATAACAAGAGAGCCCTAAATCGAGGCGTTCTCCAAGTCTCAGCGGCAGTCAACGAGGTTGGATTTGAAGGGAGGGGAACGACTAGGTCATCCTCGTCAATAACTTGAATTGCATGCTCCAACGGGATATCTCTCGCACAAAAGGGAAATTTTCCATTCATCAAACAAGCGGTGAAGCGACGTCAGTCCATCAAGAAGAAGAAAACATATCTGGGGTATGATTTTCTTAACTCGAATAACCTTTGTTGGGATGCTCCCGCAAGAGTCGACCTCGCGCCTTCACCCGGAGAATCGGCTGGTTAGAAGATGATTCGTCTACGTGCGACATGACAAATAGAGAAACTCAACAAGAAGAACCCTTTCTCAAACGAGGAGATGATGCAATTACGTTGGGTATGAATACGGAACCTTAAAGAAGGAAAGGAAGTAATGATGGACATAACGCTTCCCGGATTTTTGGCATGGATGATGCCCCGATTGAAGCGCGCGTGAAGGAAGGCAAAATAAGGAAACTTTGCTATCTCGTAGAAACACCTACTCCCTCCTTGTTTACAGGTCCCATCAAGCTCGCGCCAATCACCCCAAACTTCCTAACAACCGCCCAAGTCATGCCCGGCTAGCACGCTCGGCTTCCCCATCTTGCCCTTGGATCCTTGACCTAGCACGATCACTTCCCACTTTGCGCCGGTCCGCTAGCTAGCACGCTCGGTTTCCCAACTCGCGACAACTTCTCAATGCCGCCCGACTTCCCCGTCTCTCACGACGCTAACTTCCCAATTGTGCCGCCTCCCGATTGCGCAAAGCGCGAGGCAAGGATTCCAAATCCTATTTATAAAAGGTCGAGACAAGCCTCCTCAATTCTCTTTACGATTTCTTTCGTTGATAGTTTGTCACCATCTCATGCTTACCTCGCAACAAAGCTCTGTTCCGAGCTAAGCAAGGGACTTAATGTTGATAGTGGATTTTAAACAAAGGGTAAAATCGTAAAACCCCAAATAACCTAATGTCACCTGGAGGTGACACATTTATTAGAACTTTTAATGCATGTAGTCGGTAATTAATAGGGGTATTTTTCAAATTAGGTTACAACGAACAAAACCCTAATTCCCCTCGTGCCAATGGCAAATCATGCCGCCACACCTAGCCCAAGCTAGCCGCGCCATGCCAAACGCACTCGCCTTGGCCCTAGCTATGCTAGTCACACCAAACGCGCCAAAGCATGCCAACCATGCTAGCCGCACCTCCGTGCCAATAGCAAATCATGCCGTACACCACACCTAGCCCAAGCTAGCCGCACCTCCGTGCCAATGGCAAATCATGCCAGCCACACCAAACGCGCCAAAGTATGCCAACCATGCTAGCCACACCTCCGTGCCAATGGCAAATCATGCCCGGCCCACACCAAACGCGCCAAAGCATGCCAACCATGCTAGCCAGCACCTCCGTGCCAATGGCAAATCATGCCAGCCACACCTAGCCCAAGCTAGCGCACCTACGTGCCAATGGCAAATCATGCCGACCACACCAAACGCGCCAAAGCATGCCAACCATGCTAGCCGCACCTCCGTGCCAATGGCAAATCATGCCCGCCACACCTTGCCCAAGCTAGACGCGCCATGCCAAACGCACTGCCTTGGCCCTAGCTACGCCCCGGTCACGCCACGCCAAGCCAAACACCCTTACCTTGTCCCTAGCCGCGTCATGCCAAAGTAGCGCCCACACCTAGGCTTGCAAACCGTGCTACCTAGGCCAAATTGGCCAGCATGCCAACACGCTTGCTGGTAGCTTTTCTCACCAGGGCGTGGCCCTAATGGCCGAGCATGCCATTGGCACATGCCAACACGCTCGCTGGTAGATTTTCTCACCAGGGTGTGGCCCTAATGGCCGAGCATGCCATTGGCACATGCCAACACGCAGCTGTTGGTAGCTTTCTACCCGTGCCGTGACCAAATTGGCCACGCATGCCATTGGCACATGCCAACACGCATCGGTAGCTTATCCTACCAGGTCGTGACCAAATTGGACACGCATGCCATTGGCACATGCCAACACGCTCGCTGGTAGCTTTTCCTACCAGTGCCGTGACCTAAATTGGCCACGCATGCCATTGGCACATGCCAACACGCATCGCTGGTAGCTTTTCCTACCGGCCGTGACCAAATTGGCCACGCATGCCATTGGCACATGCCAACACGCTTCGCTGGTAGCTTTTCCTACCGTGCAGTGACCAAATTGGCCACGCATGCCATTGGCACATGCCAACACGCGCCATTGGTAGCTTTTCCTACCAGGTCGTGACCCAAATTGGCCACACATGCCATTGGCACATGCCAACACGCTCGCCGGTAGCTTTTCCTACCTGGTCGTGACCCAAATTGGCCACGCATGCCATTGGCACATGCCAACACGCCATTGGTAGCTTTTCCTACCAAGGTCGTGACCCAAATCGCCACGCATGCCATTGACACATGCCAACATGCATCGTCGGTAGCTTTTCTTACCGGGACGTAGCCTAATGGCCATGCGTGCCATTGACACATTCCAAACACGCACGCTGGTAGCCTAACTTGCAAGCCGTGCAACCTAGGGCCAACTTGGCCGTACGTGCCATTGACACATGCCAAAACCCAATTTGGTAGCCTAACTTGCAAACCGTGCAACCTACCACCAAGGCATTCCGCACACGCCATTGGCACATGCCAAACACGCCACTAGCAGCTCCGGCATTGCCACTAACACTCAACGTACAACCTACCACCAAGGCATTCCGCACATGCCATTGGCACATGCCACACACGCCACTAGCAGCTCGGCATTTGCCACTTGCACTCAAGGTGCAACATGCAACAAAGGCATTCCGTACATGCCCTTGGCACATGCCACACGCGCCACTAGCGGCGCCACTTGCACTCAAGGTGCAACCAACACTCGAGACATCAACACAAGGCGGGGATGCTTTCGAGGTCTTGGTTTGGCGGTCACGGCATGCGGCGTACACTACGCTCACATTAAGAAAGCGTGAATAGGAATAAAGCGGTCAAATAAATGAGGAAATAATGGTGAAAACTTTTCACCAATAAACACCATGCGGTTACCACCTCCTCCCATTATTTCACCCCTTTACTATCTTCCTTCATGAGGCCAGGGAACGTTTCAATCTCGACTTGTATAAATAGGTCTTACCTATTTCCACCGGACAACAAGTCTCGGTCAGAGAAAATACAACACTCTCGAAAAGGCAACTTTGCAAGCTCTCCAAAAGCTTTCATCTCTTCCAAGCTTCCTAAGCTTTCACTTTCTGATACAAGTCGAGACACTACTCTCCCAGAACTATTCTGGTCTCAACACCTTTCTTTGCTTCCCTCCCCAAATCAACCCTTCTCCTCCACTTTGTGACCGATGCAAGTCTGGAACGGCCATTTCTTGGTTTAGGCCGGACTCGTACATATGTATCTCTCGAATCTATAAATTGCTCACGTGCAGCACATTTGTTTAGGGTTTAAACCAGTTTCTCACTCATCTACCGAATTTACCAAAATTGGAGGAAACGATTTTTACCCATGAACAACTGTATTAAGCCGCTACAAACACTAGCCTACTCCAAGTTAACTTCGGACTGGAATGTAGTTGAGCCCTAACCAATCTCACACTGATCAAGGCACAGTTCCGCTCCTTACGTTTCTGAACCCCAGCAGGATTCTACGCACTTGATTCCCTTAGCTGATCTCACCCACAACTAAGAGTTGCTACGAACCAAAGTCGAAGACTTGATAAACAAATCTGTCTCACACAGAAAAGTCTATTGAATAGATAAATCTGTCTCCCACAGATAAACCTATGAGTTTTGTTCCGTCTTTTGATAAATCAAGATGAACAGGAACCAATTGATATACCAGACTTATATTCCGAAGAACAACCTAGAAATATCAATCACCTCACAATAATATTAATCGTATGGTAGCGAAAAAAAGATATTGTGGAATCACAAACGATGAGACGAAGATGTTTGTGACTACTTTTTATCTTGCCCATCAGAGATTAAATCTCGAGCCAATCTTAGAGATGATAGTACTCAATCACGATAGAAAACAACAAGATCAGATCAGACAACTACAGAGAAAATAGTTGGGTCTGGCTTCACAATCCCAATGAAGTCTTCAAGTCGTTAAACTTCATGGTTTTATGAAAAACCTAAGGTTAAAGGAGAATCGACTCTAGTCGCAACTAGTATCACACAAGAGGTGTGGGGATTAGGTTTCCCAATTGCTAGAGTTCTCCTTTATATAGTCTCCAAATCAGGGTTTGCAATCAATGTTACCTTGGTAACAAAGCATTCAATATTCACCGTTAGATGAAAACCTGATTAGACTCAAGCTAATATCTTTCAACTGTTAGATCGAACTTAGCTTGTTATACACAAATGAAATGTACCTTCATTTAGATATGAGTAACCGTATCTAAACGTATACACCTTGTTGGCTCAACAATAATTAACCGAAGTTAGCCATATGAACACTTTCATATCAACCTCATTCATCTTAACCATAACTAGTTCAAATGACTCAAATGAAACTAGTTCTAGAGTTGTTCAATTGATAGAAGTATACAAGTGTTTGAGAGTGAAAATGATTTCGGCGATTTCGATAATTTCGGGTGTGTGGGTGAGAAACTAATTTAAACCCTAAATAATGTACTTGCACGTGAGTACTTTAGATTCGAGAGATCAATCTGTAAAAATCCGGCCTAAACCAAGAAATGGCCGTTCCATACTTGCTTCGGTCACAAGGTGAAGGAGAATAGGTTGGTTTTGGGGAGGGAAGCAAGGAAAGTGATGAGACCGAATAGTTGATTTACGGAAGAGTGGTTGTTTTCTACGACTTGTATCGGAAAGTGGAAGCTAACAGATGGAAAGCTAGCAAATATTTTCGAGTGTTGTATGCTCTGACTAAACTTGTTGTTCGGTGGAAATAGGTAAGACTTATTTATACAATTCGAAGTGAAACGTACTCGGTCTCATTAAGGAAAGGTAAATGGGTGAGTAAATGGGAGGAGGTGGTAACCGTTAACGCATGGAATTTATTTTCCATAAAAAGAGCGTTTCACCATTACTCCTCGTATTTACTAACCGCCTCATCCTTATGACACTTCCTTATGATGGGCGTAGTGTACGCCGCACGCCGTAAACCGCCAAACCAATACCCAAAGAGGATCCCCGGTTTGTGATATGTGTTGATGTCTCGAATGTTTCCGTGGAAAACATGTAACATATTGTTGTTGCCCGGCAAGTCGAGCTTGGGAGACTTGCGGCTTGGTGACCTTCGACGGTCGAGATTTTGCATCTCGGGAAGAAAGGTAGCCGTTGATCGTCGCATGCTTTTGTTTTTTGTGATTGCATAGGGAAGGCCGATATGGTGGCGCGACAAGGTTGGCATGCTATCGGAATGGTTGGGCGTGGCCAAGCTAGGGTTTCGGGCCAAAGGTTACCATGCGTTGTCTGTAACCTTGGATGGCTAGGATTCGATCCTGGGATTGAAAGACGACCGTTGATTGTTGCACACCTTCGTTTTAGTAGCCGTATAGGGAAGGCCAGCATGGTGGCGCGGCTAGGTTGGCATGCCATGCCTTGGCGCGGTTTGGGCGTGGCCAAACTAGGGTTTCGGGCCAAAGGTTACCATGCGTTGTCTAGGAACCTTGGATGGCTAGGATTCGATCTGGATTGAAGGGCGACCGTTGGTTGTCGCACGCCTTTTGTTTTAGTAGCCGAATAGGGAAGGTAGGCATGGTGGCACGGCTAGGTTGGCATGCCATTGGCATGGTATGCCTTGACGCGGTTTGGGCGTGGCCAAACTAGGGTTTCGGGCCAAAGGTTACTATGCGTTGTCCGGGTAACCTTGGATGGCTAGGATTCGATCTTGGGATTGAAGGGCGACCTTTGATTGTCGCACGCCTTCGTTTTAGTAGCCGCATAGGGAAGGCCGACATGGTGGCGCGGCTAGGTTGGCATGCCATTGGCATGGTATGCCTTGGCGCGGTTTGGGCGTGGCCAAACTAGGGTTTCGGGCCAAAAGGTTACCATGCGTTGTCGGTAACCTTGGATGGATAGAGATTCGATCTTGGGATTGAAGGCGGCAGATTGATTGTCGCACGCCTTCGTTTTAATACCAAGCGCAGGGAAGGCCAGCATGGTGGCGCGGCTCAGTTGGCATGCCTTGGCGCGGTTTGGGGCGTGGCCAAACTAGGGTTTCGGTCCAAAGGTTACCATGCGTTGTCTGGTAGCCTTGGATGGCTATGATTTGATCCTGGGATTGAAGGGCGACCGTTGATTGTCGCACGCCTTCATTTTAGTAGCCGCATAGGGAAGGCCAGCATGGTGGCGCGGCTAGGTTGGCATGCCTTGGTGCGGTTTGGGGCGTGGCCAAACTAGGGTTTCGGGCCAAAGGTTACCATGCGTTGTATGGTAACCTTGGATGGCTAGGATTCGATCCTGGGATTGAAGGGCGACAGTTGATTGTCGCGACACCTTCGTTTTAGTAGCCGCACAAAGGGAAGGCCAGGGCATGTTGGCGCGGCTAGGTTGGCATGCCATTGGCATGGTACGTTTGGCATGGTGGGGTGCGGTTGGCTTGGTATGGCGGGGCCAAGGGCTTGACAAGCCGTTTGGCACATGGTGCGGCTAGCATAGATAGGTGTGTTTGGGTTTGCATGGGGGCCAAGGGCTTGGTCCGTTGGCACATGGTTGGTGGCATGGTTGGCATGCCTTAGCGCGGAGGTGTGGTTGGCACGGTTTGCCATTGGCACAGTGGTGCGGCTGGCATGGTTGGCATGCCTTGGCGTGGAGGTGTGGCTGGCACGGTTTGCCATTGGCCGATGGTGTGGCTGGCATGGTTGGCATGCCTTAGCGCGGATACGGTTTGCCATTGGCACAGTTTGGCATGGTTGGCATGCCTTGGCGCGGAGGTGTGGCTGGCATGATTTTCCATTGGCACAGTGGTGCGGCTGGCATGGTAATTATGGTTTTGTACAGGTGAGGTCGACAAGGTTAAGGGTCATCTTTGTGGAACATGACTCATAAAAAAAAAAGATACCACAGTAATTACGATGTAAGCATGCTGATCGATTCAATAAATGTGCTAGTGATCATAATGACGTCGTGTCAGATGTGCGGTTTTACGATTTTAACCCTAGGATAAAAACCACCATCAACATTAAGTCCCCTTCTTAGCTCGGAACGCGGGCATCGTTGCGAGGTAAGCATAAGATGGTGTCAGGCTAGGACAAGAAATCGAAACAAGTCGTGATAAGATGGTCAGGAAAATCCGACTAACCTTTTCGAGAGGTAAAGAGTGTTTGTGCTTCCCGTGTTGGCGGCCTTGCATAAGTGTGGCCGGGATGCGTGGAGTGGTGAGACAAAATTAATGGCTTGGTCCGGCCATACATCGGTTTGATAGGTTAGGGAAAATCGTGACGATGTGTTAGCGCGGACGGCTTGGAGAGGCAAAGCATGCACGTACGGCTTGGCATGTGGGCCAAGGCATGGCGCGGTCTTGAAAGGGCAGAGCATGCGCGGACGGCTTGGAGAGGCAAAGCGTGCGGCCCGGCTTTGGCATGTGGGTCCAAGGTATGGCGCGGACTTGGAGAGGCGGAGCATGCGCGGACGGCTTGGAGAGGTAAAGCGTGTGGAGCTTGGCGTGTTTTGAACATGTGCTTCCACATTTTCTCACGAAACCCTAATTTACCTCTCATGTCTAGGACGCTACCTTATCGTTTTCTAGCATAAAACGGTTTCATTGGAACCTGATGTCACGCCTCAATCCGCGTTTAGTAGGAGTCTTTCCTTTTCGGGACTTCATCGCTCTGCTGGTTATAAGGGACGATCTTGAACCCTTCACTCTCACAGGTTGTTCTGAAAACGTGTCGCGCATAATGGGATCTTCCGATGATAGAAATGTTTCCCATTTTTCGGGGGGAAACTTTAGAGCTGACAGAAGCCAATCTTCTTCTCATGGGGAGGCATTGGGTAGAATTGAATATTTGTTTCATGAAGTCGGCGAAATCATTCGGGACATACCTCGGAGGAAGAACATGAAGGTGGCGAAGCATCCCAACGCATTGGGAGGATTTGGTACAACAAAACCTCTTCACGATCCACTTTTAGGGGCGGGACGGTTCGCTTTTTCAGTCGAAGCGGCGGAAAACCGAGCTCGTGAAACTTTTAGGGGAAAACCAACGTGGCTCTTCTGTCCAGGACAATGTCATACCCCTTGGTTCTGACGTACCGGAAAATTCCACTCGAAAGGTCGTTGAAAAGACTTCCGAGGAGGCTAATGATGTCACGGTTGATGAAACCGAAATAACTCTTGGGGAAAATGGCGGAACTGCTGTCGGTGGCGTTGGAGAAGTCGTGATGGCATATCTTTTGGGTTGGTTGCCGAGGCGGATATCAACAAAGAGACATATGATGCTTTCTTGTGGAGACGACTTATGGGTGGGACATCGAGGATCTTTGTGGTTGAGGTGGCTTAGGATGGAACCTTTTTCCCGAAAGATTGTTGGGGAAAGTGTTTTAAAGAGCTCGACCGAGGCGTCGACGATTCATTAGCTTCCTCTTCTTCGTTGTTTCTATTCTTAGTTTGGTTGTCCCGATATTTTGTAGACTTCCCCTTCTTCTTTTTTGTGTGCGGTGACTAATTGCGGTTTCTGTATTTGAATAAAAATTTTCATTTTTGAAAGACCCAAGCCTTCTCTTAGGACAAGTTGGTGTTTCTGGTTGTGATTGGATGGTTAGTGGCTTCTTAATGATTTAAATTTGTTTGGTATATTTTATGAGATTTGGAAAGAAATGTATGCCTTTTGAATAAAACGGAAACCTAAAGAAGAATACAAACGGTGTATTCATCTTGGGAAATACAAATATCAAGGAGAAGTTCTTTGAAGAAAATACTAAAGGGAGAGTGCCGGGGAAGAGAGTGGTACAAGTGTTTTAGGGATTGAAAAGCTTGAGCCATCGTGAGTGAATTATCACGCCTCCCGGCTTGTCGGTGTTGATGAGCTTGCAATAGCCTCCCAAAAGGATGTACCACACGAGATATGGTTCGTCTTCTTTTTCCTTTGGTGAATTGGTCAGGGTATCCATCTTCACCGTCATCTCCCGACTTGAAACGAGTTCGCTTTGACCACCATATTCCCGATTTGGAACGAGTTCGGGCTTTGTGCAACCGTTTGAGACTTGGTATCGTCAGTTTCAATGGTGGATTCCAAATTCTTGGCAAAGCGTTTGAATGGCCCCGCGCCCCACTCGCATCTCTTGACGGCGTCCGTCAGAGTAATCGTCTTTGAGTCCCGTGAGGGAAAAGGGGAAGAAATAAGCGGTTGTAAGAATATTGTTCGGCCAAACTTACTTGTGTTTGGAATCTTTGAGTTAGCACCAACGGGCATCTCCAGGTTCCCAGGTTCCGTCGGTAATTTGTCGATGTGGAAGCAAGTGGGATGGTTTGTTGGAGATTCTTTCGGGTGTCGACACGGGGAGAGGGGATGTTCCCAATTTTGCCTTGTTGTCGAGTACCCACAGGCGTCCCAATATCATGTCATAACCCAGTTCTTTGACAATGTGGAATTTGCTACGCGTTATAGCGTCTCCCACCTTGATCTCGAGATTAACATAGCCGTGCGTGTTCAAGGATTCTCCTCCCAGTGCTCTTAACCACGGACGGGGAATGGGTAACTTCTTGTTTCGTAAATCCTACGGCTTTCGAGTCTTGAAAGTAACGATGTTGAAGTCAAAGTGCAGGTCGATTAGCGTGTTGTCGAATTCAATACCTCTTAAATAGGACGTGGTCGGCGGTCCCCCGGTCGTCTTTTGATTCCGCCCGCTTGGAGAGCATGGGCCTTCGTGGTGGTTTCTGCGGAGGGGAAAAAAAGTTGTTTGCACGACACGACACGATTGAGAGAGCCGTGAAGATGTCTTGACGTTGCACCTTGGAAAGGTAAAGGATTTCGCATACGTGTTGTATCATAGATCGCACGGTCTCGTGTACGGAGTCCCCCAGATTCCACAATTCCTCACTTGGAAGTGGGTCTCGATGTACTCCTTCGTTTCCTAGCTAAAGTTCCCCGCTTCTATCTTTTCTTTGAAGTCTGTTGCAATCCACTGGTTGGATGGCTAACAAAACATGTGATAGCGGCGGTATTTTGGGTTTGCCATCTCGCCTCGGTTGGTGGGCGTCTAGGAGATGGTAGTCGATAACATCATCTTGAATCCATGCTTCTAGGAGATCGATCACCTACTCGATGGGAAATGGGAAATCCCGGGGTATTTCCTTGACCTCTGCGATGATGTATGGGAGTTTTAGCGGGGCCTTCCGTGGCGGAGTTACTCGTCTTGCTGGTGCTTCGCGTTTAGGTCGCCGGTCCGCAATGGGAGCTTTCCCTTTTCCTCTCTCGTTTACTACGCTCAGAGAGGAGGGTCCGGCGTTGTACGGCTTGTTGATGATACGTCTCCACCGCCGCGAGTTCGCGCACGTCTTCGGCCGGGATGGTGCCAGCTAATAATCTTGACTGCTTTGTCGTTGCTGATCTCCTGGAAGCTTCATGGAGCTCAGAGAATGTCTGAAAACATAGGTTCTCTAGCAAGGTGCGGTAAATGGGAGCCATACCATTGATGCATGAATTCACCAACTGCTGCTCGGTCACGTTTGGGTCGTGACAGTCTAGTGCCTAAACCACCGAATCTCTTTACAAAATCGTTTGGATGTTCATTGTCAGGTTGGTAATCCTTCCTAGGTCAGAAGGTAACTTGTTGTGAGTAGCAGGAAATCCCACACTACACCCTCACAAAGAATTCACACAATCAAGTCATTTTAAGATGAACAATTATAGTCTTTATTGATTAAACTCACAAATGTTACCAGATGGAAAGGAAATAATCTAAAGAATTTACAACCGCTCTATAATTTCTCTCTCTTAATAACTTGCCCAACACTCGAAAAAGATCTCCTCCTCTTAAGCCTATTTGGCTCTTTATATAGGACATTACATAGTGGGTGAGTGGCTAAGGTCGCCCTTTATTTTCGGATCGACTTGCGACACTCTCGCAAGTATTCAAATGTTAAATCTCGCAACGCTCCTATATATCGCTAGGTCTTCACATATTTCTTGTGCTGTCGCCGTCATCCGTTGCGTCATTTATATTACTTATCCGCGATATCTTCGTTAGTGTGTCGTTTATGGATTTCGCAAGGGTCTTGGTGTTGCGATATTCGATCCTACA
Organism: Papaver armeniacum; assembly: GCA_023531295.1. Classification (NCBI taxonomy): domain Eukaryota; kingdom Viridiplantae; phylum Streptophyta; class Magnoliopsida; order Ranunculales; family Papaveraceae; genus Papaver; species Papaver armeniacum. Next base: position 198,232 of record JAJJWW010011136.1, read on the forward strand.
TCTTGCCTCTTCTCATGTCTTCTGCGAAGGAGAGAATGTCATGAGAATTAGTACTTTCCAAATGCCGAAGTTGTTCATTTTTTCATATTTTTCTGCATTGACATGATTCTTTACTTTACGCAGTTTATTACATGTATCTCTTCCTCCATCTATTTCTTGACACGTCTTTTTCAACCGCTTTTTCTCAACCGTTTCATGTCTACTCTTCGCATTAAATGTGTTTGCCTTTTCGAGAAACCTTTCTATATATACTTTTCTTACTCCTCTCTTCTTCTTTTTACTTTCCTTCTTGTTTTTTCTTTTTCGCAACCTTTCTCGTAACTTCCGTTTTTCTTGTAAATCTTTTTCCTTTTCACTTCTTTTGATCTTCGTTTCTCTTCATTCCCATACTTTGAAAATGCCTCAGGTTGGTCGTAAATATGAAGCTTCTCACGGACAAAGTGCTGAAAAGGATTTAAGATAAAGGTTTCACGTTGACCACCACTCCCAATCAAGAATCTAAATCCATTCTTTTACGCCAACCGTTTTTCGATCATCGTTGTGATGATGGGGAAATTATAATTTGGAGTCGATTCTCGTGGTCTTCCCATTCTCTATAACCACGATCTTCCCTTATTTTATGAAATTCTTGCTCATGCGAAATTCTCGCCGAGCCATCTACCAAACGGCGGGGATTGTATCCGCTAATGCTTGAGTTCAACCGTGGTCTTTGTAAGGGATCCCTTTACCCAAAGAAGTCGGGAGATCCTAAATTTGTGGACTTAGAGATATTCACCGAAAATATACGGTGGAAAGTTTTCAAAACTATGAAGTAATAAACATGAAGAATGATAAAACTCGGGTGCTCGCAAAGAGAAGAGAGAATATCGCTTAGTGATAAAATACTTATGTAGGATATCGACCGGCATTCCGCAAGAACAATGTTCCTCGTCATTCTAAAGACGCATGCATGGTGCGTCTTTTAGTTGGTTTTGAAAGGACCTTACATTTCGGGTTCATATGTGCTCCCCGCGAATCTCGCCAACTATCAACCTTGGTTTTTTAAGCGGCTGAAAAGGCAAAAGAGGTATACTTCTAAATTTAGCTCAAATTTATAATCTTTCACTCCTTTTTATACCTATTAATCTTGCGAAATTTTCTGATTATCAAGTTGAAAGAGCTACAAAAGAAATGCTAAGGCAAGTACCCTAGCAAAGACTCGGGTTCGATCCACGGATGAAGTAAGAAATACTTTTCTTTATTATTTTTAACAATATTGTTGCCTCTGCTTTCTTATCTTCATGCGTGTGCGAAGGTTGGTCTTGAGATTGCGAAGAAGAAGAAAGTTCTAAGGTTGCGAAGACCAAAAGCAAGAGTAAAAAGGTTCTCTTCGCGAGGGAAAAGTCCACTGCCCCACCTTCAAGAAGCGAAAGATTCATTACCCTTCTCCTTCAAATCCTCAATCCAAATAAAGCTCGATGAAGATAATGATGATATTGATACTTCTCTCGCAAAGGAGAATTCTCCAACCGAATCTTCTATGGCACAATTGTCTAGCATCTTCTCGACTCCATGCAAAGAAATTGGAGATGATCGTCTCTCTAGCACGTGCAAAGCTCTCGCGAGTATACGTGATGCTCCTTTACTAGAGGGTGATGATTCTCTTCATGGGGTCTCCAGTCGGTGACTCAAGCTTTCTAAATTCGCTTGGTGTCTTGGTATGTCTTTGTTCCCTTATTTCTTCATAATTTCGATATTAAGTTATATCTTGATAATTTCTTTACTTTCCTTTATAGTCAGGAGAGCTTCCTTTGCTGTTGCCTCGGATCTTGAGAAAAAGGCGCGGTATTCTCGAAAAGAAGAATCTTCAATTTGCAAGAAAAATGAAGAATTGGAAGTCAAGCCTGCTGCCCTTCGCAAAAGAAATGAAGAATTCGAAACTGAAGCTGCTACTCTTCGCGAGAAAACCAAGCAATTAGAAGCTGATTCTTCCACTCAGAAGAATAAGATTTCTAGTCTTCAGAGTGCCAACCAACAGCTTTATGGTATGGGACTTTTGTTTTTTCCTTTGGTTTATTCTCTCATTATCTTCCCTCATCTGATTTACCATTTTCAAGACGTTTATAACCTTTCTCGATGAAGCCATTCTTCTTCACTCATTCCCTGATCCTATGGATAACAATGCCCTTCTTGATCACCTCAACGATTATTTGAATAGTTTTTCAAATAACAAGATTAAATCTCTTCCTCTAAACGAACTTCAATCTAAATTTCGTCTCTTAGAAATTGATCATAGATCTAGTTTAGGCTTAGCCAACCAATTTAAAAATCTATATCTTAGTTCTAAAGAGAAAATTAATACTTTAAGGAAGAAAATCGGTGATCTCATAGATGACAAAGATCTCATTGCTAGTCAAGGTGCTCAAGCATTAGCGAAATTCCAAAAACTCTTCTTGAGGTTCAAATTGAACAGGGATGAATCCATCCGCAAAATGCTATTCTTAGCGAAAGAGAGAATCAAATTCTCCCCTTCTTCTCATAAACAATGACGATGAATTCGCTTGGGCTACGAAGGTTCTAGATGATGCCCGGGAAATAATTTAGGTGTTAACGTTAGTCTTCAAGCGAGCATACGGCCTTGATTAGGGATATGATTTCAAGAAGGTTGTTGATCATTCTTCTTTATTTAATTGTTTGTTTTTTATGAAGTTGTCATTAAGTTGTTGATTCATTGTCATATGTTCAGCAGAAGTGAGGAGAGATTTCTATAAAAGAATTGAAGAACTTGAATCTGAGAAGGAGCAGCTCGCAAAAGGACTTTTCTTCTTGAGATGACAAATATTCCAAATTGAAGAAGCAACTACAAATTATCAGAGTTTAATTTCAAGAATGATGCTATTCTTTCGCAATCAGACTATTAAGATGGTCCGTGACGACAACAACATTCCTCATTCTTCATACCCTTGCCTCCTTGATGAAATCCCTGAGAATGTGCCTTCTTTGGATATCTCTGACAGCGATGCTAGCGAAGAAGAGGAATCTAATAAAGATGAAGAAATAGAAGAATCTGATGAAGATGAAGAAAATGAAGAAAAAGAATCAATCAAGAAATAATTCTGTCTTCTTCCTTCTCTTTTTGTAATATCTGTATATCCATTCCTTTAATCTTCTATTTTTGTAGTCTTTTCCTGCGAATTTCTTGGATCTTCAAGTTCTAACTTTGTTGTTCCTTTCTGCACATGTTAAAAGAGCATTTTTTTTTTTTTTTTTTTTGCAATATAATTAATCAATATATTATCAATTTTTCATTTTATAAGCGCGCAAATCTATCATATGAAGACAAATAACATGTTTTTATTCTATACATTCCCATACTTGCCTCTGTTATTTGCATTCACATGAGAGATTAGCGAGTTACTTTCGAATAGTGATATGTATTCATGCCTCAATCTCATGCAAAAATGCTGCTGAATTTTTCAGTAAGTGCAAGGAAATCTTGGTTTCTTCCAAGATTTCTTTATTTCTTTTTCTCTTATATGGTCTTATTTTGCCTTCCTAGTTAAAGGTCTTATTGCGCCACCTCTTGTCATTGTGACAAAATCGCAGGACGTCTTTGCATTTGAATGCAAAAACCCATTGATCTTGCCTTAACCTTTTCTTTGAAATTTTTGTTGCGACAATATGATAGGCCTAAAAAATAAAGCCCCATGACATTGCCGTCTTGCGACGACATCGCCGGACGTCCTTACACTTTCATGTACTGACCCATTGATCTCGTCTTATCTTTGTCTTTTGTATTATTGCCTCTTCAGGATTGTCGCACAAATATGACAAGCCTAAATTTCCTTTCGAAAATAAAGCCTCATGACATTTGCGTCTTAAGACACTTATCAGCTCCCTAATGGAGGGTGCCGCCCTTATCTTCCCCCTGGTTTCCCGTTCAAGGAGACGTATTTCTGCCATACAAGGCTAGCTCCTCCCATCCGGTCTTGACAAAAACCAATTGTTTTCGCAGCCTCTTATCCCTTTTTGCCTATAGGGCTTATGGTTACTGAGACGCACCCTAAGTGGAGTTTTCGGCCGAAATGTAGCATAAGCCAAGACTTGCCAAGAATGGCCGAGACACTTCAAATTCCCCTGCACTCTTGGCTCAACCTGTACCTCGGCGCCTTGGTCAAATGCCGACTCCTTAGAAGAGACCTCCCGGTCGTCCAATCTAAGTCATAAGCTTAGATTGAAAACTAAGGTACCTCCC